>JALDNG010000004.1:7747500-8165000 GCA_024349245.1 Neodontobutis hainanensis | reverse complement strand
ATGACTTTGACTTGTGACTTTCGACGTGTAATTAGTTAATCTTGTTTCCCATTTTCATATTTGGAACAGTACAGTTATATACTAAGTTGTTAATATTGTTTTAGACTTGAAAAATAGGTTTATGTTTAACTGTATATGATATTTAAGCAACTACAAATTGTATATTTAATCATTTAATCATTGTTAATTTATCAATTGTTTTCTAGTGCTTAATAGTGTGTAGTTGAAACCAAAGCATTTTCATATTTCAATGTCTTTGTGATTAGCGTTTTTAGAGCAGTTGGTTTTATCTGTAGTTTACAAGCTATAGATGCACGTTTTAAAAAAAGCAACAACGTGCCAATGAGACAGCTTCAGAGTTAGTCTCCCAGAAATGTGATTATCCCTGTGTATTCCTGTGTAATTCCACTGTTCATTAAACCTACACAGAATGACTCAAACTCTCAGGTGCATAGATGCTTATTGCATTGTAGAAAATAATTAGAATTGGGGTCATCAGTTTGGAAGCTCACAGCAGGAAGCTGGCTTACAGTTTGTTCTGCACTTTGATCTGCCTCATCAGGGCAATTCCCACAGCCAACAAGATGTTTTTATTTATATTGTACTGTTTACTCCAAAGCAACTCTTTTTTAAATGACCGCTTTATTATCCTTGTAGGTGAATTCACTGTCGGCAGCCACCACCAGGGGGCACCCAACATTTTTTGATGTTGGCGGGGGAAACTGGAGTATCCAGAGGACACCCAACCCAGCACGCAGAGATCATAAAAACTCCACACAGAAAGGTTTCGAACCCTAGACCTTCTGCCACCAATTAGGGTTTTATTTATTTATTTCTATATATATATTTCTGTATATATATATATGATTTATGGTTATACGGTTGGGAGGTTAGATTTTAGACAATCCAGCACATGTGTCAGATGTCAGATTCTGTCAGGAAGAGCAGACATGGAATGCCACAACCAAACGGCTGGTATGGTGTTCTGGTACATCTGGGCAGATTATGGACAGGAAGCCCCAAGGTCAAAGTGGAAAACATCTCCGAAGGTGGTAGAGAATGACCGAGCCAAGATCCTGTGGGACTTCCAGATACAGATCGATAAAATGGTAATGACAAACCAGCTGGATGCTGTGTTGGTAGACAAACAAACAAAGATTTGTTTGTCCAAGAAAGAGCCATTGTGGTTGAATTAGCAATACTAAGTGATGGCAACATCAGGAAAATGGAACTTGAGAAAAGAAAAAAGGCCTGGAAAGTAAAGGCAACAGTGGAACCTGTGGTCATTGGAGCAATTGGGCAATAACCCTTAAACTGGAGGAGTGGCTACAGCAGAGCAACACCAGACATCTCAGTCCAGACGAGCGCAGTCCTAGTAACAGCCAAGACACTGCACAGGATCTATCTGCAGAAAACAAAACACCAAGAACCCCCAACACACAAATGCTGCGTTAAAGTACCCTTTGAAAGTTCAAAAAACCTGCGATCCCTATTTGATTTTGTAGCAGATTTTTCCATAAGAAATCATTCCAACTAACAAACCACTATTTAATATATAATTTCAATGATGTACGCGAAAGGGTTCATTTATTCTGTACATTTAAACAGACTTTATTACTTCATGATTTGTTGACAATATCAATAAAGGGCGAGGGCAATTACAAGACAGTCACTAAATTGGCAGATCCTTTCAAGCACTATATAACCTGTTGCTCGAGCACCACAGTGTAAGTAAATTCAAACTGTCTTTGCTATTCTCAGTACATCATTGTTTAATGATTTCTTTCTATTTGGATCAAATTAGGACGAGCACTAATTGATTGTAATGGAAATGATTTGACCACATTGTCAAAAGCTGCCACTGCTGCATAGCTCCAATCTAAGTGTCTTTATGCCAGTGGCTAATTGTTGGTCTGATTGCTCGGCCTGCCACTATGCTGGTTTCCATGCTAATGAGGTAATTATTGAACAACAATGTAGTTTGATAATTCAATAACCCTAGATACTAATGGAAACACCATTCCAGTAACAAGTGCCTGGTGTTTCAGTTGTTTTTTTACACTCAACAGCTAAACATGCACACCAAACTTATTTCCATTATAAAATATTGCAAAGATATGCATATGTTATATGCTATATTGGACAGGTTAGTGTGGAACCTTCCATATATGAGCCCTCAAAAGTGAATGGAGTTAAGACAGAGCTTCAAACAGAATGAAAAATTCAGACTTGATCTTAAAAGAAATCCATCATTTGATTCTACAAAGCCCAGCACTGCAGTGTCAAAAAATGGTTGGAATGTGAGGATGTGTTACAAAAATTCATGTTAATATTAAAGTAAATTTAGTCCCAGTTTTCTGGCACAGTAAGATTTGATGTCAAAAAGGTTCATTTTTTGGCCTTTTGACATGACTGAATCAAATGCTGAGGGATTCATTCTGGTACTATTTAATGGCGAGACAGGATTCATGAGGCTGTGAGCTGATGGCAAAGGCCACCCAAAGCTTTATCCCTTATTTAATGTCTTAATGTCTGCTAGTCGATAAAAGGCGGGAGACTAGGGCAGAAAAAAAATGAAAGTTAGAAAGTTTGAGGCCAGAGAAAAAAGGGGAGAACTTCTGCAAAGAGCGAGCCATGCCAAAGAACAAGACCAATAGCATAGTGTATTTATAATAAAAGGAGAGCATGAGAGATTCCTCTGCTTTAGATGATGCCCCAACTCGCTGCGGGGAGCCAAATGAACGTTCAGATTTTTTTCAACCCATAAAATGGACAATTCTGAAGGTTTACTCCGACACAGGGAGAATTAAGCTGGTTTGACTGGGCTTAAACTCAGTTATCACATCCCCCAGCCGGACACTACACACACAGGAAGAAGACTTAAAAGCCAGTGTTGGATTCCTATGGCATAATGCTGAGTTGAAAAAGGCTGGCTGTCTGTACTTTAGGCTTTATTGGTCTCCGTCATACAAAGCACAGCCAGAGGCGGTGTATCAGAGGTGGGATGTGGGTGGGGGGCAGCAGCACTACTTAAGGTAGTCGGGAAGTTGTCTGCTGGAATTCATGATCCAGCCAACTGCAGGTCCTTTTTTTCCCCCTTTCTTTCAAGCATCACCTGTCAAAGGCCCGGACTATCAAACATCAGCTCTGTTGTGCACTCTTCTTTTATCTGAAAAACACCATACTGTTGTTTCTTTGCCTTTAAGTTTGTTTACACCAGTCATTCTGTAAATACTTCCTCCCATTTACTTCAAATAGTGATCAGATTAAATAAAGGTTAAATCATACAAATGACTTTATTTAACTGCCTTCTTGCACATTGTGCTAATTTTGGCACTTTTGCCAACCATAACAATTATTTTTTTTCTCTTTGAAGAAAATTATTAAAAAAAATGAAAATTCAGATTGGTTTGTGACAGTATTATTCAAACAATCCACAATACAACTCCTTTCTAATTAATTCTTCATGTCTAAAGATGACCAGCTGGGATTGTGGCTGAACCTCACATTGCTATTCTCTTGAGTAGGTACTGCCTTACACTGGAGAAACCATAAGCTCTATCTAGTAACACTGGATAAAGACTAACAGCTGATACCACAGCAGAATGTGAAAGTACAGGCAATTGGTTTGTTATGATAAGAGTAAATAGATTCCAAACAGCTCAGAAAATCATAAGTATTGCTTTTCTATTCTGGCTTTACAGAGACAGTAGCACATCTAAAGCATCCCTCTATCCACAGCAAGCTGGGACTTGATCTAAGATGAAATTGTCTAAATCTGCGAAATCCACATGTGCGCGTCATAAATCAAGTCCTTTATCATTCTCACTGACCATGTTTTTTTTTTATGTGCATGTGCCATTTAGATTCTGTTATTTTTGTGACAGCAAAAAGAAAGGTAATATTATTGTCACAGTGTGTAATGTAAAAGCTGAGACTCATACAAGGGCTTGTCTGATTGTGAACAATGTATATAACAATAAGCTGCGTACACATCGGAAAAAATGCTGGTGAAACACAAAGAGTAGAGCATTTAAAGTTTATATCGTTTCCCTTCCATAATTTTGTTTTTATGTTGCATTAACTACAAATCTTTGGAAAGTGGGGTAATATGTTGCTGTTTAAGTTTTTACTTCTATTGGCGGCTTCACATCTGTACAAGTAATATGCCTAAATTCTAAATCTGCCTTTGTAGTGGTATTTTATGCACGAGAATATGTGTCAAAGCTGTCTGCTTTTGCTAACTCTGCAATTCCTCGGAAAATATACACACCAAATAAATCTTTACAAAAATAAATTATGCAGCCCATATTGTTGCAAATATTTCAATCATTTAATTCATGAGCACAACCATAGCATTACTAAGTGCAGTTTTACTCCAATCACTTGACTGCACTGACAAATGAATTAGCAGAATATGCCGTATCCGAAAGGAAAAAATAATCTAAGTTGTTTGAGTTGAATGTTTTATAATGTGTTCATATTAGCATACAAGAGATGATGTTTCTTTTCAAATCTATTGGTCCTAAATTTTAAAGCAATATCATAATTGATAACAGGACCAGAAATGATGGTTCTATCTGTACAGCTACTCCTAATAATAGAGGATGTTTTGTCTTTATTAATATCATCACTAGCATATTTTTACATTTTATTGGGTCATTAATAGTCACTCTAGGAGACTGTAATATATACATTATTAATGTTTAAAGGAAACTAAGGGTGAACTAGAAAGGGTAAAAAGACTGGTCACATTAAACATGATATGCCATTTATGAGATGCTAGTTTGTTCTCTTACACAACTGAGTTAGTTCATGCTTGATTTATTTTTCAAGGTAAATACTACAATGTAATTTATCATGCAGTCACTTGCTACCCTTATAAAAAATGTTTTAGCAAAGGGTTGAGTTGACCAGGTAATTTGAAATAGACAAGGTAAATATACTATTTGCAAAACTGAACTTAAACTTTATCTTTTGGAGGGCAACCCCAAAACATTTTTTTTCCCTCAGTGTTCTTGTTATACAGTTGATAGAAGAGACTTTCTCATAAACTACAGTACTACAGACTGAAATGGAATATAAATTAAAGATTTATATACAAATCACTCCAAAGGAATCTATTCAATCTCCTATTAAGTTGGATTCAAAGGGGCTAGATTATAGCTCAGTATGCAAGGGTGGCCTATACTTAAAGATAGCCTTCCGTGTGAATCCTGCTCTTACTTGTGAACCCCAAAGAGCAGAAGATAGGGTGGAATATGAAAGGTCTATGTGTGTGTACGAGGAGGCGGAGGAAGCACAGTTCCGTCCAAATCCATCATGATGAAACTCTCCTTTGCACCAGGAGGCCTCCACTTCTTTAAGGTCTCTAGGCTTTGATGGCTATCATTTAAAAAAATATCTTATTTTCCAAATATGGTTGGAAAAAACGAAAAGGGATTTTCTCAACATTTTGATATTTTCAGATAAATATTGGAAATGTTAATCATTTTCAAGGCTCTAGGATGGAAGAGATTTGACTTACAGCTCAATATGATTTATACTTGTCTCCCCATCTATGACATTTCATCTGCAGGATTTGTGTTGATTTGTTTGGAACTACTTACTGATGGATATATCCTGCTCTGTCTGAACCTGACTGACCTTTGACCCTTTTTAAACTGGGGCAGAAAAGTAAAGGCTGAGAGATCAGTGAGATAATGTTGGATGCATATGAGGGTTTGCAGTTACAGTATGTGTAAAGATGAGAAGAGGGCAAGCAGAAACAAGCAGTTGTGCATGTGACAAACGATAATTTAAAGAAGGAGATATGCACAGTATGCAGCTAAAATACTAGGTATACAGTACATACTATCTATAATACTATAATACAATTAGCACACAAATGAACCCTTTCAATGGCTTGTTGAGCAGGGTGTATTGTCTACTGTAAAGTGTGGTTATTGGGGTGTCAAGTATCTTAGGCAACAGCATAATATCCTTGTTGCTATTTTAGCAATGGATCCATAGATAGAGGAAAAAAAAACAGCTCTCTAACCTATCCCTCATTTACTCTGCCAAGTCCTGGCTTCACCCACCTTCACCTTAGCTCCCGGGAAATATTGGTTTGGTTGCTCCAGAACATGTCTTGTGTATATTCTTCTTGACCAAACCCACCCCCATAGTATGTCTGCTGCATCAGAATTTTCTCATTATTCTTAGTCATTCAAAAATCCTTTTACATAATATTTTATTTGTCTAAACTGTCACGTGTCATTGAGGCCTAATACCATTATTCTATTTCAGAAAAGGAGGCCGCTGTCGTATACACCCCCTCTCTCACCATCTCCTCACCTAGCCTCCAAAACATCCTGAAACAAAATTTATTCATTCATTTATTCATTCCCCCAATCATTTTGGCCCTCTTCACTATTTGAGAGGAGGTGAATAGGCCCATTGTGCTGCAACCTGTGTACCTCAACCTCTCAAGCACTCTGGCCAATTTCTGCAGCCATGCTGTCCCCTTAAGAGGAGAGAGCTGAAATGAAAAGCCTTGTCCTTCTTTTTCACCCCCTCTCCTTCCCCCTGCTGCCATCATCCTACCATCCTCATCTCCTCTCCAAAAACAACCCATAATGGTGGGGACTGGAGGCTGTCTGTCTATTTTTCTGCCAAAAGAGCGGTGCGAGAAATGGAGAGTAAGTGAGGTAGAGTGAGAGAACGGGACCAACAGTGAGCTCATCATCCTTGATTACGCCTGTCACCACCAGGTAGGAGGCTGCAATTAGCCTTGGCCAGGCCTGTTCCACTGAGACACACACACACACACGAATAATTATGCAGACATAACACACACTCATTCACACACAAGCGCACAGGGCATACACTCGGGAGAGGCCGACTGAATGAGTGTGGCATCTGTTAGAGAGTGATTTGGCTGGCAAAGTGAAAGAAAGGATGGATGAATGTGTGGAGCAGTGGAGGAGAGGAGCAGCGGTGCACTGGCATGGAGGGACAGGAGAGAAGTCATGGTGAAGGACAGGAGAGGAAAAGCAGAAAGGAGAAGTTTTTTTAAATTATTATTATTAAGCTCTAGGTTATTGGTCTGGTGTTGTTTTGGCATCAGGGTAAAAAGGTGGATTAAAATACAAATGAACAAAAATAGGAGTGCTATAAGCCATTCCAGCTGTATATTGTATATTGTATATTGTCTGTAGAAATATGGAATAGTAATTGTCCACAGAAAAAGGGATGATTACATGAGTTATGCTATTCCAACAGTAAAATAATTGTTGTTACTACACTGTATGATTATGTTTGGGCATAATAAAGACAGCAGTGGACTGTTAAATATTGGACAAAATAAATCAAATATACTTTAAAACACAATTTTCCCCAAAAAAGCTTCCCACTTTCCCCACAGTTCATACTGTCATTGTGTCCTTGGGCAAGACACTTAACCCACCTTACCAGCTGTAAAACTGGTAATTACTGTAGAACAATGTAAGTCGCTTTGGATCAAAGCGTCAGCTAAATGAATAAATGTAAATGTAAAATGTTACAAAATCTTTATTTGCAGATGTAACAACTTTCATCCGAACTTAAGCAGCAAAGTTTTTAAAGACTGAACTCAACTTTAATGTATAATGAAGTCTGGTTTCTGCTGGCCAAACTATCCCCTGTCTATCAAGAAGAAAAATAACTCTTGAAAGGATTGTTCAAATGAGAAGAAGAAGACAGCAGGGGAAATTTAAAAGAATGGCCACAGATATTCAATTCTGAAAGTATGAGTAAATAAACCAGTATCAGAGGTACAGCATGATATGGACAATGGATCTCAAAATACGCTTTACATGTATACATTGTTCATATAGAGACATGACTGTCTTGTTTGGATTAACATGACGTCAACAAGAGAGACATGGAGATGATATCACAATCTGGCTCCTGACCAAGGGCTTGGGTGAGAGCAGTCAGCAACCTCAATAAAATGTCACATTAAACTTCACATTTATCTTAACAATGAGCTATAGTCTTTAGAATTCAATGAAAATAATAATACTTAATATATTCTATAATTAAATAAATAAAAAAACAGGCTGAGAAAAATGGAAATATAGAATGAGTAGTGACAAAAAAAATAAGTGTTTTTAAAAATCCAAAATAAAACAGGTGTTTGGTTGGATAAAAAAACTAATAAAAGTGTACACAGATGGGGAAAGAAAAGTAAAAGTAAATGAAGACTGGGGAAGGAGATGTGGGATGGATGGAGAGGAGATTGGCTGTTTGGTTTTGATGGTGTGTGCCAAATCAATTGTGGCTGACTAATCCAGTTAGTTATGGCAGAAGCATGCAGACGAGGCGCTTATGGGACTGTTACAGTGTGCGTCTGGTGTATGCTTCCTGCCCCGTGCGTCTGTGTGTGTTTACACGTGTGTTTGTGTGAAGCATGTCCAAAGCTGACACAAGGCAAAAGCGAGTGCCATGCTGTCAGACATCCCTCTTGGAGCAAGGAAACAACCAGCACCCTAGTCAACATCCAGTTACACACGCACAAGACTGCACACAAATTAGATTTTCCTAATATTGCTTTTACTATAAAATAAAGTGAAAAGATTATGACAACAGCAAGCCAGATGCACTTTAATATGGCATCAAAATTCTTTGGATAAACATTGTATTAATTGGACTCTTTTAAGCACACATTTTGAATTACACACAGATAAGGACAGATGGAATCTTTTGGCAGTTGTAACCAGTTGCAAAGTTGTTGTTTTTTTTCTTCAGTTAAACTGGAGCTGTTTAGATTTGTGGTTGTACTCCAAGCCAGCTCTACACACAAAATCCAGTAAAACTTGGTGCAGAAAGAAAATGATCTTTGTTGAATACTACCATACTTTTGGAAAACATGTAACAATGAGGGCAAATGTCACATGACAGTCATGATAAGAGAAGCAGGGCTATGGGGAGCTTAGCATGCACTAGCCTCTAAGTCTGCTCTTTACAATGAGCCACTTATGTAGAAGGGGAATGCTGGCATGTTAAATCACTTCATCTATAATTGCTTGCATTTACTTCTCCTTAGAGGACCAAACATAACAAATTCTCTTAGGCCCAATAAATGTTGCTGCTGACCGTATTTCTGATTAGGGGCTGGGGGCGGAGGAAAGGGTTTGATGCTCATTTTTCACAAACAATTTTTTCATTTTTCTTCACAGGGAGACAGTTGGCATTAGATTAGGACAGGCCTAACAAAAGCAGGGCCACTAGCAAATTGTGTGGCTTGAAGGGCAAATGCCCTTCTGAATTTATCAACTTATGGCTCCAGTGAGCTGCGAGGGATGATGATGACCTTAAGATACCCTCCTAAGGATGCCTTTTACCGTCACTCCATGCTACATGCAGAGGCTCTTTGCATAGGCTACTGGTCTAACAGTGTTTTTTTCTTGTTTTCAATTCAAACCTTCAAGTAAATTGACCATATGTGGATTATTAATGCATTCTGTTGGTATAATTGTTTGGGGCGGCAGTGGCTCAGTGGTAGAGCGGCCGTCCTTCAACCGGAAGGTAGTAGGTTCGATTCCCGCTCTCCCCACAGTTTATACTGTTGTTGTGTCCTTGGGCAAGACACTTAACCCACCTTGCTCCCAGTGTCCGTAACACTGGTGTATGAGTGTGTGTGACTGTGGAGGTGTGTTTGGTGGTGGTAGGAGAAGGTTGAGCGCCGTTTGTGTGGCAGCCCCCCTCTCTGTCTGCCCCAGGAGTGGATGTGTGTGAATGGGGTGAGTGGAAGCACGATGTAAAGCGCTTTGGGTGCCCGAGAAGGGTGCAGGAAAGCGCTATATAAATGCATGCCATTTACCATTTACCATAATTGTATCATCATTTCCTAAAGAAATATAGCTTTTACCACTGCATACTCAATTTAGACCTTTAACCATATGGGGTTACTGTTGCTTCTGATTTGAGTTGAATAATAAGTTATTTAACACATGGTTAAATTGCATATAAATAAGTTGTGCTAGGGCCTATCCCAGCAGCTGTTTTGGGCCTGAGGCAGGGTACATCCTTGACAATAGCCAGTTAATCTGATAAGACTGCTATAGACAAGCAACACATTCATTCACTTTGGTGAAAATTGTATTCCCCTATTTTTATTCCACAAAAGTTGGGGTGACATGTAAAATGTGCAGTCTTTTCTTTTTTATTATTTTTTATTAATCTTTAATATAGTTTTGAGGGTTTATTGTGGTCATGACTGTGGACAGACATTGGGGAAACTTTCACTACTACACACTGAAAGTAGGTCATTAACACTGGCAGCAAAATTACTTCCTGCAATTCTGGGTCTAGGTAAGGCTTAATGCCTTCAATTTTCTATTTTTTAGTAATTTTTTTATTTATAAAGCGCTTTTCCACCTAGTGCTTCCACTCAAAGCGCTTAACCAGTGTTAGAGCAACACCACCGGAGGCAAGGTTGGTTAGGTGTCTTGCCCAAGAACACAGCGACAGTATGAACTGTGGGGAGAGCGGGATGTTATGATGTTGTGGGATGTTTCGAGCGGGGATCGAACCACCCACCCGCCGGTTGAAGGACGGCCACTGAGCTTCTCCTTTACAAACTCCAGACTTTAGTAAGTAAGTAATATATATATATATATATATATATATATATATATATATATATATATATATATATATATATATATGGTGTTTTTAAAGTTCATTCTTCGTAGACACAAAATCACAGTCCATACATCAAAGATATAAGAATACCATCCCTCATAATGTCAACCTGAAAATAATACATGCATCATAGTGGGAAATTACATGGCCATGATTTAATAATCACTCTAGAGTCATTTGGTCTTGCTATAATTATCACCCCATCTAGATAATCAAAGTTCCTGTTAACAGAACCGAGTAAAAGGTCACCCTTACTAATGCCTACAAAATGAAAAATGAGGTGTTTCAGTGTATGCTAATGTTCAAACCAACAGACACCAAGACAAGTATCACCGTGATACTGATTTAAACACATGACATTTCAAAATGTTACAAAATGTGAATGTGACAATCTTACATGTACATGGATGTACAAGGATGTGTAGGAACACATGCAGTTGAAGAGAAAATACAATTTATGAATCCAAACAATTGATGAACAACTTCTTAAACTGTATGTTTAGTTTGATCAATGGAACCTGATATAGCCTTTGGCGGCCTGTAATACGTTTGCTCTTGAAAAATGAAACGCAGACAGATTTCTGAAAGTGATGTCATGCATGGATAGTTATATAAGACAGAGAACTGATCCAATTTGCCTCAAGTATACGTTAAGCCAAATCAATAAAATCCCTACTTAAAATATTCTGTAGTTTGCATTGTCTGTTTTGAAATGAACTGTAGCATTATATAAGCCATTGCCATCTACAGTATCAAGTCTTCCTCAACTAAGGCAACTAAGGTGTTTGAATGGAAACAATTTATCTGGCCAGTGGAAAGGGATTTTTACAACATCACCTTACAGTATATAATTCGTTTTGTCGTGTTCACATCCTAAGCAGGGTCCATCTGTCCACTTCTTCAGAAGCTTCAGACTTCTTCCCATGTTTGAGGCATTAACAGATGATGATAACTTATCTAACTGTTCCACAGGGTATATCAGTCTGGTTTATTAATACAGAGCCTCCTCACAGCAAATCCTGAGGTGTTCCCAGTCTGTTAGGCATGCAGCATCTCTCCAATGTCTCCAGGGTTGGCTGCAGGTAAGCACCAGTTGAACTGTTTCCACAAAGTGTGCCAGGCAGGTTTTCCCATCCAGTGCCTGAAGCGGTTCACCTGGTCTTTCTCAATAAGAGGAGATAGAGCTGTGTATCTCTTCTCTGTGTGCAGTCTAATGAAGTCAAGACAAACCTTTGACAATTTTGATTACTGTTTAACCTGTTCACAGACTCTATAAAATAAAGACATCACACACACTATGTTTTTACCTTTGATGTTTGGCTTTATAAAGGCTGGAGATTTTCTATTGGGCTTTTTGTTTTAGTTGTAGGAATGAAGGAAGCACTAGAGAAATTTCAGGGACTTAGTGGTTCAACAAAAAGATTTAAGTGGCAAGGTCTCAAACGTTAACTAAAGGGCTGGCTTTTCACACAAATGTATAATTATTCTAGAAATGTGTGTTAACCTTCTACAGTTGAAAAGTCAATCATTCGACAACAATTAATAAAATAAAGAAGAATGAATCAGTTTTCCCAATTTTTATTTTTCAAGCAATACATGCTACTGCCAAGCTTCTGCCCTTGCTGGAGGTTTGGTGACATAGCTGCTTCAGTTTCTGACGTGTTTATTTGATTATTATCTCTGTTTGTAATGGAACACAGAGAATAGAGAATATGCATTTTCTATTATGATTAAACCTGAGCCATCTCACAAGTTACACTGTTGATCTAATAAATGATAAATACAGTTTTTCTTTAACGTTAACGGAACCTTGAATCTTTCCCTTTGTCATATTACATGTGTGTACTGATAACATACTAGGCCTCCAAAAATGTAAATATTTGATTTACATGTTGTCATTAATGGCAAAACAATTACAACTCTGAACCTTAAAATTAGAGAAAATAAGTTCCAAAAAGATAAAAACAATAATCTTAATTTGCATAAGCAATGTTTAATTTGACAATGAATTGTATGTCTAATGATAATGGCAAATAGGATTATGTAGATTGTAATGGGTCTAAAGGTAAAAAGTTAGTTAATTCAGATGTAGTGTTTAATGGTGCAGAGGTGGAGAGGATCTCTAAACACACTTTAGCGTTAAAGTCACCTTCTCTTCTTGGATGTAGTCCAATGCAGTGTGCTAATCTAGTGCCTTTACCCTTGCCATGTGATTTTTGGCTCTCACCCTCAAAATCCTCAAAAAAAGAGCTGTCCAACCTCTGTCGAGAATCAAACTGGGTTTGACTATGTACAAGAAGTGACTCTTATCTTTGACTCAACATATAAGTTGGAAGGAAACACATGGACCACCTATTCATGCAAGTCAGTATAAATTTCAAAGTGGCACGGGAGATGTTTCTGTTCTGAAATGAAACACATATGTAGGATGTTTCTTATTAATGGCAGGCTATATGTCACACATCACATATAATCTTGTACTGTGTAATTGTGGCACATGTCTGTTTCAATAGATCTTTTTAAAAATCTATTAACACAACATCAGTGACAGCTAAATATAATACAGAAAACTCAGATCTTTTAAAAATCAATGCAATTACTGTAATCAACAAAATCAAGCTATTGCCATGGACCTCTGGGATCTGAGTGGGCCAAATATATTGCGCTCAACTAGATGATTGCCTTTGCTTTTGCTGTTGAAGCTGTTATAGCCGCATTAAATTATGAAGTCTCTCATAAATGCAAGTATTGCAAGGCATAGCAGAGTCACAGCTGATTCAATTCACAACATAGAAAAACCCAGGGCTGGGGCCTGTAATCAATGGGTAATTTCCATGTTACATGTCCTGTGGTCTTCTGCCATGTCAAATGCAATCAAAAGCGTCAAAACCTGTAAAAATCTCAGCTGGTGCATGTGAGCAGGTGAGCTCTCAGTGTGTGTGAGTTCACTTTATTTAACCACTCAATATAGCTTTGTGCTCTTTGAACAACACACGAACCACCCCACTGTGGTGTGAATCCAATTTTCAGCACCCTGTAGGTGTCACAGTGCGCCTTATGTCAATCCCTCACTCTTTACACTTTTCATTCACATCATTATAATGAAAACATTGCTTGCAATTAGATTAATTACACATGTTTATAAGAGGTACTGATGCTAAATATGTATACTTCATTCTGCTCTGTTCATTGCCTAAAGGCTTATAAGAGGCAACAGCAAGATGCAGATAAGTGCAGGACATAAAAAGAAAATTTGTCTAACCTTGTCTAACCTTAGCTGTCACTCCATGTCACTTTGACATCTCTTGCACTTTGTTGTACAGCTCTGAAAAATTAAGAGACCACTGCAAAATCATCAGTTTCTCTGGTTTTATTATTTATAGGTATGTGTTTGGGTAAAATTAACATTTTTGTTTTATTCTATAAACTACTGACAACATTTTTTCCAAATTCCATTGTAATAGAGCATTTATTTGCCGAAAGCAGCAACTGGTCAAAATAACAAATAAGATGCAGTGTTGTCAAACTTACGAATAATGGAAAGAAAATAAGTTCATTTTTATTCATTTTTAAACAACACAATACTAATGTTTTAACTTAGGAAGAGTTCAGCACTTAATATGGTGGAATAACCCTGATTTTGAATCACAGCTTTCATGCGTTTTAGCATGCTCTCCATATGTTATGCAGAGGTAATTTCTTTAAATATTAATTTGTCATTATTATAAGACAAGATAAATAAAAACAAAAAAATATTGCATATAACATCTCATTTCAACTGCTTTACTGGCTTAAGACTGTTAAAAAACAAAATTTTAAATTGCCCCACAACTTCTTTTTTCTTTTTCTTTTTTTTTTGCTTGCTAATGGCATTACATCTCTTTGTTATGCCTCACTGGTGCAGACAGCAGTCCCTCAGTAATTAAGTACAAATGGTAGAAAGAGAAAGGGGGGAGAAAGGGGAAAAAAGAGGCTCAGCTGGTTCCCTGAACATAAAAACAGGTCTAATTAACAGCGTTGACTTCACACATGAGATTGACTCAAAGGGGAGCGAATTGTAGGCAATTACTCATAGAGAAGAATTCATTTATAGTAGATTTATGCAGAAATTAATGCCCATTTATTAGTTTTACTGTGACAAGACAAAAACATGTGAGAATATTTTTGTAAAAACGCCAAAGGTATAAAAAAGTTTTCATTTAGATAGTGGCATTGATAGATAATGCTAATTATCTAATTACTAATTAGATTACTAACTACTAATTTGAACAGGAAATGCAAGCTTTTATCAAAGATGTTACAAAAAAGACAGTGTTTTAGAGCCCTTTTTCCTGTATGTCACCTACTTTGTCTTATAGCATTGTGTAAAGTTGTTCCAGAGCAACAAAGGGAAAGTTACTTGGAATGTGGCCAGTGCTTTGTCATCAGGTTTGTTTGACAAGAATTTGAAAAAACAAAACAAAAGAAGAATCCAGCGCCTTTCCCTCTTCTCTCCTTTTCGCACTGAGCCATGATAAATAGCCAGTCAGCATCCCACCAGAGAATAGCATAACTCCTGCCTTTGCTGTCCATGCCTAGTGTCTTTCGTTCTTTGCCAGTATTTTTTAACCTGCTGTTTTCATCAGAGATAGACACAAGCCCTGCAACCTTTCCTCTTTCCTCTGCATTCTATCTCTATCTTTCTCTTCTTTCTGGAAGTTCCCCCACTCTCCATCATATCCCCCTCCGTCAGCTTCCCCTATGGAGAACACAGAGAAGCCAACATTATTCTAGCAGAGGAGCAGGTGAGGGTTAAAAGGCGGCCGCGGCCTAGTCTTCCAGGAATTAAAGAGAAAGAGCTCAGGGAAGCAGGGGATAAAGGCGAGGCCTGTTTAAAATTCTGACACCTCTCCACTATAAAGTAGGATTTCTGAGCCACTTGGGGCATGGGGAGGAGGAAAGGAGACTTAAGCAGATGCAGAGAGTAAATGCAGGGCTTTGTTATTTCTGACAAGCTCACAGAATGGAAATGTCATTAACTCACTGTAAATATTCAAACTCCATCTCTCCTACTTTCACTCTCTGATAGTAGTTTAACACTACTGTTTTGTCTTCAGGCACATACATAGATAACCCATGTTGTGCAGAAAAGAAGAAAAGTATTTTCTTTGAGACTTAATTTAAGAATTCAGACACATAGTTTGACAAAAAAGTATGTGGAATTATTCATTTCCATTTTCTTCAAATGTGAAGAGTGTAGAAAGTGCAATATAAAATCAGCCTATGCCACTGTAGTACATTATACTGAAAGTGTCTCATTCATTACTTCAAATAAAAGAAATTACTCAATGACTCAAATCTCGTGGCATAGGTTTAATATATTTTTTATTTATTTAAGTTAACTTTTGACTTTAACCCAAACAATACATGCCTCTCAGCATTGCAATAATTCAATGAATGAAAGTGTAAAAGGAGATATTTTGTCTCTTCAGAATATGTTATTTTGTGATTTTCCGTATTTCTTGACATCATGTGTGTGTGTCTTTGACCGCTGTAACCACATGTAATTACTCCACAATGGTATATGACTGAAGACTTGGTATGACCTCAAAGAGGAAAATGAAAACTAATAAGACAGGCAGGGATAGCAATGAATAAAGATAGTCTCAATGTGTGTCAACTCCCATGTCCAGTACTGAGAGAAGCCAGAGTCAGATTAGGTACTGTTCACAAACAAACTCGGCACAAAAGACAACCCAAGCAGATGACAACATTTTCAGCCAACATCTTCAAGGACAAATGGAATACTGCTGCCAGCCACAGAGCACCTTAGGGCAGCTAGCAGAAACTCTCTCTACTACCAACAACATATATTTGTCATTTAGCCCT
This sequence comes from Neodontobutis hainanensis, assembly GCA_024349245.1. Lineage (NCBI taxonomy): Eukaryota > Metazoa > Chordata > Actinopteri > Gobiiformes > Odontobutidae > Neodontobutis > Neodontobutis hainanensis. The sequence goes on along the minus strand of JALDNG010000004.1, from coordinate 8,148,464 downwards.
CAGCAATCCAGTTCCCCAGGGACATTTGGAATGCCTCATCAAATGATGCCGATGTTCCCTTTCACTGGTTTTGTGTTGCGTGCCCAAAAGCTGCGAGGCACATTCATCTTTGGAATAACCCAATCCCGTTCTTTCCTTCGCCCCTTGTGGATATGTTGAGAGGCCTGCTGATGTGGGTTATTTGTTCCCTCATGCTGAACACATGAAGTGTTTTTAGCTTGATATTGTAGCTGCATTCTGGAAACAATTTCAAACTGGTATTTCACAATTTAAGCCAGTAACAATGTTGGTGCTGTGTTCGCTATTTTCTAGGTGCTACGTATAATGTCAATTGGGTCTCAAGTCAAGTCAATTTTATTTATAGAGACTGAAATTACAAATCATCCATATGCCTTAGGGAGTTTTTACAATCTGTAAAATATATGACACTCAAAAAAACCTCTTTTAAAAGGAAAATGGAAAGAGGATAATCCAGAATATATAGACAGCTTCCAGGTTTTAGCCAGGGGTTGGGACCTATGCCACATGGAGATCTATGAGGATGGGATACAATGATAAAAGAAAATGATATACAATAGATCTTGTTCATCGTAACAAGAACAGCAACTTCTATTATGCCTGCAGTCCAAATACAGTATGTCTGTAAAATGGTGTTAGTGTTCAGAAGAACTGCATTTTAAGCTGCTCACTAATGGTTTGTGAGGCAAATGCAAAGTAGTTTGTAGTGTGACAAAAGAGGTATAATGATTACATGTCTAGAGGCACGCTTCTACCACTGGCCACACAGTTTGTTGGTCAGTAGACAATGCTGTGTTTTATATCAATGAATGTATCAGGTCAAATTTTAGTTTCTAAGATAATGCAACTCATGTAACACTGGGGCACATGTGATTATACAGGGTTAAACCCAAATTAGTTTTACAGAATTTAAATTAAAAAAAAAAGACCACCATAGAATGGCTTTCTTATAAACAAATTTGAACAACTCTTATTCTTAAATAGACAGATATACAGTGCAGTACAATAGTAAGGAAATGGGCATGCTCATTATCCATCCACTGGAAGTCCGGGGTATCCACATCCAGCCTCTGCAGTTCTGTGCGGGTAGCTCGTTATAAGGAATGGAAAGGTACTGAACATCAGTACCATGCATGACTTCTTTTATGAGCCTTGCACACAGTTAAATGGGTGACATTTGGCCTTTAATGGGCTGGCTGAAAACTCATATCCCTTCTAACCACTGAATAAGGACTTCTAATGAACACCCAACCAGCTAAGAGAGTTAGTGGCTGCTACTCACTGAACTGCGAAACCAGGAAAGGCAATTATCAAGGTTCCCAAACAGCACTGATAGAAAATTTGCTTCCCATAGCAATGTTTTTAGTCTTGGTTTAAGAATCCAACTTTTACATCTCCAGCCATGCATCGGTATGCATTTATTAAATAAAAGCCACTAAACTCTTAAGGGACCTTTTTAACCGATCCTCTGAAACAATTGTAATGCAAAGCAGGAATAAACCATTAAAAGAACTTACAATATAAGCTTATCTAAAACAACATGCAAGCAGTTTTTGAAACCTTAATCATAGCCTAAGAAAGTAAACCACTAGATCAGCTCATTCATAATGATATGAAAGGCCACACAGCACCAACTCCCTGACCCAGCCAGCTGTAAACTTGCTGAGGGGGAACATATACCACATGTTTTATACTTCAGCATCACTTTTTATTCCTCCATTTTTAGCACAGTGCTGCTCTATTGATCTATGAGTGAGGTGATTGGACGTTGCGATTAATGACCTCAGATGAAAGAAGTATTCCTCTGAGGTCGACTCCCAGAAATACCACTAGATTACCTTTCACCTTCCGCCAGAGCTTTATCACATGCGAGTGATACGGGGGCCACCAGGACCAGACGAATGACAGCCCTCGAGAGTCACAGAAGAGCTAGTGTAAAGGAAAGGTAATTTTTGTAAAGACTACCATCTCCATCTCACTCGTTCCTTCATTTATTCATTCTTTCATACCTTTTCTCTTTTCCTGTCCTGTATCCTCACACCCCTCCCTTTCCTTACACTCAAGTCCTCAATTATTTTCAGACTGCCAGGCAAGGCACTGTGGGGCACAGGGGACCATTTGGACTTAGTACATTAAAGAATTCATGATTTGAAACCACCACAGCCCACCCTGACGACTCTATGATATGACTTTTCAGCGCCTGAAGCTCCTTCCCTCTTTTCCCCTTTTTCCACTAGACTGGCTTTCATTCCCCCCGACGACTGACATTGATCTATCCTTGAGTCTTTTAGCTCCAGGACTGCAATACCTTAAACTTCTGACTCCTGACCATTAAAGAAACAGAACAGCCGATATTTATGAATCTGTCCGTAATGATTTCCTTGTCCGTTTCTCGTGTCACCATCTGTAAATTGGGCTGTTGGTATCAGGCACATATCGTGACAGACATGACAGCAGACTGCTGAAAAAAAGATGAAATGTCTCTGTGTAACATGTGAAATCAATCTATGGAGAAATGGGTGGGTTGTTGGGAAAAGGGGACAAGGACAGAACAGTTCTTGCTTGATTTTAGAGACCGTTATAGTCTACCTTTAAGATGGCATTAAAAGACATAGAAAGGAAGTTGGCTTGGCAAATACAGATCAAATAGAAAAATTTGAAAAGTGACATAGAAGTCTTTTTTCCTCTTTTGATCATTACAAAAGCCCTAATCAACTAAACAGGACTATTGGTTTTATGAGTTCATCAAAGCAACTGATGTGTATTTAAGGAGAAAATTACAGTTGATTGCCACCAACAAGAAGCTGAAAGGCTGTTTGAGTGAAGTAAGAGCCATGAACGATAAGTGCAGCACGATAGTGAGAGACTTGCTCCTCAGCCTGCACCTGTTTGCTCTTGACAAGAAACGATGACATCACCCGTTTATCACATCGCCACAACAACATGTCTGGCTTTGTGCGAGGGAATGAAGACACTGCAGACATCTACTGTTACTACTGCCTTCATTCATGAATTTCCCTCAATCATTTGTGTTAAAACATCTGACAACAGAAAGACAGAAAAATACATTAATAGATATTGGTATGAAGAAGAATAACAAGAAAAAAACATAGATATGAACTAAAAATCTAACAATACGTTCATTAAACCAAAGTTGAAAAGTGCAATTCTTTGTTATTGACTAATAACATTATTATAAAGATACAAAACCATAATGTAAATTTTAAAATTGCTTATATTACAACTAGAATCCACTGATTTAATAGGATACAATATCAGATGGTCAGTCATTCACCCATTCTACCTTTTCATTCAGAACCTACCTTATTCAAAAAAACATTTTAACTTAATACCAAAATACTTTGTCTTCTGTGGAGCAGGATGCGTGCAATGTAACAGGAACATACTGCCATCTTCTGACTACAGCTGGTATTTTATTGGAGTCAAACTGGGTTTTCAGTCTGAGACATCTGGTTGCAGACATAGAAAATAATGTTGCTCAATCCCTGAAGACTCAGTCTTTCCCTTTCCTTCAACTGTTCAACCATGGTGTTTCTATTTACTCCTCTGTTTGCTGGGACGAGTGGAAAAGAAGCAGAGCAAGATAGAAACTATGAGTGAGACTCGTGAGACTGTCTCAGAAGGACCCCTCCGGTAGTTAAGATACTGTCAGTCCCTTAACATGTGTTTTCCAAAGGCAGGGACATTCTTCCACTCCTTGGCTACAACACTCCATGCCAAACAAGCCCGCCTCACAGTGGGCGGCATGCTACTCTCAGTGTGAGTTCCCTAATGGCCATAATGGTGGACAAGACCATTTATTATTACTGGGGGGTGAGGTATGTGTACGGCTACAATTAAGGAGAAAAACATCCTGGTGCTTGTAAAGGGCAGTAATGTGAGTTGGGAAGTGATGGATGCCGAGGGAAAGAGTCTCGCAGGCTGGTGGGAATATCTTATTAACACAGGCAGGGTGGAGATCCGTCATTGAGGTAAATTAGAGAAGGGAGAGAGAAGGAGTGAAAGAAGTGGGGGAAAAATGAAGACATAAAGTCAGGAAAGGAAGAAAGTGTATTCTATGGGTCCCTTGGAATCAGTTATATTGGCAAGCCAAGGGGAAAGACTTATAAATAGATGCCAAGACACTGGGTGATATTTAATTACCATACTCATATTTAAATACAGATTGGCTGTTTATAGTAATAAATCAATATTCAAGGATTAAAGTTTTTTTTAACACCATTGTTAAATTTGTTATTGATCCCATTACAGTTTCCATGGCAATTTTTCAGACGGAAGGAAGTAGGCTATACATAGTAGAGATGGGCTAATATGACATTTTTCATAACAAGGCTTATAAATACCAGAAGACCAGATCATTCATTACGTTTCTTAGTATAATTTCTCTATCAAATTATGGATGAATGAACTTCGATTAAGGTTGTTCTAAATGAGCAAATAAATGCTCATCACAGGCGTATGTAAAGCTATCTTGCTTTGATAAAAAGAAAAAAAAAGAAAAAAAAAAAATATATATATATATATATATATATATAAAACAATAAAAAAGGCATTATAATCTGCCTCAAACTGTAAATGAAAATTAAGAAGTACACAGTCAATACAACAACATGTTTGCACAGTGAGGGCTGTGTGCTTTTGTGTGTGTTACAGGGTACAATCAGTTTATTTATTTGCTTTATGTATAAAGGACTAATACATTAGTTGGCATTATTGTTTCTCTGTGTGCATATGTAGAAGGTAGACATACCCAAGAGCCATGGTCGTGCATGCTGGAAAAATATTCTTGCATGCAGTAACAAGACATGTGTATACGCTATTTGAAAATACAGTATCTATTTAAATTTTGTGGGTCTGGCAGCAGCAGCAGTGAGCACAATACCCTTGGGACTCAGTCAGACGAACCATCTGGGTGGTCAGTAGAAGGCAAATCTCCATTACACTGACAGGTGACAGTTAACTGAATAAATTATCTTTTTTTTCACAGAATGATCAAATGTGTGTGTGTGTGTGTGTGTGTGTGTGTGTGTGTGTGTGTCTTCCTCTGCACTGTTCTAACCATATGTGGATTAATCCTGCTGGGTAGCAAATGCCAATGAGCTGACTTGTACAACCATTAGACTCAGAAAAATGAAAACAGTAACTTACTCCAAAATAGAGATTCATATCTTTTTTTTCTCCATCAGTCTGAGGTCATTCTTATGATTATGTATGGTTGTGACATTTTGAACTGGAATTGATTCAAATGGGACAGTGGGGCTCATCGATCTCTGTTATTTAGACTGTACATGAGGTGAAATTGTGGAATGTATTAAGGACTGATTTCATTAAGACTGGTGATTGGTAAAGTCCAACTCTAATACAGGACACTGTCTGCTCTCATGAAGCAATCAGACAAGGTTAACTCTGCACTGACTTGGACTTTTAAATACCAATATTTTACCCAGCTATAATGAGAAAATCCAATTGAACTAAGCTAATTTAAATGTCACACCGGCTAGGATTCAAAAGGGTCACCTCAGTTAACATATTTACATAATTTTGTCTTACATTAGGAGTGAAAAGTATAGATATTCCTATGTTTCATATTTATTGCAAAATCACAAAAACAAAACATTATCACGTTTTACTTAACTAAATAATGCATAGTATAATATCTGTGTGTATACCCTATTATTCTACATTTGGTACCTCCTTTTATACATAGTGTAAAAAGTATCTATAGCTTATGGGAGAAGTTCAAATGACAGTCTGTTATAGGCCACTTTTAGTATACAGTGAGTGTCGTCACAGTCCCAATAGTATAGCACTGTATGTCCTACACTGGAAAAAGTAAGCACTGCATAACCTTTTACACATCCATACAAACCAGACCAGTCAGAAAATCCTATTTAATACAAGCTGATATGATGTTTAGACACCATGCAATATATTTCCATCTTATCCTTATCTGGATAATCCCAAATTCCAAAAATGGGACTAAAATGTCACGGTCCTCTATCTCATGTATAAACCCGTGACATTTCTTTAGCATAGGGTATAAACTTAGCTTATCCCCATTGGTGTGTAATTGTGTGTTTACAACATTTCTGTGTGTTTATGTGTTGCCTTTACTGGAAATAAAAAAAAAAAATCTTGTCATGTGAGCCAAAATGATTGTGAAGTTGTTCAGTTTTACCAATGTATACACTGAGTGACAGTGTGGTTTTAAGGCATAAATAGATAATCCCTACCAACGCGGTGGCTCCAATATGATAAGGATTTTATTTTCGTTCCATTGATAAAATCATCTGCCAAAAGCAAGGAAGCAGATGGCAAAAAAAAAAAAGAGGAAAAAATTGAGCAGCAGAGTGAAATGGATCGAAATACAGACCGTAAGACAATTAGTCATAATGTGGGACAGAATGGGAGAATAAAACCTCATTCTGCATTAGAGACAGAAGGAATAACAAAGAGTCTGACAGCAGTAGAAAGGGACAGAAGAGAGGCAGATGGGCAACATTAAGTCAAAGTTAAGTAACGGTAGTCTGCTTCTTTATCTCACCCAAATATGCTAATCCAGTGAGCCGCTGTTGATAGGAGTTAAACAACCTGGCTGCTCAGTCTGTGTTTTTGAACTCCACAGTGGGGAGACTCAGTTCCCTCATTCAAACCATACATCCAGTTTTATCCTTACTATTTAGTTATGACCAAATGGCACAGTTAAATCCACTTTGCACTGGAAAGGTAAATATAGATTACCTTGGTGGATATGCTCATTTAGTTAGGTAAATGCTGAAACACACTAAAGAGAAGATTTGTAAGATCTTAAGTGAGTGAGTAGTAGCAGTAAGGACATGAAATAAAAGATCACTCTGATTTTTGCTGATTTTTCATAATCTTTTGCATAATGTGATGGATTCTAAATTCAATGCATTGCTCAAAAAGTGGCACATAGAAGTAATATTTCTTGTACACAATAAAAAAAGAATTTTCAGGAAAGCATGTGATCAAATAACTACCGTCAGAAACATACATCATTGATTATCATGTTGCAATATCTTCTTTTTCAGTATTAGAAACACTTCTTGCTGTGTGACAGATACTAATCTTACTAACACATTTAATTGACCAATATTTTTAATTCAAGCACAGATTGGCTGGACACCTGTAGACGTAATGATTATTATATTTATAATCCACGGTCATTTGCCATTATCACGTAGGTAGACTTAGAAACACCAAGCACACTCTAAAAAGCATTTGCTGGTAAACCCAGAATTTCAAACTCCCACTGGGTAAAGTGAAAAGGACTCCATTAAGTCAATTTCTTTTTCTCTGTATCTTTCTCCTTTTTTTCCCACTTTCCTTCCTGCCTTTTTTTCCTTATTTTTTCTCATTGCTTCTGCTTTCTATCTATCTAACTCTCCTTCTCAGCCCTGTCTCTAATATCTCCCCTGCAGCCATTTTCAGGGGGACTACATGAAGGGAAGCAATCTTAGATTTATTTTACCTCCAATTTCCAATTTGAGAGACCCCTGCTGCTAGAGGCGAGTCGTCAGTGTGCCTGATGCGAGTCATCTTGTTAAATTAAAGCCAGTAAAAAATAGCAAATATTTCAATGGCCGTGTGTATCTAAGTAGAGAACAGAATACAATCCTGACTCTTGCACAGAGCGGCATGCATCACTAACCATCATGGCTTCATGGGCTACGATTCATGGTCCATTAGACTTCCGTTCCCACATGACACAAGGCCTAACATGATTGAAAAAGTCTCAAATTTGAGCTAATACAGAAATAGGCCTAGAGCTAAAAAGTCGTGAAAACTGTGTGCTACAGTATAAAGTCAATGGCCTCTATGTGACTTGAATCCCCTTAAATAGAAATCACAAGATAGACTCTGAAATGATATGTTCAATATGTAATGTGTGCTGGTTCAGAGCATTGTTCAGAGAGATTATAAGCTATATGTGTTGCATAATGTGCTGGCTTTGTGACACATATTTTGTCACGGTCAATTCACTGTCTGTCACATTCAACTGTTGCACTGGGTTTCATTCACAACTAAATGGAATTCCATTGGGTCTTTGTGCTGCCTGCAAAATAAAAATACAAAAAAGCCCTTTGAAACTCCATTATGGCCGAAAAGAATATTGTCTGCCATGTAGTCTTCATATGTCCATTTTTAAGATGTCACACAAATGCACACTATTGCTTTTTTCTTAGCTCTTGATCTCACAAAAAACGGTGCCCCTCTCATGCTCCATATACACTGTACTCATACACTGACAGCCCTCAACACACAGCCCTCTATTCTCAGCCTAAAGCCTGGAGACAGGTGTTGGATTAGCTTTCTGGAAGAAAAGAGCTCATCTCCTTTGATAGGAGTTGAGCTGGCCTGGAGAGCAGGGAGGCAGGTGCACCATGAGACGAGACTACGAGAGTCGCGTGTGTGCAAAGGAGGCAGCCCAGTCATCCCATCTATTGAATTTTAGGGGGAAAAAAAGGGGGCCTCTTGGCAGCAGCAGCTTCTGTAATTGGAGAGCTTGGCGTGGCCAGAAGTGAAGCAGGGTTGGCTGTTGTCACGTGGTGACAGTTGCCAGTGCTTCTCAGTCATTCTGTCCTCACTGTATACATGCAAAAACACACTTGAGGAATACAACTTCTGAGGACTAATCATCAAATTGCATTTGTTGTAATTTATAAGATTTCAACCTATACTTATACAAGGTTATCTTGTGTACATGCATACATACACAAGCTGTCACCCTGTAACCACAGTAACAGGAACAGCAAAGGAGGCCTCTTCCAGATGCTTTTGTTCTTAAGGACTTCCCAGAGCGACCGTCTGCCATATCACCATGGGACTGTTCCTCTCTGCATCAGTCTTTCTCCTCTTTACGTATATCTAACCCACTCACAAAGAGAAAAAAATTAAATAAAAATAAAAACAGGTTTGAGACAAAGACAAGCAAATTTATTTCTCCAATTTCATTCAAATAGATTGTAGGGATAAAAAACAATAGAAATAGAGTGAGGATGTAATCTAAAATAAAACAGATGGATGAGTACAAAAAGAGCAGTGGACATAGCAGTTGTAATGGTAAAGTCCAGCTTGCTACATCTTGTGACCACTGATGGTTGTGGATGTTTAAAGGTGTAATTCAGGTGTCTTTCTGGTTGGGTTATAGCTTTATCCTGTTTAATAAACATTCTGTTTTTCTGAAACCTTCTGTAACTTCACCAAAGCAGCACTTCATTGTAGCAACATACATTTTTACCATTTAGACAAATTGTTTTCATTTTCAAAATTTTCTAAATGAATTGACACTTGCCACATGTAAAGCTAAAATGACTAAACTAAAACTATTTATATGCTATCCAACCATATTTACTATTAAATCCATTGCATCCCATCCTGAAATTGAAAGCCAGACAAAAGCTGCCAAAAGCCAGATTCCACTGTTGAAATGATTACCTTACATCAGTAATTTGGGAAACAAAAGCTTTTTGGTAAAGCCCACCTCAATGCTTTTCCAAAACACAAAAGGATTGTGTGTGTGTGTGCGTGTGTGAGTCTGCAGGGTGTGATCCAGCATGATTAATTGCTATTAAGTGTGTTCCTCATAAGTGATGTTGTGCCTGGAGAGCACAGCAGAGACTATTACAGCTCAGACCCATACATCAACCCCTATAGACCTGTGACTGATGACCTCTCAACCCAAATGTTTGAAATGGGACCATTAAAATACTAGAGAGCTGAGTATCACACACAAACACGCCATCATTTACTTGTGTGTTATGTTTGTTTATTGTTCTTTCATATCTGCAATATGTGTTGCACTTCCATAAAACTTTATAGGTGCCTTTACATATTCTTGATTTCACGCTTAGAAAAAAACATAGGGCAACTGTTGTGCTTTACATACTACATCCATATTCATGTACAAGCCAGCAACATGCAATTGTGCTTTGGAATAGCAAATTCCCTTATGCTATCATGTTAACATTATCAGCAGAATATTATGTAAACTCCTATTGTACTCCTGTCAACTTACCTCCTACCTTTGAATATTAAAGTAGCTAATCCGTTTAGAAATCCCCAGCTGTACCTTTACCACATGAACATAATTGTCTTTATGGCCCTGAAGCTTTTTACTTTGTTAATAAATTATTACAGGAAAAATAACCAGTGCTTTCTCATAACTAGATTTGTTGAAGGCCGAGTAAAATAGATAGCCCATGGCCACAGTCTTATTACTGTATATGCATGTCATTAGTTATGGTGGAGCACATGTGGGATAGAAGTAGATTTTCATTTCTTTGCTGTAAATATGAACATGTTCTAATGATTTAAACAAAGAAATGCATAATGTTCTGCTCTATTTCTGTTGAATCCTGTATTTGATTCATAATGCATGATAGTGGATTTGTGATGCAGTGTAAAGCGGGCTTCATAGATATCAACATCAGAGCATAGCTGTCATTTATACCCGTATGTCTCTCAAAGATGATAGCAATTAGAACAGATAAAATGTTAGTTTTTTTTTTTGTGCAAATCCTTGGACTGAATTGTTCCTTGCTGCTCATCATACAATCTAAAACTTATCAGATTAAAGTCAACATTGCTATTCCTTTGCTTGCTTTGCAACATAGAAAGAGAGGGGTCATTTAAAATGAGACACATGCAGTCTGTTGTTTATGAAATACACAATAGCAAGTGGAAAGTCCATGCTTCCAGCTCTATGTGGCGCAATGACAGAAGAATCAATAGGATGAAGCAGTGGACAACAGTGCCAAGGCTACGTTCCTGAGATGGATGTATTGTGTGTTCCTCCCTCCCATCTATCATAAAATAAAATATCATAAAATAAAAATCATAATGAAACATGTGCTTGATTGAGAGGGCGAACCTAAATTATGTGATAGAATAAATACTTTCTGTTAACAAAATTGTTTGATTCACATCTTATTGCTGTATATCAGATAACACTCTGGATTATTTTTATTTTAGCTCAATTAAAATGCTTTGGAGACAAAGAAAAGGGCAATGTGCAGTAATGATTTACACGTAATTGACATTTAGAGAAATACTATGCCTGAGAAACTTCTTGCAGAACCCATGATAACCAGTAGATGTCAGCATAGTGAGTATTTACAGTACTACATGAATGGCAGTTGTGATGGATTAGTCACTCTTGTAAATAGCACTGCAACATTATTGGATCCAGTAGGATATTGCATGAGGAATATCAACAACAACATCCAACTAGATATTTTTTATTTATATAATTTCTCTGAGAATATGCACGTCATGTCAAAAAAATTGTTAGCAATCCATGGTATGCTTGTATCTCTTTCTTTCTCTCATATATAAACATATGTGTGTGTGTGTGTGTGTGCGTGCGTGCGTGCGTGCGCGCGCGTGTGTTTGTGTGTGTGTGTGTGTGCGTGCGTGCGCGCGCGCGTGTTGTGTGTGTGTGTGTGTGTGTGTGTGTGTGTGTGTGTGTGTGTGTGAGTGTGTGTGTGTCTTTGTATCTTTTCAGTTCCTCTCACTGCAGTCCTATGACATCAGAATATGGCTGCAGTGTCTCCTACTCCTATGTAGGTCACAATGTCCTGCCAGACAGGTGCTGCACTCTAATCTTAAATCCAAAATATAATTGTGAAGATCTTATAAAAACATAACATAATTTTAATTGTATATATTATAATATAAGCAGCAATCTTCTCTTAATTTCTACCTATGCTTTGATAAATAGAGACTAGATAGACAGCCAGACAACCAGAAGCAAACTGGTTTCATTGTGGGTGTGGCATACCCTCAGTGTAAATGTTCTATTGTTTCTTTGCTCCCTGACTAATAATGTCCCCTGATTCCCCCACCCAATCTCTATTTCCCTCTAATGAGCTGTGGTCTGTTAACAGCCATTACAGAAAGTCTGATTATCCAACTGGCATTCTGCACACGCTCAGAGAGAACTTCCTGAAGGTGACCTTTTCGTGTTTCCATAGAAACTGCCTCTATCTCTTTTTCTCTCGGCTCAAAGATATTTAGCTTGTACACAGAGTGAGCGAGAAAAGACAGAGCAATAACAGAACATTTTCTTCAGTACAAGAATGCATTAGTATGCTGCCATGTGACAGCATGATAACACAAGCACAAAAGTCTTATAATCTGGAAATGCACAATAAAGAAAAAGGGAACTCAGCTATTTTAAATAGTAGGATTTAAAATGTGAATATTTATTGCCAGTTACCTGAAATAGAGCTAGGTAGAAAAGCATCCAGTGGTAAAAGAAATAAGATAATCAATAACTATTGTTAATCTGGTTACACTATTTACTGTTCTTGATCACAATATGCAATATTTTAATAACATTGTCAAACAGTAGTTAATAATATAAGCACATTTAGTATAACCAACATTAAGTCTCTACTGAAACATACTAATTTGATATATGTTTTTGTGTTTCCTATGCCCATACACTGTACATGCTGCTTCCCCTGTGTTTGACTGTGATAGCCTCAATAATGTAAAAGTGAGAAGGAATGAAACAAAAAGATTATAATCTCTGTTGGGATGCCAAATTGTCAAATAAAGTTGCCATGTTTGATTTATTGTTAGTTACACAATAAATCCGAGTTTAGAGATGTGCATTTTGATTTATGAACAGCCACAACAATTATGCTCCTCTCACTGGACAGGGACTTGTAGTTAGAGGTAGATGTGGTTTGTCACATCATTAGGTCATACCATCCACAAGAGCCTCTGAGGTGGTGTCCATCCTGACTAAAAATAATCTGCCCTTGATTTTACCAACAATACTTACCTCTATTTTGGATTTCTCTAATTCACCTTTCATCACCTGGTAAGCGTCACTGGCTCCTGAACAGAGTGACATTGCGCTCAGCTAATCGTTCCAACTTCCCTGTATCTGTCTGGTTATTTATATTCACCACTGTTCATACGTTGCCACGGATATGACGCATGCGCAAGAGAGGCAGCGAGAGGAAATCTGAATCATCGGTAGAAGCGGAGATGGAAAGACACTGGGAGAAGGGGGTGACTGAAGAGTGATGGGAGCCGGTTAAAGAAACAACAGCGAGCGATCACTCCCCGCGCTGGTAATGACAGGTACATTTTGATGTTTACTTTTACTGACGATTTGTTTGCCTCAAGATTGGTGGAGATATTACTACACATAGGCTACATTTTTTATGTTCGTGTGGTCCAGTCATCCATGCCCTTGATATCGCCTTGCACATCTGGAGTGGCTTCCATGTGGGAAATACTGTGCGTAAGAGAGACATTTCGTTTCAATTTTTCCTTTCACCAAAACATAGCCTATTATGTTTATCTTGTTTTTGTGGCAATTGTATGATATTAAACTCAAAACAAACTTACTCACCTTGATTTGTACCTTTCCTCATTTGCTCAAACTCTTTTGGTTCAATATGCAAATCCACCGCTGTGCACTATAGTTGTCTTTTTTTCCTATTCAACTGCAAAGCGTGATGATCTGTCTCTTGGGGGCTGGGAACATAGAATCCTCGTTCAGGCTGGCGTCATCTATTACGTCTGTGTGTGTTTTCCTGATGCGATTGTGACTACGGGGTAATAACTGTGTCCACGACTACGGCTTCAAAAGTCCCCGAGTAAAAAAGACGCTTCTACTGCGCAGTGACTAATTAACTAATTAACTACTATCAAACAGAATACAAGATGTTTCTGTGTGCTTTTGATTAAAAAGATGCACCTGCCAAAACAATGAAAATCACATGACCAAATGACGTAAGTGGTTTGTTATGGGAGCTGTTGAGGTACTGATAAGATTTGTTCAAGGATTGTGGATTTAAGTAGACGGTCGCAACCGGATGTTGTTCGAATAAACGAATTAATTTCTTGAACAGGGAAGGAACAAGCCACCCTTTTTCAGTGAATCAGTGACAAAGGGCAGTACAAACATAAAAACAGCACACAGACACACACAGACACACACAGACACACAGACACACACACACACACACACACACACACACACACACACACACACACACACACACTCGAGTGTTTGTTTACTGCTTTATGTAATGTCACTAACTAGTAATTGCTTTGGTTTGTTTTTAGTTTTCTTTAACACCATGTATCCGTCAGCTGTCTTCAATAGTGTGGCTTTTACACCATGACTCAAGTTGTTGCGGTTATACGTTTTTTTGAAGAGAAAATAAAGACAAAATCTTTCAGTTTGCCTTCAGCCACATTGGTTGTGAAGTGGAAGCAAATGTAATATTCAGTGGGTTCATAAAAGCAGACAAAGATGACGCATCATTAATCTCAATGTACTGATGACCAGTGTTGCGTAACAATCAGCCAGTGTTAGAGAAACACTCATGCTATTAAATGTACAAGTAGAGTAGTGGCTTTAGTTTGCAGTTTGTGTATTTAATGTGTGGGTGACTTTGAGAGCAATGTGCATTCATCCATTAATCTCACACAGAAAGTGTGTGCTGGTGTGTGTTTTGAGCAGGTTGACAGATGTGAAGGATGACGTCCTGCACAGAGATCTGTGGATCAGAGTACAATGAGCAAGCCCAAGCCAGTGGCCACTACCAGCAGTATGGAGTCCGCTCCTACCTACACCAGGTATACATACGCAATGGGAAAATGAAGTATATATCCTTAGGAAACATGATAGTATGATGCTAACCTACAGTGGCCCAATTATTATTATTATTATATTTTGTTGTGACTCCAGTCCTTAAGAAAGATTAAAATGTCTTTTGGTAGTTTTATGAGGAATGCACAGCTTCGATTTGGGAACGTGATGAAGATTTTCAGATTCAGAGATCGCCAAATCGGTGGAGCTCTTTACTCTGGAAGGTGAACTTAATGACTAGTTTCATCAAGTCCTGGCCACTGTTTGCTAATGACAGGCTGTGTTTACACAGTGTTCTTTTGTCACTTTCAGGTCTGTCTCGTGTTCGGAGCGTTGATTTTGTTTGCAGGCCTTATTGTGGTCTTGGTGGGTTATGCTACTCCAGCCAGGATCGAGGCCTTTGGCGAGGATGATCTCCTATTTGTTGACAGGTAGACATTTATTCTGAACATGTCTACCTGTTTTGTTTATGACCAAATTCACATTATATGACATTGTATGATGAGATTATCCAGCACATAACACCATAATTACCACTTCACACTTATAATTCAATAACTCACTCTTCTTTCACAGCCAAGCAGTTAGCTTCAACCGAGCACTGGATGTTTGTAAGCTGACCGGTGCTGTTCTGTTTTGTGTGGGAGGCACATCTATGGCTGTGGGTCTTCTGTTGTCTGCATTTGCTAAAGGCTACTCCAAAGAAGAGCTATATCTGCAGCAAAAGTTTAAGGAGAGGTTGGCAGATCTGCATGCAACAGTTGGTAAGATTTTACTTTGCTGCTGACTTTTATGTCTTTTATGTCTGACTTTTATGTCCCAACATGGTATGAATGTTTTAAACATTCACAATACTGCTTTTGCCACAGGAACTCCCATCATGAGAGCCCCTACCCCAGGAGAGGGCAAAGTACCAGTCACACTTTCCAAAGTCCAAAACATCCAGCCTTCCCACGCTAAATCAGACACCTGACACACATGCAGGGGATAGAATTGTGTGAGGGGGTGTGCAGACTGTGTTTGTGACTAGGAGTGGATTTCTTTTCAAAAGGTCAGCTTACATGACTGGTAGTACTTGCTTCACATCTTGTGTGTTCATATAGTTTTATAAATAAAATGAAAGGCATTAAGCTGCATTTTTCATAAAAAAATAATTTACCAAGAAAGCTAAGCACAATAACAAATCTGCAGAATTCAGCCATCGAACATTTTTGTTTCATTCTTTTGCTACTGTTGTATACCTTTTGTAAAAACCTTTTAGTGAATATTGTAGTGTGAGAGGGTGAAGCATAGCACATGTAAATGTACATTAACCCATCTCATGCACTTAGATGGAAACAGATGCACTGAATTTAGGACATTATAGTCTTACTATAAAATAACGTTAATAATCACCTTTCACCCAATACTGATGTAATAATATTTTTACATGCAGCAATTATCTTTTTGCACTTTCGCATCCCAGTCCCACAGACAACACTATTCTCCATATAGAGTTTTCAGCTTAAGTATTAGTTTATTCCCAGAAATCATACTGACAATTCTCTCCATCTTTTTAGCCATATTAGCCTCTGTCTCTTTCAATAATTATTGAGACAGGATCGATTGACGTGACTTTATCCAGCCATGAAAAGAACACAGATAGATTTACAAGACAAATGTCACTCACAGAAACAAAATAACTTTTTTCACCCAACGAACAGAGCCCTGTTCTGATTTCCTGTACACAACAGCACTGTTCTGTTGAGTTCATTTTACAATGCATATTCTGCATATATGTATAATAATCAACTTAAAATGACACCAAATAAGATCAGTTATATTCCTTATATATTTTTTTTCTTTCTTATATTATTGTTCACACGCACAATACTTGCAAAGTGAGATATTTTTGTTAAATATGACATTTACTCTTTTATTGTTTTTTATCCATTACATGCGGTAGTCACTGTCCAAGTGCCATAAAGACACATACTTCTCATAATGTATTACTGCTACAGACAATTGCTGTGGTATGCTGTGGGATTATGTAAGTTGACCTTTAATCTTTAATAGTCTCTCTTTTTATTTAAATAATGTGATCCCATAATTTTTTGGGTACATTCTGTATGATAATAATAACTAAAATAAGGTAGAACTATTGTTAAATTACAGTAAATGAAGAAACAAGAAAATATTTACATTAAGTTTGGTTCAAGGGGTAGTTCAATGTAAATGTAGTTCCTTGCTGTCATTTGTGAGCTTTTTTTATTCTGTATTTGACCAAAGCTAAATCTATTCCTTTGTCCTCCCCTTGTTAACTATAAAGTCACAGAAGAATTATAATGTACTGCACATATTGAATTATATTAAATAATTAACAAATATATTAAAGCAGTGTCTATTTTTAAATGAACATAATAAAAGTGAACTGAATTACTAACAGCTCAACAACTGTGCGACTTCTGTTTCCTTACAGTATTCTTCTCTTTTGTCCTTTAGGGCATTGCTTTGTTCATGTAAATAAACCACATCATTACATCTTGGTGGGTTTAAATAGAAAAAGTTAAGAATACTGAGGATGTGGTTTTCAGCTTTCAGTGATTTTCGCAAACATTTTGATTTGTAGAAAGACCTTCTGTAATTTATCAGGGGAGTCATTTAGGCAGTGGGGATGCTTTTATTAACAACACACCCACACACAAACACACTCTAAAGCCTGGAGCAGATAAAACAGAATTGATAGTAACTCCACAAATAGCACCTTAAGGATCATCACCTCCATGACTCACACACACACACACACACACACACACTGGCCCTCGCTCGTTGTGTCTCCCCCTCGTCCTCTCTTCCTCTCTTCGAGCCATGATTTTATTCCTGTGGGATGGTGTGACTCATAAAACAGGGACTGCTCAGATGGTGGGCAGACAGACCATCACATGCACTGAATTAGATCAGAGTTCACACTTTGGTTTGCCGCCTGCGGTGGGAGGCAGGTTATAGTTTCATGCAGCCGCTTCATCACGGGAAACTGGCAGCTAAAAGACGGAGCGAGGTACAACAAAGTTTCTAAAGGGTACAGATTTCATACAGGAAATTATAGGATTTAATGAAAAATTTAACGTAGTAGATTAGTGTTCATCAATAACTACAATGTTATCACAGGCAAAGTCATCCTTGAGGGCAAAGAACTGCATTCTTTTATTTAATTAAATTTTTTTGTATAAATTAAACAAATAGTTTACCATTGCAAAATCATTTAAAATAGTATAATAGCTTAATGATCTTACGATTGCAGTGTGTAGGATAGGTCTGTATAATGATTTAACTACCATTACTTTCTCATTCTCTTAAAAAACCTTTGTACCTTATAAACTACAGCACAGATAGCACTATAAAATACAGCTGGCGCAGATTCAACATCATGAAAATGCCCCAGAGTTCTGATAACTCTTGACATCTCTCACTCTGACACCTTGATAGAAAGTTTAACTGCAAACTATCGGCAGGGGCTCAGCTGCACTGAGTTGTCCGTAGGTAAGATGTCCAAGGTAGGATTTATGGGATTTCAGGAGGTTATATGCTACAATGACATGTCAATGTATAATCTTAAAAATGTAAATCTTACTCTCTGCACTTATTTGTATTCTCTGTAAGAACCTTAACATGTACGTAAAAGAAAAATCATACATTTACTGGGCTTGTGACGTCATAATGATTTTTCACAATTAAAACCTTTAATGAAAATGGCAGATTAAATGTAATTATTATGACTAAGGGCTAAACAGTATTAATATATTTGAGAAATGTCAGTCAATTAAAATGACTAAAATGAACAGTTAAATGCAACCAAACAGCAATGGAATCTTTATTATTGACTTCAAGTAGAAGTCTATCAAAGGTGTATTAATGGCTACATTGAAAACATTGTAAATGCAGGTTATCTCGTAAAATAATATCCCTTTCACAGCTTTGTTTTCTATGAATTTGCTCTGCCACAATAATTATTTTTAAAATAGCATGCAGCACTGCTTTCAAAATGTCTATATAATTTATTCCCATTTCTCTTTATTCTCCCTTTGCTTTGGCTGAATCTTTCTTTTCGGTTTTCAGTTCAGCTTCACTCATCGCCTCATCTTCTCCGCTGACCTCTCCATTCACCTCTCCTGACTTTTTGGTAGCTTCTTTAGTCTCTGTCCCGTCCTCTTCCCCGTTAGCATCGCTACTTTTACCCTTATGTTCTTCTTTTGTCTCATTATCTGCCTGAGCCTTATCTGGGTCATTGTTGTGTTCCTTGTATTCTTTCTGGTCCTCCCCTGTGTCTGCATCATTAGCTCCAGCTTTGCTGCTGTTCACTTCCTTCCCACTGTCGCTATCTTCCACTCCTTCTACAGTTTGGTCTTGATCATCCTGTTCACCTTTGCTCGATTTGTCCTCTTTCTCATTACTGTCCTGAGTATTATCACTTGGTTCTTGCCCCTCACTCTTGCTCTCCTCTCCAGTCCCTTTCTCATCTGCTTCTCCATTTACCACGTCTGATATAGTGTTTTCTTTTTCACTACTTGGCTGCTCGTTTTCCCTCTGCTCGGCGGCTCCCATCGTTTCATTCTTTGTCTCGCTGGCTTCCTTGTTCTCTCCATTAGAAGTGGAAGCGTCAACTTCAGATGTGGTCTCATTCTTGTCTGCTGCTCCATCACTACATTCATTTGCTGCGTCTGTATTGTCTGCCGCTGAGGTCTGTAAAGCAGTAACACAATAAAGAACATGTGAATATGAGGATTTAAAAATGACTCATTAGTGACATTTAAAAGATATCAACATATTATTTCTTGAAGATGTTTCAACTTCGATAAATTAAATCAGACTGTGCAACTAATGGTTAATTTTGAGTGCCATGAACTGAACCATAAACTGAAAATGTTCACAAACCTTTAATCCGGCTTACAAATGAAATAAACTACCATGGTGATGTATCATACCTCTACTTCTGGTGCGTTTTCAAGGACCTCATCTTCAGTGCTTTTTTTTTCAGTCTTCCCATCTATGTCATCTAAAAAAAATAACATTAATTTGTTAAAATAATAATATAATGTAACATAACATAACATTGAATTTAGTGAAACAAAAACCAACCCAAAGCTGAAAAGTAAGGTTTTCTTGGTTTTAATGGAGTAAGACGGGGGCTCAAACCACCAGTGGATAATCTGCTCTACTCCTAGTCACACAATTAACCGTAAAAGGTCAAAAGCTACAAAAGTACAAACAAAATTGGAAAGACGTCATTTTATTTATGAATAAACAGCAAATGTCATTACATCATTTCATAAAAATCCTTTCTATTTGCTCTTTGCCTTGTTCAAACCATTAGCTGAAAAATAGAAGCACCAGGCTGACATCTAGTGGTAAAAAGAAGAGCTGTTCATCCCATAAATACAGGTAAACAACTTCGACAGACAATGGAAGCGTGCCAGCGAGAGCTAGTAAACATTTAACAGTGGCAGAGAGAGCAGAGAACAGCCGGAGCGCTGAAGGTCAGCAGCTCATTTAAATACAAATGTGACATTAGGATTGCTTTCATCATCATTAGCTTGAATGAACTGTGAGCCTTTATCTTCCATGTCTGCTTATAGACTATTACATCATTCTGTCTCAGTCGATGTTCTGAACTTACCCACAGTCTAGTCACAGTACAGTTATTACTGTGCTCAGGGTATGTTAATGTAAGCCATCGTTTTGGTTTTAATGTTTATAAATCCTTTTCTTTATGTGTTGCTATAGATAATGGCATAGTGGGAAATGAATAAATAGATAAAAAAATGAATCTCAGAAATTACTTGAATGAAATATTTCCTGTTTTCACTCTGGAAAAAATGTGGATAAAATACCAGCATTACCTTTTACCACTTTTCATCTTTAATTATTAAACTGCTTATTTCTTAATTAGATACTTTAATTATTTGTGAGTATAATGTTATGAGTCATAAAACCCTATTCATAGTCATAAAAATCTATTATAACACTATAATATAATATAAAGGATTCAACCAAATATTCATATCCAAATAAAAGCATTAAAACAAAAACCTTCACACATTCGGTCTTTACTTACCGTTTACAACTGTGTGCTACATGAGCACTGGTCATTATACTGCAGCTCACTATAACCTAATACTTTTTAATTGATGCTATCAGGTCTGTGTCGCAGGTAAGTGCAACATTAATGCAGGGTTTTTAGTTTTGATATGAGCACGTGAATCCAAGCCCTCAAAGCAATTAACCATAAACATCATTAAAGAAACACAGCTATACGCTCTGATAAACAGCATAATTACATTGCTTTTAAAACACTGGATGAGACTCAAAATGCCAGTCAGAAGAAAAAGCAACATTAGTGAAAAGGGAAAACAATGTAATATTTAACATCTTTAATATCAGTTTCCTGCTCTACACTTTGCAGCTAAAGAAAAACGACTTGGTTAGAGATTACAAGCGTTTATGGAAACATATAATGCATTTCAAACGTAAAACTGATTGAAGTTTAGCCGTGGTGGGAGATGAAACGTTACGGCAATAATAACAGACCTCTTTAAGAATATTTTATGGTAATCTTCTGCATTCATTAGCAGCAAGGACCAAACCTCTGAGTGTAAGCAGTAAGCAGTGGATGAGCTGCCACAACTCCAAACATTTAACACGATTTGAGGCTCATCAAAATGCTAAATCATATTAAATACAATATTTTGAATCTGCTCCTGAGGCTTGTCATTAAATTCATGAGATTTTGCTTTTCACATTGCACTGAAATATAGCGTGTTGATGTGAGTATGGGCAAAAGAAAAAAAAAAAATTCACATACAGTATTTTGTTCAGGAAAAACATGAAGTGCACACCTGCAATTCAGACATAATGCTACATCTCCTCAGTCAGTGCGAGCTACAACCAGGATGCAACTGTAAGTGGCTATAATTACTCTTATAAATTGCAGCGGCTGCCAGTTTTATGAAAGCTAAGGTTATAAATGAGTGTTAATCAAGGAAAAAAAGCAATAAAGCACAGACGATGAAGTGATTCTGAACTACAATAACTTTCCAGTGTAAACCCTGTGCACAAATGCATTTCTCTGCACCAGTTTTTGATGGTATGATGGTCCCAGAAACAACACACCACAAACTTCACTCCAGTTTGAAGGGTTAAAACCTGCTGTGATGATTGTAGAACTTTTCAGATACATTCTGCTCAAGAGTCAACACAGCCTAAAGGCAATTATAGCTGCATTTCTCGCAAAACATGTCACATGACCAATGACTGCAACCTTTGAGATTTGAAAATCTTGTTTTTTTAAATATAGAAATTCAACTCCAAATGCAATTAATTGTTCAGCCCTAACTGAAAGTATATATATATATCTTCAAAAACTTCAAAATCCATCAATCTATCTGGTCTATCTGTGATCAGAGATTGTGCACATAAATGTCAGCCGCAAAAAAAGTATAGTCGTAGACTGTCTAAAATGGAATAACTATTTCTTAACACTAGAACTGCCATCCAACTTTGTTCACATAAAAGTGCCATGTTCCAATTGACAATTCTTTTTAAAATGGCTTTATTGATCATCTTCTCAGATCTTTCTAAGAAAAATGATAGATTTGCAAAAATCACGTCAAATGTCAAAGTTTAAGTAGTCGTTTGAGTGTCATGTTTAGAACAAGTAGCGCTTAGTTAAAATAACATAATGTGCAAGATAAGAAGTGACAGACACTGACAAATGTGTGTCATAGTATTTTTTAAAGCCATAGCTGGTGCTGTAGTACGCACAGCTACAACTGTTGTTAACAGATTAATGCAGGAGATTATAGAGCTACTTTCCTCTTTTATCCAGTAATCCTGCATCAAAGGGTCATGAGGAACCTTTTCTGCTGCCATGAACAAGGAAAGATGAAAGGAAGGCAAAAAAGGAGGAATGGCCGTCTTGTCTGAAATGTGACAGAAGCACACACGCAGCTGTACATTAAAAGAGACACACTTCAAGAGCACTAAACTATAGCCTACTTTGTAAGAAGTTGAATAAAGAAAATGACCAAAAAAAAAAACTGCTTCAAATGTTGCTATCTTTCATCCTTTTGCTGCTGAGCCTCTTTTATGACAGATGCACACAATTTAAGACATACACCCTTTTGTGCTTGTGTCTCCTGTCTCTAGACACTGTTTTGAACCCCGTTTCACGCTGACAGCCCTTACAGATACATATGCTAACAGGGCTAATTCCCCAAAGCACTGGCACATTTCATGACACCAGAAGCAGAATGATCCGGCTGGATGTGGTGGTGGATGGGGACCAACAGCTCAGCATGCTTAAAATATGAAGCAATATTTCTTCTACACTTACAGTTTCGACTTTTTCTTTTTCAAAAACATCCTTTACTTTTAATCAAACTGCATTTGAATAAAATGTTGCAAAAATTGAATCAGCTATTGCAACTCTAAAAAGGAAAAAACTCTAAGAACATGAAATATGGCGTTCTTGCTACATCATCAAACATATAAAAAGATGCTACATAATATGAATTAGTTTGATTTTATCAAAGTCATCATTCCCTAAAGACAACATTTTCAAGCACTACTGGTGAGGGCTTACGTTTGTCCAAAAATCCTTGGTTTTATATGATTTTTTCTGGTAGACTGTATTCTGTCATCTGCCTTCTAATAGAGTAGATTCTACTATATTTAGGTGGGCCAGAGAGAGACAGCATTACATTTTAATACACTGTAGACCAAGATTGACAACAAAATACACAACAAGCAACAACAATGTGTTAGACCTTAGAGGTAAAGGATGCTGCCAGCTGAAGGAAGAGACCTGTTATGCAGTGGGACTCCTGGGGCACCTGACGGGTACCAACAGGCCGAGTAGACTGTGACTCAGGAAGAAGCAATGCCCCACTAAGACTGTGTACCAGAGACTGTGTAACAACTACAACTTAGGGAGAGGAAAATCTGATCTGATTTGAGGCTGTTGAGTCTAACCTCAGATTTAAAACAATTACAGTCTTGGTTTTCAAACACTGGACTAGCTCTAAACCCTCACTAGAGGCACTAGAGGGTGTGTAAAGCACAGTTCACATGTGCTTTGTCCCTCTCTTGTGGGAAGTGTTTCGGGAGTGGGAGGTCCAGGGACCTGTGCTGACGAGAGTTTAGTGTCTGTACAAGAGCAGAACGGCCCGCATTAAGACAGATCCGTTCATGGTTCAGTTTAAACTCTATTATCTTTATTATATAACATAATTTTCAGTCACACCCAGGGCCCAGAGGGAGGGTGTCCTTCTCCTCTGGAACTTTCCCTCTATCATGTGTGTGGTACATTCAAAACAATTTCCACAAAATAAATCCTATCTGAACAATTATACCTGTTATTTAATAAGTATTTTGGACTGGGGTCTTTAAGGACTCCAATACATTTGTGTCTTTAAAACACTGAAATCAAAAAATGTCTGTGAAGGTTCTCAGTCATCCAGGTCATCTTAAAGAAAAGGTTAAAGCAAAAGCATCTGGACTCCGTATCCAGATGCCTTTGATTTAACCTTTTAAGAAAACATTGTTTTCAACAATATAAATTTGTAATAATACAAATGACAACAATAAAGTAAAGCATTTGTGTAATATGACTAAACATAGCTGTCGGGGTCTTCTTGGACCCCTGATAGGATGAGGGTTAATAATGATTAAAAGGAGGAACAGCATATGCATCCAGACTATGTTGTATAATGTCTCAGTGAACTGCTTGACGAATTTTTTGGTATATACAGTATATGACAAATTTCAGATCATTTGTAAAAATTAAAAAAAATTATTAACTTAAATACAATACATGCGTTGCCCTAGTAACAAGTGGTAACCTTAGAAACCTTCATCTCTGCAAGCATTAGTTTTTAGCATAAACCACTAGTGCCATTTGGATTTTAATTAAAATTTTAATTCTCCCTACAAAACATCATATTTTTGACCAAAAATAATAAATACATAAAAATACAAATCAATAAAAAGCAACCTTGGGTTACAGTAGATTGTGCTGTCGTTAATGCATTGCATCAAGGCATGTACAAGGAGTCCACATAATCAGTAAACACTCCTCCATCTTTGTCAAAAGACCCACTTCTATTTTCCCTTTTTACTTGTCCATACGTCTCCGTCCACCTCCCTCCTGGAGTACCTGCTTCTTTTGTTGATTTTCTGAGCAGTAATTTGGCCTCAGCAAGGGGCAGAGGCAAGTAAAATTCTGCTTTGATGACTCTAAATGGAGAGATTATCCAAATGAAAGGCAATTATCTGAACCCCACCTACCCCCTACCCTTCAATATCTGTGTGCTTTTTATTCCTCCACACTGTGTCCATGCTTCTAAGGCTGTTCATTATATTCACTACTCAATTCTACCTGTACTCCTGCTCCCTTTTCTTCCCCTCACTCATAATGTCCTCCCTTCATCATCTCAACCTTTTATTCCTCATTCTATTCTTTTTTCTTCTCTTTACATGTTGTGTCCCCTCGCCTGTCAAAACATCCTTTCCTATCTTTTTGCAGCTCTATCCCTATTCTACCTGTGACATTTTTACCACTCTTCTAGCGAAGGGGGTTATTAAATTGAACTGGTCACTAATTTTAGGATTATTACAACTGCTAATGTATATTTAAAAAGGCTGGTCAAGTTGGCCCAAAGTGATTTAAAAAGTGCTGTATGTCACATTTTATTGTTTAAGCCAAATGTCTTTGTCATCTATTGAGTTCAAATACACTCTGTGACCTTTGCTGCATGACTTGTCGCACTAGCTCCCCTTGTCTTTGCTGTCACTCACCACTGTGTTCACTCTAATGAAGCAGAAAAGCCAGAAGCTTTACAAGACACCAGACAGAAACTGCTGGAGTTATCCCAAGCTTGGTTTCCAGCAGCTGTTAAGACAGTGAATAATGGCAAGCACTGTCCTGACACACATAAAAACAGACCTCCCTGTCACAACAGTGAGAATATATCGCCAGTTACAGGGCCACTCTTTTGCTTTTGTCCTATTCTTTCATCCTGTTCGTCTTGCTTTCTTTAAGAAAAATCTACTAAGACTTTCATGATAATCTTTAAGTGTTGTTTAACTGTACATCAGAAGCCTCTAGAGTATGAGTCAAGCTGTGATCTTATTATAACCTCTGCCAGTGAAACAACTTATTTGGCTGCATTAATTTTGGCAACAAACCAGGATGCACTTACCTCAAACTCAGCCAGCGTAGGATTTTCCAAAGGATAACTATCACATAACACAACTCTATGTGAATGTGGTAAAAACCCTGTTAAACAAATGATCATAAAACAAGCTAACAGAGTCAGGAAACTATACAGGGCTTAAACACTAACTCTTTGAAATGCTATGAGATGGATTCAGAACCACGGACAGAGGCAGGCCATGTTTTTGTAAAAAAAAAAAAAAAGGACAGAAGGCATTGTAGGTCAAACAATGAAGGATGAATGACCATCTTATCTTATGCCTGATCTTGTTTTGTGAACTGTCAGTCTGTTAATTTAATCTCTGGTCAATGTTACCCAAGGAGAGCAATAATGCAACAAGGTTCTGTATGCCAGTAATAACAAATGCCACATACAGTTTGATATACTAAGGATTTAGAGGGTGACATTACAGGTCCACATACACATATACACATGCATACACACATGCATACACACATACTTCCTTTAGCTCCCCTTGATGCAAAATGCCAGCCCCATTTGAAACACAGACACAATTCTCCATGCTCCTTTGGGCATCTGCTATCAACTCTCCTGCCAGAGGAGAAAACAGGCAACATCGATCAAAAAACACAGGAAAAGCCCCCTTTACAGTAAAACTATAATATTTCAGCATTCATTCACAAAGATAAAGATAAAAGACAGCTCAATAAGATATCAAAACATGTAAATGCTGTCATTCTGCCACTGAACAAATAATAATCTGGAAGTACCAGGTTCTGCAATGTGAACAGACTAATCACAAGCCCAGAAGGTGACGTAATGTGTTTCTTGTAGAAGCAGTTAATGTCATCATTCTATCTAGACCCACTTACTTATTATATTTCTGAAGAGCAACAGTGCCACTTGGTGGGTCATTACAGCAGTAGCAGCTTACCGACGGTTTTAAAATGACATTACATTAAAGTCAAACTCAATTCAGACTGCCAGTATAGAACATATTGATACTGAAGCTTGAATTGAAGTGCCTTCCCCTATGACTCTTAAATGCACAATATTATTTATCTGGTTATGGAAAAACTATTGTCTTGTTCAATCTAATTATGTTTTGGTATTTTATGAACACCATGCTTTAAAAGGGGTCATTGGGTGGGTGCATAGAGCTAAAAAAAGATAAATGTTAATTGTGCATGTTGTAGGTCCCACTCTCTCAGACTCACCGTGGTCCGACGTGCCCAGTGACATATTTTGTCCACTCCTTCTTTTCCTGAGTGAAATGAGCCGGGCCTGAGAGATCTCTCGGACTATGGAAGACAGGTGTTCCTTGCTGTTGCCATTGTGAGCTGGAGGAGAGGCCTTGGAGTCTCCATCTCCACTGTCACTTGACTGAACCATGGATTTACCCTGGAGTTAGCAGAGGTGCAGTTAGTGCAGCAATCCTGCGCTACAGGGTGTAACACTATTGTAAGAAGCATAACAGTAGCTGACTGAATTTATCTGCAGCAACTTAGAACAAAAAAATAAATTGTGATATGCAGGTTGATACTATTACGCATTTAATTATTGTAACTTACAGTTCCATTTTGCTTTGACATTCTGTAGATGGGTGGAAGAGAATAGGCTTTCATTCTGTAAACAAAAAAATAAATTCATTTACAATTTTTACACAAAACTGTTTGTTATTGTAACTGTTACTAAAAGTCACTGATTTAATTATTATGCAGCTTGCTGTTTATACCAGATATCCTTTACATTCTATTTTGTTCTTGACTGTATGAAGCAGTTGAAGCATATAGCACTGGGAAGACACATTAGAGTAGACAGCCCTGGAGGAGTAATTAGTGCCACATAGCGACAAATGCAAACATAAACTCAATGATCTCTGATCCTAAGACTGTGCCAAGACTGGAGTATTTCAGCGCCTTGGTAATGGATAGAATAAAATGATAATGTGTAAAAACAATATATTTAATGTAGTTGCTGAAAAATACTTAATGTTGCTTTTACCTAAGTATCCAAGTGTACTATTTGCTAACATGAGTGTCATTTGCAACCAGCGTATTAAATGAAAGTGAAACGGTCAGGAAGAAGTGCATTGCCTACCCATTATACCTTCTCATTCCACGAGGTTTGGTAAAAAGTAGGTCAATGTAGGGCAGCTTCTTAAACTTCTCTCTCCCTACAGCCACATAGAGCTGTCCACTTTCCAGCTGATTCCCATCAGTCACCTGTTGGCCTTCAAACGTGTAGAGACTAAAAGACAGCACCCTGCATAAGAGTCTTTCTTTTTTTTTACTTGTACAAACATGTTTGTATGACATACCTCCGTACACCCCCCAGGACTCTTAAACCCATCTTCTCTGTTACCAGCTCTAGGACTTTATCAAACTGGCTAAGCATCCTCTGATGAATGAGCAACCTCATCGCTGGGTTTAGGACATCATTATTGGCTACCACACTGTAAAAAGAAAAACATAACACTGTGACTGAATGTTAAAATAGGCGTAAGTGGGGTAAGAATCAATACCAGAATTCCTTTATAATATCTCAGTACAGACATGACCAAAAAACTAAATAAAAGATAGATAATTCAGATGATGGTAGACATTGATAGACAATTTATAAAGATTATAGAAATATAGAAAAAAAGACATAAATACAAATATAAATATAAAAAAATCTTAGTAAACATATAATGTATATGTATAAACACAAATTTGCATGGTTAGAGTTATCACTCACAATATGGAACATGGCTCCTTGATGGGCTTCAGGAATCTTGCAGACACAATTATTCTGTTTGGAGGTGGTTTGGTCTGTAATACAAGTTCAGTTGGTGAATTGAATAATATGAGTGGCTGTGATTGTTTACAACAGTTCATGTTGAAAGTACATTCTGTCCCTATTATTACTAATAATAAAGTGGAGTAGCGTGTCCCATTGGAATTAAGGGCACCTCTTAACAAGTGGTGTCTTAGTACAACTAATGCTTAGGAGCTTGAGGGATTTGTTCAGCAGGGAATTATGTCCATATTAACGTGGGCTGTTTGTTAAAAATTCTGCAAAAGTTCCTATAAATAGTTGCTCATCTCCAAGTATTCAAAAACACTATATGTATATATATTTTTTATGAGAGTCAGTAATGGTTTGTGTGTACGTATGTAGTACATGTATTGGATTTGTCAGTTCAGGAACTGGCTCATTTCAGTAACCTGAGGTAGAAAAAACAGGATTTTGTAACATTAAAAGAATTCTGTCCCTAGAGGCAAGAAAGAAAGACATATTGTTAACACATTGAAAGAATCTATTTTATCTCGATGACAGCAAAAGAATGAGGCCTCTCTAATCCTGGGAGGTTATAATGTTGCAGAAAGTGAGCGCTGCAGGCCTTGTCCCCTAACACCCGGTAGCCCTGTGTGATAATAAAATGGAGATTTGTGCCCTTGTGGGAGACAGAGATAAGAGAGGAAGACTATTAAAAAAGTATTTGGGGGTCTTTGTGTGCCCCCTAGCAACAGAGGTGACCCACAGAAGATTTCAAAAGATGGCTGAATCAAACACGAATGATATGACAACAAAAGCATAAAAGGCAATAATAAGGCAAAAAAACTTAACACTGTAGAAATTACCTAGAAAAGTAGTATGTAGTCATGTGGCACTTAAGTCTGCTCCTACAAGCACTAATCCATTTTTTCTCCTGTAGTACAACAGCAATAGAGTTTAACAAATCCAACAAATTCTGTGCACATTGACATACATTTACATCAATGCAAAAGGCTACATACCCCTTCCTCACCTACACACAATATTTACAAAGCCACATGAAACCTCATTTTATGTATTTATTTATTTTTTCTCTATAAGATTACAGTCAATTGTGAACTGTATCTGTGTAACAACAATAAAGTACAACAAGTAGATTTAGGAGCCACTGTCTCCACTGTCTTTTAGTTGAGGCAGTGAAAAACTAAAGAAAAAACAACTTCAGGGTTCTTCTGGTTAATCCACATAATGAGGAAGGAGAGGTGGGCCACTGACGGGGGGAGCAGGGTCCTCTTGAACTAAACTGGCTCCTTGAATTGCTCACCAATCAGACAAGCAGCACAAACAAGCACAGCCCTTGAGAGTGTCTGTGAGGATTTAGCCTCTCTTAAAGAGGCAATAAGACAATACTATAAACACAGAGGATAGAATTTCAGATTTTCTTGTTAATAGTTAAATAAACATAAATGTTATTATTAAAACAGCGAATAAAAAAAGTCTCATTTAGAAAGAAGGACCCAGCTTTGTGACTTTAAGCTGATCTTGCTTTGGCTGTGACTATATAGCTATTAAAGATGCATTGAAAGGAGGTGATGATTATGATCCATAAATGAATAATACATTGTCACCGAGACAACAACAAAGTGATTCCTCACACAGAACAATTGAGAGGAATGCTTAACGTTACACCTTGCTTAGGTAATCTTTCTTAAACCCGCTCCTACATGGCTGAAAGGCCGAGTGCTGTGAGGTCTACTCATACCTTTTGAATTTAGAGGCAGTTTCATCAGGTGAAAAGTTGCACTGATAACCTCACTTTTGTAAGCTAGTAATGAATGAAATTCATTTCAAAGATAAGTTGTTTTTCAAGCCAGAAAACCAAACCGGACGGTGTTACACAGCAGGACACTTTCGATCAGTACATAAACAACTCCAAAGCCTTTGCGCTTCATAATAAATAGTCTCTAATTAGTACAGGAGTGGGAGAGGAACCTGAGGACATCACTGGACATGCACCACACCCAAGACTAAACAGCTGATTGACACAAGTTTTTAAATTATGTATGCAAGTTCCATTGCTGGAGACTGTATTTAGAGGGTGCCAAATATTATTCACCTTATGAATACAGGGTAGCCTTGATGACCTATCTTAGAAACATATCTTAGTCAGTGCAGAATGGTGTATGGAGCTACAGGGAAAATGTTAATGAATGCATACTTTATCATTCACAATTTAAACTGCACAGAACAATATTTGCAACAACTTTTCACTTACAGGCAACGGAAAAGCCTGCAACATCCTCTTCTTTCTGGAGCAAATCTGTAAGTAACTGAAAATAAAGAGATTAGATATCATACTTATTTTTAGATCACATGCTTTCCGTAAGTATCTAATAGTCTATTAATGATGATAGGGCCCCTTATTGTGGGCCTCACTACAAACACACCTATGCTTAAATGTTTTTTATTTTTAACTTTTTTATATATATATATATAAACTTTGATTTAAACCCTGCCACATAGCCAACAAGGACAGCCCCCCAATACTGAACATAAATGATTAAAGACCATATTATACAAGTTCTTACACTGAGCTGTGTCAGTAGCAAATCTGTTACTCTGTGAGAAAAAAGCAACGACATACTGCTACAACTACAATTCGGTCTTACTCCAGTTTTTTGAAACGCTCCCTGCCTGCTGCGACGTACTGCTCGCCGCTCTGCAGACTGTCCATACTGTCCACCTTGTGTCCCCCTCTGGGCGTGTAGATATTCCTCACGGCACCAAACGGGGCTTGGATCCCGCTGGTTACTTCACGCAGCAAAGTCTCAAAGTTGCTCACCCTCCTCTGGTTAATCACTATCCGTCGAGCCTCGTAATAAGGGTCTCCGTTTCTGTACATGAAGATGTTCTTTACGACGGGCTGCGACCAAAAGTTTGGCTTTTCGGAGCTCATTGCTTAAACGTGGAGGGCTCTCGCGTAGTTTTTAATGGACTCTTTCCGGATAGAATCCAAATGTGGTGCGCACAGCCCATTATAACATCACCCCGTGCATCTTGGTCAAATATTTGCGCAGTAGAGAAGCATTCAAACAATTAAAACAGCCAGTCTTCTCGAAGTAAAAATGTAGTTATTGACTCTAAAGAGGAAACACTGCAGAGTTGTGCCGCTTTTGAGCTCAAAATGTGCATGTGCAAGTCAAACGGGACTGGAGTTTGCCCTCGCTGTGGTGCAGGGTATCATGGGAGCTTAACTGTTGAAGTGTATCTATGGTAACGGCCCGAGCCACACACTGTTGAGCAGTTAACAAGTAACTAATGGGAAACCTTTAAACTTATGATGGCACTATGTCTGCTTTTTGTTGAGATCCGCAAATACCTATGACCCAGTCTGTTGAGACTCACATTGGACATATTCATAAAGTTGAATGGATGTACAATTAAAACTGAGCATCCTTGTGAGAGAGGTAATTGGGCATCCAGAGACCAATTGGAAACCCGTGCTGCCCGTGCACATCTCAAGTAGGATGAAAAAAACATGTTTGTGTGTTGTGTTGTGTTGTGTTGGGTGGCCTGCTATATTTGTGTGAGGCAACAGACCTGTACAGGGTGGCGTTTTGTACAGTGAGTTATTGTCTGGTGCCACAACACCTCTTGGTTGCAGCAATTACACCGACACAATGAATGTTTGGTGCTGATCATTTTAAGGCAGTGCTTGCGTTGAATTAGGCTATATCAGATTTACATTTATTTATAATGGGCACGTATTGAAGATATGAAAAAAAATATAATATTAATGGATTTGATTGTTATATACCTTGACAGGCACTAAAGGTCAAGGTCAGGTTTGTGCTTTAAAATAGCAGTGGCATCACAGTCTGGTTAGGACACTGTTGCAGCAAGGTGAGTATTAGATGGATATATATTTATTTAAGGATGACAGTTTGGTAGCCAACATGTGTTACTTATTGATGCCACTAGATGGTGCTCTTAAATACAGGAAAGATGAACACAACCACTTACTGTAATATAACACCTACCATCTTTCGAGAGATGCGCTTATGAGGAACAGTGTGGGGTTTTGTCGGTAGAGGGCACTGTGCAACAGATTAAAATAAATCGCCACCAACCATTTGGAACGTTCCTAAGAAAATTATATTAGAGTCAGGGCAATGATCACAGCAAGAAAAGATGTCCATTTGCTTATATCAAGGTAGTTATGGTATATTTACTAGACAAGACAAGACAAGACATTTATTTTTGTATAGCCCAATATCACAACAACAGCCGCCTCAAAGGGCTTAACAGACTGTACTAGACAACATCCCCTGTCCTTAGACCCTCCATCAGGGTGAGGAAAAACTCCAAAAAAACCCAGCCGGGAAAAAAGAGAAACCTCAGGGAGAACCACAGAAGGAGGGATCCACTCCCAGGACGGACAGGCCGTGCAAAAATGTGTCCAGGACAGTTGAAAAAAAAATACATAAAAATACAAAACATATTCACAAAAAACATTTATGTTGACAGCGTCCAGTGTCCACTCTGTCTGTGTGTGTAAGGTGGATGGGACCTTTATCAAGGTAGATGAAAGATGAGCTGTGGGTCCTC
Source organism: Neodontobutis hainanensis (assembly GCA_024349245.1). NCBI lineage: Eukaryota > Metazoa > Chordata > Actinopteri > Gobiiformes > Odontobutidae > Neodontobutis > Neodontobutis hainanensis. The sequence goes on along the minus strand of JALDNG010000004.1, from coordinate 8,115,206 downwards.
ACACTGGAGCAGAGTCAGGGGGGGGTGGGGCAGTACACATCACCCAGCAGATCAGAGGTTTGCGTCCACCCTAGGAGGAGGTAGAAAGGAGAAAAACAAAAGTGCTAAATACTACTGATAATAGGCAGATGTAATAATAATATCAGCGGTTGAGTGTGTACCTACAGCTACAACCAGTGTAAACCTAACACTATGATCAATCAGTCTCCATACGTTTGGTGAAATAAGTAAGTTTTGAGTTTGCTTTTGAAAATCTCAACAGAGTCAGATCGCCGCACTTCCACCGGGAGCCCATTCCACAAAAATGGGGCTCTATAAGAAAAGGCTCTGTAGCCAGCAGACTTCTTCTTTATTCGAGGAAGTTGAAGGAGGCCAGCGTCCTGAGAGCGAAGGGTACGAGCTGGAGTATACCAGGTGATAAGGTCAGATAGGTAAGAGGGCGCGCGTCCACAAAGGATTTTATAGGTTAACAAGAGAACTTTGAAATCAGCTCTAACATGAATAGGAAGCCAGTGTAATGAAGCCAGGACCGGAGTAATGTGATCAAACTTCCTGGTCTTTGTTAAAAGTCTGGCGGCTGTATTTTGGACCATTTGTAGACTGTGAGTACTTTTCTTCGGCAGTCCAGAGAATAACGCATTACAGTAGTCCAGCCTGGATGTGACAAATGCATGAATGAGAATTTCAGCATCAGCTAAAGAGAGGCAGGAGCGAATTTGTGAGATATTCCGCAAGTGAAAAAAGCCCAATTTAGTGACCTCACTAATGTGCTGCTGCAGAGATAGTGTGGGGTCAAAAATTACACCGAGGTTCCTCGCAGTTTTTCCGTGCTCCAACACACAGTTGTTGATTGAGACAGTAAGATTGTTGAACTTGTGCCGATGACTGGCAGGACCAATTAACAAGAGCTCTGTTTTATCCGCGTTCAAATGGAGGAAGTTTTGAGACATCCATGTTTTAATTGAAACGAGGCAGGCCTCTAGACGCATGATGTCAGTAGTATTATTTGCTTTTATTGGTAGATACAGCTGTGTATCATCGGCATAACAGTGGAAGTTCACTCCATAACTTCTGATGATTTGTCCCAATGGTGTAACATAGAGTGAAAAAAGTATGGGACCGAGCACAGACCCTTGTGGCACACCGAACTTCACTGGTGCCGTGGAGGAGAAGGATTTATTAAAAGAGACAAAATGAGACCTATCACACAGATAGGATTCTAACCAAGAAAGAGCAGAACCAGAGATGCCAAAAACATCTTTAAGTCTGTTGATTAGCACTGCATGATCAATCGTATCAAATGCAGCACTGAGATCCAGCAATAACAGTAGAGCCGATGAGTCCTCGTCCATCTGAAGGAGGAGATCATTTGTTACTTTAACTAAAGCTGTTTCAGTGGAATAAGAGGCCCTAAATGCAGACTGAAACGGCTCGAGGAGGTCATTTTCTGATAGATATAGAGTAAGTTGTTTTAGCACAACTTTTTCGAGGACTTTAGATAGAAAAGGTAAATTGGAGACAGGACGGAAATTATTTAGGCATCCAGGATCCAAAGTAGGTTTTTTGAGCAGGGGTTTGACCACAGCCTGTTTGAAAAGGGAAGGAACGGTGCCAGTAGACAGGGACAAGTTTATAATGTTTAATATAATTTGCCCCACATAGGGCCACAGTTCTTTAAGCTGTTTTGCTGGCAGGATATCCAGGAGACACGTAGTTGCTTTACATGAAGAAACCACCTTTGTCAGCTCATCAAGGGAAACAGAATCTAAGACTGAGAGACGAGAGATCGGTGGATCCAAGTGAATGGGACCCGGAGCCAAAGAAGACAAAAACAAAATATTATCCCTGATATCTTCAATTTTATGATTAAAGAAATCTAAAAAGTCTTGTGCACTAAAGGGAGAGGAGTCTTCAGTTGTTTTTGGTTGGATAAGTTTAGCAACTGTTCCAAAGAGAAACCTGGGGTTATGCCGGTTTTCTCTTATAAGAGATGAAAAATAGGTAGTCTTTGCAGTGCTGAGGGCGTGCTTATAGGTGTTTACACACAAACACCACTTTTGATAATTTAGATTTGTTTTTGACTTGCGCCATTTGCGTTCAAAACTCCTGCAGGCCTGTTTCAAAGCCCGCGTTTCCTCATTATACCATGGCGTAGGTCGTCTGGTTGGTCTGGGCTTTGTCCTGAGGGGTGCCACTGAGTCGGTGATGGCTGAGAGGGTAGCATGGACCTCCTCTGTGTAGGCCTCTACTGAGTTTCCAGTTGGAGTTAAATTAGGAAGAACATCTGTCAGCCGTGTGGCAATCATTTCCATTGCAGCTGCGCTAAAATTCCGTGTAGACACTACGCATTTGTCTGAATTTGAGGGAAATGTGTAACTTATCTCGAACTCTACCAGTGAGTGATCTGAGACAGCAGATGAAAGAGAGGAGACAAAGAGATTGGAGACATCTATTCCCGAGCCAAAACAAGATCAAGATAGTTTCCACTAATGTGTGTGGGCTCATGAACAAACTGGTTGAAAGACATGGTCGCAAGCAGTGATTGAAATGCTCTGGCCAGAGGATCACACTCCTTATTTAGATGAATATTAAAGTCTCCAACTAGAAGGATGTTATCAGCATGGGTTATTAAGTCCGAGAGGAAAACTCCAAACTCATCCAAGAAAGAAGAGTAGGGACCCGGAGGGCGATAGATTACAGCTAAATAAAATGGCTTCCTTCTGTTTATTTGAGAAGAAATATGTTTAATGAGTAACACTTGAAAGAGTTAAATTTCGGCTGTGATGATGTACCTGTAAAGCAAAATGCAGCTTTATAAATGGCTGCAACACCACCACCAAGTTTCGACGTGCGACCTACCTGTGCATACGCATAATCAGGGGGAGAGGCTTCATTTAGTGGCAGAAAAACATTTGGCCTAAGCCATGTTTCACAAAGACAAAGTAAATCCAAGCTATGAGAAGCAATAAGATCATTAATTAGGAGTGCTTTGGAGGATAGAGACCGCACATTCAGGAGACCGATCTTCAGTCTTGATGTAGAGCAGACATTTGAAGGCTGGTCCAGTGGAGAGATAGCGACAGGAAAAAGTTGTCGAGCTCTAACAATTCTGCTTGGTTTAAAAGATTGCCTCTGAGTTATAATAACATGAGGACAGGATGCTTTTGGGTCACTGACTCTGTGAGTTTTCAGATGTGTTTGAGGACTAAATAACAGATTTAGGCAGTAGACATCAGGATAACACGGCCTAACCAGACAACTAAAAGCTTCTACATTATCCAGTTCCACACCGCACTATCATGACTAGCAGGTTCTCTAATTCCTGCGACCTGCTGAGATTCCTTGTGTCAAATGCACCGAATGCACCTGTCTATATTACTAGACAAAATGGCAGCACCATGTCCAGTAGGATGCAGGCCGTCTGCCCTCAGCAGGCCTGGGCGGCCCCAGAAAGAAGGCCAGTTATCCACGAAACCATAACCTTTCTGACTACAATGCCGGGCCAGCCACCGGTTCATGGAAACTAATCTGCTATACTGTTCATCACTACCCCTTACGGGGAGGGCCAGAGACAATTAATCGATGCCGACTCATCTTGTTCCCTAGTTCAAGAGTCCTGGCTAGGCTATCTTTGGTTACCTCTGACTGCCTCATTCTCACATTATTGGTGCCGACATGAATAACTATCTGCTTGTATGTAGTGCCAGTATGTGTCTGAGGAAACTCTCCCTCCCTGTGTGATGTCAGCACCTAAGATTAGCCTCTATGTCGGAAGCTCTGGCCCCCGGTAAACAGTGGACAATGGCTGGCGTCTCGAGTCTAACATTGCGGGTAATGGAGTCTCCTATCACCAGAGTGCGATGCTTGCTCAGGTTGGCAGGCGCAGAGGAAACAGGCCGGTGATCAGCGCGGACAAGCGGACTTGAAAGCGCCGAAACCGGTTCGCGGTCAGAGGGGGTGACCGCGGACAGGGGCGGACAACCGAAGACTTCCCCTGCCTGCACGCCTGCGCGCCGGACCGGCTCAAACATATCACTCTTTGCAACAACTGCCGAGACAGTTGAGCCACAACTAGAGCTATCGCTAGCAGGACTGCTATCAGTCCTGCATCTGATACTATCAGGAAACCCTGACACATCTAAAGTAACCAAACCCTGTCTATGCTGATCTAGCTGCTCTAACTCACAAACACGTCTCTCTAATAGAGACAACCTATCTAGTAATACCGAACAAGAATGGCAAACCATTGCCACAAGCAACAACAACACAGAATAGCTTAGCTAAGCTAGTGTATATACAGCTAAGTCAAGCCAACAGTTCACAACTCACAATGATAAATTCAAACAAACACACACAGCAGTACTAACCACAAGTTAAACAAAAAAAACTATGTAAACACAACAAAAACTAACCACTAGTAAGACAACAATGGTAACAAACAAACAATCGAGGTTTAATCAGGCTAATTCAAACGCTAAAAACCCGCTAGAATGCTAGCTAGCACTAAGCAGTGCCCTGTTCAACAGTTCACAACTCACAATGATAAAATCTAACACACACACACAGCAGTACTAACCACAAGTTAAACAAATACCTCTGTAAACACAACAAAACTAACCACCAGTAAGACAACAATGGTAACAAACAAACAATCGAGGTTTAATCAGGCTAATTTAAACGCTAAAAACCCGCTAGCATGCTAGCTAGCACTAAGCAGTGCCCTGTTCAACAGTTCACAACTCACAATGATAAATTCTAACACACACACACACACACAGGAGTACTAACCACAAGTTAAACGGAAAACTCTGTAAAACACAACAAAAACTAACCACCAGTAAGACAACAATGGTAACAAACAAACAATCGAGGTATAATCAGGCTAATTCAAACGCTAAAAACCCGCTAGCATGCTAGCTAGCACTAAGCAGTGCCCTGTTCAACAGTTCACAACTCACAATGATAAATTCTAACACACACACAGAGCAGTACTAACCACAAGTTAAACGGAAAACTCTGTAAAACACAACAAAAATTAACCACCAGTAAGACAACAATGGTAACGAACAAACAATCGAGGTATAATCAGGCTAATTCAAACGCTTAAAACCCGCTAGCTGGCTAGCTAGCACTAAGAGAAGTGCCCTGTTCACAAAACGGCAGCAACTCTAGTACTAAACTCTAGCAGAAATATAACCAGAATAACAATGTATGAGGTGTGGTGCACAGTTAAAGTGTTGACAATGTTTAAGAAATAATTAATACGTAACTTTAGGACAATGCCAGGAGAGATACACTCGCCTGATTGTTAGCGTCACTGGGATGCGTCAATGCATCCCAGTCAAACATGTTTGGACACGAGTTGCTGACATAAGAGTTGGTTCAACAATCAGAAAGAGCTTTGATTTATAGTCTGTACAGTGTGTGTTCTCTTGTTCAGAACAGTCTGTCCTATTGTGCTTTTTCAGCATCTGTTTAAATCTTTTTTAAATATACTTTCTCTTTCTTCCTTGTTCACATCTCAGTCTCAATCTTGTCAAGACAAGGAATTATACATAATTGCTGTACTTTATTGAATGTGAAAATGGCGGCTTTATTTGTACACAAAATTGCTTTGTCATGGTTCTATCATGACATGAACAAACCTCAGCAAACTGATTTTATATTCCGTTGTCAAAGTCAGCAAAATAAATTGTAATTATGGGAGATCTGAGATGTCCATTTAATAATAACAATAATAATAATAATAATAGCTATGTTTTTGAATATTGTAAGCGTATCATGTCAGCTTGGGCTCACTTCTACAAATGGCATGAGGATTTTCTGCTTGGTCAAGCCTGAAATTGGAGGAAGTGATGAGAGTGACAGATTTTGTCCACAAACTCACTCAGCATTTATTTTTGTCCTTCCCATCAGGTTATCAACAGTAAAAGCATATAGACCACTTCAAAGGAAAAATAAATATATAACTGATTTGTTTAGGATGTAAATGATGTAATCATTGTATTTTTATCCCACGGCTGATGTCTTCCAAAGTTGTTCAGGAGGGAACTGTTCTTAAATGTTATCTGCTGTAATTATCGGCTCTGAGATGGGTTTTGATTCAAGGCTTCCTGTAATGAACATTTGTAATTCAGCGTCCTTCTTGAAAGGACAGAGCAATTATAGTCTTCATTACATTTAGATTGTGTTTTTTACCCTTTCTCTTTTAGCATGTGTCTAGATTTCTATAAAGACCTATGTTTTTAATATGAGAAAATATAATACACAGTTAGTATTTTAATGTAATTTAATTACTGTATTTGACAGTCCAAAACAACATCATACAGATTCACCACAAGGCACATTACAGCAGCACAGGTGTACAATTGTGGACATAATTCACCCTTCAGTGTGTTCTGTGTTACACAGGGTAAAACAAGATATTAGATAACCTGTCTGCAAACACGTTCTGATAAGACATTGTTTTAAACATAAATGGTCCAAAAGAAAATCCTTACATTTTTATGTCACAGCTGTAAGGCTACTACGCAATACTTTCACAGTAACAAAGCAATAATCCACATAGATTGTTGATATAGTATATCTTTTTTATATCTTACATACAGTACAATAAAAGCCCCTCTACATTACATATACACACGCATATATAGACCATAAATTACTTTATTAATTACATTACACACCACAGTATTCATCTGCAGCTTAATAAAAAGCTTTTAAAACAGTCTTTAGATTTATGAATAATATTATGTAAACTGTAAAATTAAAGCTTTATGCTCTCTGGAAATAAGACATAAGTCATAGAACCAATTCACAATCTCAGTCTTTGTAACCTTACAAAAATCAGGTAAAATATTCAAGAGCAAAAGAGAAATAAAAAATATTCCCTTGGCAAATACAGTGATGTCAAGAAAAGATGCAGAACATCTGAGTTGGATGTATATGTCTTTGGTAGATCAAAAAGAATTATGTTGCTATTTTGTGAGGCATCTTCAGAAATGTTTTCCATAATATATTGGATTCAAGCAGTGCAGCTCTAGAGCAGCTTATAACAAGTGTTGAGACGTATTCATAATATATCTGTTGTATTGTTGTAGGTTAGAGTTGATTAAGAATTCAGAAGAGAACCTTGCACTGATCGCTTCAGTTTTGGTCTGTTCCTAAAATGTGTCGATACAATTATCAGTCTTTCAAATTAGTGTCAAAAGTTGAAACAAACAAAGTAAAATATTATTGAGCCTTCTTACATACATTAACAAAAGAGGAACTAATAGAGCTTTTTGTAAGTTTTTTTAAACAAACCACTTATTTTTTGTGTATGTTGTGTACATTTTCCAAAAAAATAAATAATATGTGATTTTGAGTTAAGCAATGAAGTAATTAATGTAAGTGATTTTCCTTAAAAAGGCTGGGTCTATCAAAGCAGCATTCCTAACTACTTTCAGTGTCCCACACTCACTAGTAACGTTACACTAAAAAAAAGAATTGGCACTTGAAAATGTTCCTCTTCCATCACCTTTGTGAATTATTAAAATGGCACTCTGTTCTTAGCTTTTCATTGCTTTGCTGTGCATGGCTACCTTCACACATATCCACATTTTCACACTTTTGACTCCTCGTTTTTCTCTTTCAGTGTAACCTTCAGACTTTTTCTTTAAGCGTAGCCTTTTAGATCACTAACCAATGCTGCAACTGTGGAAAAAAAAAAAACATGTAAACTCTAATTCAAATAATAAATAGAATAAATTATCGTAATAGTACAGAAATAATGTTTTTGCATACTGTGAACTGTCGAACATCCCCATTGTCAACTAAATGATGCTCTGTCTCAGGAGTGATGGCATAAGCCAGTCTCTGTTACAGTACAAATAAAAATAAATTATATACATACATATAAACCTCTATATAATATTTATCAATTTTTATCATAACTGTAAAACATATAAGTTTTAACTTACATCACAGAACTTCCCAGGCAGAGAGCACAGTTTGTAGATGGCATAGAGAGGCACCATGGCCATTGAGGACATGGCCAGACACCACCCAACCATATTGGCCCATGGAGGAAACGTGTAGGAGCCATAGTTCGGAGGGTTAAATGTGGCAAAGCTCACGACAACCATAAACTACAAAAGCAGATGTAATGTTTAGGAGTTACAAATGTTATGTAAAATGTTACAGTTCCAGTCTTACCAGAAGGAAACAGGGGCTGACAAATTTCCAGCACAGCCGCCAGTACCTGCCTGGGCGCTGTCCAATCATCTCCTCAATATCATCACTGAAACGATCAACCCCTGAAATACATACATTTTCATTTTCTGTTTAGTATCATAGTGAGTGTCACATGCATTTTGTGTGATTCATGATTTTAATATATATTTTTTTAAATATTACAGAAAAAAACATTTCATCACTTTACATATCGCAATCTTTCCTACTTATACACAATAAAGCTTGTGCTGTCTTGGCTAAGAGCATCTCTCAGTGGAAAGATATATATCCTAAATGACAATCCAGGTATTTAACCCAGAAGATTGTACTTATGAAGTTGACAGCCAAGCAAAAGAACACAGCATCACCAGGTTAAGTGTCATGTCAGAAGTAAAGGGGGATGGGAAAAAGGCCGAGTAATGCCTTAGGCTTGATTTATTTATCTTGCTAAGGGCAGGACCCAAAAAAGTGGGGCAAAATACTGACCTCATGGCCTGAGCCCCGGTTAGCATTACGCCCTTTAATGGTCTCTCTTCAGCAGACACGAACCAAAAGTTCAGACTGTTTTATACAATATATGGAATATATTATGTCCCCTATTGGTGTTAATCCATAGAAAACCAGCTACATATCGGTAAAAGATAGGCATACCCTCATGTACTTAGTATTTGACCAAGTGGGCCAAAGATCAGACCTTCCAGGAAGAAAAAAAGCAAAAATATTCAGAAACAACAATGCCTTAGACATTAAAAGACCTTTAACTGCACTGTCCAGAAAAAAAACTTTCTCCAGTTGAAGTTATTTCCGAGGACTTTGTCAGCACTAGTCTAGCCAGTCCTCTAAAAAATATTCATGCGTGGTGGAAAAAAAAGGCCAAAACTAAAAAAATAAAAGAACACGTGCCAAGGAAATCATGGCATATGTGTGAAGCCATTGAATCCAACCAATGAGCTCAGCAGTTTAGATTATTATAAGTACATTATAAGAAGACATAACCCAAGCAGAAAAATGCCTGAACCAATAAAATAAGAATTAAAAGAAGGAAATAGAGTATTCTAGTGTTAACACTCCATAGGCACCAGACATCTGGAGACACTGACATTAGAGGTCATCCCAACTACCACCCACAATCTACAGTCCAGTTATTAGACAGCTGACACCGGCCTTGACAAATAGGCATTGCCTGTTCCTCAGCTGTTATTTCCTTTATGTGGTGGTTCAACACTGTTTGGAGAACAGAGATGTTAAAGTGACAACAAGCAAAACGCAGGGCATTTTAAACAGAGCTTTTGTGAGTCTGATAGATTTTCTTGTATCTGACAATTCATTGCACAAGGCCCTGACCAGAGACCAAAGAGGCAAAAACCATTAGTGGGAATAGACTTTAGCAGCAGTATCCTTATGACTAATAAACCTATGTTGCTTAGAGGCACAGGACATCTATACCAACAGATTTCCCATCAAACCCTAATATAGCATCAGCTTTTCTGGCCATGAAATCATGAATCCTGTCCTCCCCCTCTCCTCTGTCCATCTTTCTTACCATAGAACCATGCAATGCCAATAGCTTCAATAAGCACTCCAAACAGAATCGATGTCCCTGCTGCAAAATGGTCCAGAAGTGTGAACACATACATTCCACCCTGCAAAATACAAGACAAAATATAAACACGTTTAAATAAATTCATTTGGGTTAAATGGAATACATTTTAGTTCATTTGTTTGGTAATTAGTAAAAGGTGTCATCTTATTTGAGATACTTACATTTGTCACACAGAACAGAGATATGAGGAATGTGGAGACAACAATAAAGAGAGTGAACAGCTCTCTGTGCTTTTGGAGGCATTTGAACTCATCAATAAGTCCAGTGATTACAGACTCCATTCCACCCATCTACAAGATAATACACAGAAGTGAATAACATTTTATTAATATTTTATTACATAACAAAACACGGCAAAGCAAGACATACCCAACTTGAATAAATTGCCAGCAGTTTTAGGATGCATACTCACAGCACTATCAATACCAAGTGTTAATAGCATGATGAAGAAGATAACGGCCCAAACAGAGGAGCCCGGCAATGTTGCTATGGCTTCAGGATAAATTACAAACACCAATCCAGCCCCTAAAGATTAAAATGTGTGTTTAAAATAACTACTAAATGATGTGAAAAATGTTAAAATAAATACACATTTACAGGACAGTATAGAGCTTACCATCTCTGGCAACATTGTCGAGAGCCACATTGTGTTTTTTAGACAAGTAGCCAAGGAAGGAGAAGACCACAAAACCGGAGAAGAAACTTGTTAATGAGTTGATGGAACTGGTGATGATGGCGTCTCTGTAATAATAAATTTAGATAAAATGAGAAATAAATTATCCATAAAATAATGTATGTTAGCATTAAGAGCTCTTTACTGATTTTTTTTAGACAATAATGCTTGTAAATGGTTAGCTTGCTAACTGTGCTGATACTGCTGACTGATCTTCATGGATTTTATACAGATGATTGTCAGAGTCTTTTGTTTTATATGACAAGTCTGCCAAGTTGCTCCCACTGTCTCTGCTGATTGAGTACGTAAAATGCAATAATTACCCCACCAATTAAGCTTAAAATGAAGAGGCAGTTTCAGTAAAAAAAAATAAAAAAATGGTATAAGAAGAAAATGTGAACAGAATCAGGATTACATTTCAGCACACTATGGGTCACAACTGCATGATCGTGGAGAAGGTAGTGGGAGTCTTGCCCATCTTATCTACGTCTATTTTCTGTATTTACCTGTAGCAATTGTTGCTGAATTTGTTGTAGCTGGAAAAGGCAATTAGCACACCGAACCCCACTCCCAGCGAGAAACAGATCTGGGTTGCAGCCTCAATCCAAACCTGGGCAGAAACAGAGCAAGCACACTTGTATGAAGCGGCAAACAAAAGGCACAGGAGAGAAAAAGGCCATTATTAGGGATAATTGCAGGAAACTCATTCAACAGCAGTAGATGAAAGACGCTTGTGAATACGGAGGGTAATTTTGCAAATTACTGCTCCATGCATCTATCTAATCTAATTCTCCAACTGCTCCATGTATCTATCGCTCACCTTTCTCGTTTTTTCCTCGTTTATTTTTGATAACTACAAATTTTCTCTGTATTATTATTTATAAAGCTTCTTACAACCTGTTTTTACAGTTTAGATATTATGTCATAGAGGCATTTGTAGTTTTTTTTTTATCTTGTCAGTAATTTGGAAATATCGTTTGGTTTACCATCAGCTGGAGATAATTGTAAAGATATTGTTATTGGTCCCTTCTTTAATGCCCTTTAGCTACACCGATTTTAAATGCTCTCATTCAGTTACATTCATACTTGTCTGATGTGAAAAAGCCATGTTAGGCTGCTTGTAAGACATATTAATTCAATCATTTATACAATTTTAAACACTGACTTAAGACCTCATCCAAAATACATATTGTTCCGTCATGTCTTGTCTTTCTTGTAGATTTGTTCCACTTTCATCTCACATTTCCTCCCCCTCTTTTCTGCTTTTCCGCTCACCTTAGCATCGCAGAGTCTCAGAAAGTCTACAGAGAGGTAGGCTTTAATACCATCAATAGCTCCGGGCAGAGTAACTCCTCTGAACAGCAATACAGTCAAGACCACATAGGGCATGGTGGCTGTGATCCACACAACCTGAAAGGGTTGCACAAGTTTCACAAAGATACCGGAAAATCAGACCATACAGAGAAAGAAATACATGAATATACAACATTTAGATTGAATATGTCCAAATAGGTTATTTTTCATATAATCGTGTCTGTTTTATTCGTACCTTGCCAGAGGTCTTTACTCCTTTCCACAGACTGAAGTAGAGCAGAATAATCACAACAGCTAGACAGGAAGTTAACTGCCAACGTGGACGTCCAAGGTCATTAATGCCTTCACTGTCCTGGATGTGGAGCACGCCTCGTCTACAGATAAAATGTAATGATTTTGAATTTTAAAAATAGCAACATAATCAAGTCAGGAATATCAATGGATTAGTGCAAAAGTTACAACAGGCCTATGTCATAAGCCTGGCCTTCTCAGTTTTCCATTTTCCAAGTCTAGCAACCAATAAGATAAGCTTATGGCAATTTATGAAGGTTCCCTCTCAAACTTAGCACACACACATATATGTATATAAATAAATGTTTTTCTTTTTATTACTTTCCTTCATAAAAAATAAAATGATGCAGGGACATAAGCACATGACTCTAACATACTTTTCTGATATACTCTCTATGATTCACTGTCTATCAATAATCATATGCCTATGGGAACAAGCAATGTTCAGCTGAAATTGTCTACAGGTGGTTCTGTGGAAATAGCAAACTGTCATTCCGACTAGCATGGATTAAATGCTTCAAATGTCAAAACAGAACAACCACTCGCACGTTAGACGCACAGACACCTGGTTAGTTTCCGAGAGGGAGGCAACAGAATCGAAAAGAACCAGGCCGCTTCAGTGATGTAATGCCAACAAACACCTCTTAAACCTTTTATCTATGATCTTCTGTTATAGTATAATATTAACCTTACTCAGACATTATTGGTCAAAAACTAAAAATCTTTGTTGATTATTCTTGTCAGGCTCCTGCAAACTTACTCAAAGTATTCCTGAGCAGGGGTGGATTTGAAACTGTCATTGACTGTCGCGTTGTCAGCCCAGTCTGAGCAGTTGGGGCTGTTCCAGGTGTTGTTGCAGTGGACCCAGGGAAGTTCACTAGTAAATGAGGAGAAGAGGTAGAAGAGGGCCCAGGAGATGATAACATTATAGTAGAAGCCAACGTAGAGGGAAATAAGGATTACTGTAAATCCAACACCTACAAAAAAAACAAAAAAAAACAAAAAACAATGTTGATACAATATGTGTTAATTGACTTTAATACCTCCAGTAGGAACAAAAATACTTTTATCTGCGATCTTTGTTTACATTTCTTGTTTATAAAAAAATCATCTAACCTATATTAGTTCTATACATTACAATAAATTAGAAACTATTATTAACCGTTAACAATGCATGCAAAGCACAATCTCTAGCTGAGCATGACAAAAGCCTAACGTAGAAGACTCCACCACATCTTTAAATGGCCTTTTCATGCCTTAATTATCTAGGCATCTACCCTTTCCAGAAAACCAAGCACTGACCACTCTTCTAAGGCCGAATATAATTGTTAACCTTTGCTAAGAGGCATGACACAACTGTGCCTTATCGATCTCTTTGTAATGTGGATGTGATATTTGTCCAAAGAGTGATCTCTCCTATTAGCACAACATGTGGTCACGCTATCTTTCCATCTCTTGCCGACTCCCCTATGGGCTGATATTTGTGCCACTAGAAAATGAAACTGAATATCAAAAACAGCATATTCAGTTTTAGTTTCTAGTGGCACAAATATCAGCCCATATTCCTCTATGTCCTTTTCTTTAAACACATTGATCCTGAGAGGAACCCCATCTTGTTGATCAGAATAATTACTGTCAATATGAGCATGTGTATGTGTGTTTGAATAATTACTGTAATTCCCCCCACTGAGGGACAGAGACTGAAGCATGTGATTAGAACATCAACATACTCAGTAGGTTCCTGACAGACAACACAGGAGGCACACCTTCACAGACACACAAACGCACAGTATGGTCCAAACAAGGGCATTCATTAGTGTAAAGCTATATTTCGTTAGCTATATTTGACTGGCATATGAATGTAAAGGAAAACTATCCTCAAAGAAGAAAATTTGATTTTTTTTTTTCAACATAAAAGTACAGAGATTTCCTTGAGACATAGTATCCTAATGTTTGCCTCTCCGTACCCGTGTGTTTGGCTGGCAGTCTATTACGCTGCAATTTGCTTAGTGAGGTGTTGAAAAGTACCCACTGCAAGTCAGCCAGTGTTACCTGCCACCATTTGTCACAAGGATTTGGACAATCAGGACAAAAGTCTTAAAAGCATAATTTTCATTTGCCTTCCATTTGAGTGCCAACGGAACCTGATGTTCTGAGAAGATAAACAATGCCTGTCGCAGCTCAACGGTAAAGATGAGCAGACAAAAGAGACTGGCATGTGGACAGGCAGGCATGTGGGCAGACAAGCAGATATTACAGAGAGAACATTAGCATACAAGACAGGCCAGTAGGCAGAAAGCTGATGCCCTCAAAACAAGTCCAACTATTTGAATAAAAACAAATATAAAATATCTAAAGTTGGATGCAATGAGAAAATGTAGAAAATGTCATGGTCTTTATTTTCCAAAGCCTGTGTGTGTGGGGGCGTGTTTCAGATTCACATGTGTGTTTTTTTATATATATATATATATATATAATATGTGTAATTACCCTTAAATATTGGACATATCTTCCAGACCCCCGCAGCGCCCTCCCTGTTGTATTGGCCAAGAGCCAGCTCCATGTAGAAGAGCGGCATGCCTGCTATCACCATAAAAAACATATATGGCACAAGAAAGGCACCTGCACCCAAAGACAGAGAAGAATTACAAGTTATCACAAGTATTTCTGAATGCAAGTATGACAAAATACAATGTGATACTTAGTGACTTAGTGAGTATCCACAGTGACAATCCCAGTTTGACTAATGCTACAGTCATTTACAGCTCTTATACGTAATGAGAGCTCTATGTTAAACAGCCGTAATTACTGGCAGTAATTCTAAGGGCTAATCTATTCACAGCAGCTGTGGTGGGTTTTTTCCTTATTTTTTGATCTTTGTAAAGGGTTAGGCAAAAAATACAGGCATACATCAGGAGCTACACACACCTGTGAGCACATCTTTGATAATCAGGTGTGCAAAAGTGTACCTTATGTTCAACCTTCATATTATCATAAAGGGTTATTATCACACCATACCTCGGTTCTCCTGTCCTTACCTCCTCCGTTCTTATAGCACAGGTAAGGGAATCTCCAGACATTGGCAAGATCAACAGCAAATCCAATCACAGACAGAAGGAAGTCAATTTTCTTTCCCCAAGTCTCCCTCTCCTCTTCCCCACTGGGATGGGTCTGAGAAGACGCAGGACCGACTAAAGTGCTCGAAGTGAACTGAACGCCATTGTGTTCCTTCACTAGAATCAGCTCCACCTATGGGATACATTTTAAACACATTAAAAAGCTCCTCAAAGACTTCATTAGTTTATAAAAGTGGTAATATGGAAAAATACAGTGCAGAGCCTAGCAGGATTCACTGAGGTTCTACATAGGATTTAGAAACATGTTAATACTACACACTAGAACTGAATTTGAACTGAATTAATTGAGTGTCACTAACCTCTTTGGGTCCCATGGAGTTGGAAGTGTTTTTTTCTGGGGCTACAACTGAGGACATCTCTCTGTAAGCATGAAGGGGCGCACAGCCGTAAAGGTTGGTACGTTGTGGACAAGGACGGTTCGAGTACACAGCCTAAAACTGGGAAACTCAAATCAAGATCAGGAAGGATATCCCATTTTAAATGTCAATAAGTTAAATAGAAATATTTTTCAAATACAAAAAAAACGCTCCTACTAATTTAACAACATACAGAGAGAGCAAAAGGAGGGGACTAGATAAAAAGTGAGGCTGAATGTAGGAGGCTATCAACGTGTGCCTATTTTTAATTTAATTTTAACCAACCCTATTAAAGGCAATGACTTTGTTGGATTATTTTTTTAATCTGTATTTTTTATTCTTTATTTTTTAATGAAACAATATATTTGTCCTTAATCTACACAGCATTTGAGTAGAAGTAGATTAAACAATTATATCACATTGTGGTTACACAAAGAAAAATCTTCCTGTTAATTCCTTCTGACTGTGACACAGTAAAGAACACCATCATGACCACAAATATGAGATTAAGATTAATTCAAAATAAATAAAGAGAAAATTATGATTTTTAAAAAAGAAACCAGACTTACGTCAAACCGTTGAGGATCTTGAAGGAATCAAATTTGGTAAAATTATTTCCTATTAGACTGGTTTTCCTTTGAACGCTGAGTGTTGACGCTGACCATATTTGTGCAAGTGGTCCTTGATAAATTATAACTCAGACTGATGCAAAGGAAGAAAAAAAAAAGGAAAACAGAGACGAGGATAAAGAGATAAAGATTAAGATGACAAGAAATTGTAATCTATGACGAGAGAAGCCTCCCACCTTCCTTGGCTTCAGGGATCTGTCTGAGAGACCCTTCTTGAAATATGAGCCACAATCAACAACCCCGCGCACGCACACACACACACACACACACACACACACACACACACACACACACACACACACACACACACACACACACACACACACCCGGCATATTTCTTGCACACTTTCAGGATGTTTTAAGGACAGTTCTTGTGTGATTGTGCAATATTGTACTTTCATATTAGCATAAACAAACATCTGAGAAGGTTTTTAATGAACAGTAGTCAATTCTTTATAATTAACAGGAGTTTGAATCGTAAGTTTAAAAAAATATATATATTAAGTCTATTTAGTTTGTTTTAAAGTGTATGTAAAAAAATGTATTCAGTCCTTAATTAAGATTATAGCTATATTGATTTTTTTTTTTTTAATACATACAAGTTTTACAAATTACAATTCCTCTGTCTGTTAGTCAAGGCTAGCTGGAACAATTTCAGACTTTTTGATCATAATAATTAATAATTTGATCATAAATGACAGTGCTGTCTTGCCCACCCCTAAGTGTGTGTAGGCCGAATATGACAAAGTGTAAAGTTTTAGCTTAACTGTACAACTTTAAGGCGATTATAGTTACAGTTAACATAACTTTAGAACTTAGATTACGAGACTTTTCATAGACTTTAAAGCTCTTTTTTTCTAAGTTTATTTCTTTAGGTAATTCTTTTAACTTCAAAAGTAACCCTATAGAAATTACTCAAAGCCTCAAATCAAGAAATATCATTTTGATTTGTTTCATGACATTAAACAGGTGACAATAAACCCCTCTTTTAAAGACATATCTCATGAGAAAACATACACTACCTGCACCTGCACCCACCAACACAAGCATCACCACTTAAATTCAACTTTTATTGAGACAGCTGCAGCAATTGTCTTAGCTCCTTCTAAAAGGTTGCGATAGGCTGCATTTAAAGTCATGGTTTATATTTCTTCTTAACACATTAAAATGAGAAGCCCATGTCCACCAACCATGAAAACTGACAAATATCATGGTCTGTAGCCTACTGTTGACGGGCATCAACACAACACCACCCAGAGTGCCTCCATTTCAAATTCAACCAAAACTGCAGGGCAGCCACAAATGACACAATCATGCGGCTCCCCACGGACAGATTTACGGGCCTTACGTCCAGACAGCACGTCGTTTGCCAATCATAATGATCAATTGGCCATTAATCCGCTCGCCAAGCACGAGGTCTCCATGGCGCGTACATTTCTAAAGTGCAATCATCGTCGCACACCGGGCCTCATATCAGAAATCGTTTGGTCGAAGTTGGATATATGAGGTTTCCGATGGTGTTAGGGCAACGGTGAGGCGAACTTAATCGAGTGTCTTGTTTTCAAACGCGCAACAGCTGGGGCCCAAACACTGGAAAGTCGAAGCATAGGTTACTCGGAGGCAAGACCAAATAAAAAAAAATAAAAATAAAAAATAAATTTAAAAACCGTCTGGGAAGGTGCAGAATGGTGGCATTATTAAAGACATAGACTACTCAGTAGTTTAAATAGCCTATGTTTTTTGCTCTTTGCTTAGTTAAACCTCAGGATTCAAACCTTGTGCAGCAGTCTTCTGCAGGATCAGATCCATGCACTCGAGCTCTTTTGCAAAAACCGTGTATTACGCTAGGCTTTGTAAAATACCTAATGGTATGGAACAAAACACGTTACATGGAACCGGTTAAAATGCAAAGGCCACTGCAGTTCACCGAGATGCCTCAAGAGGGAGACTGGATTAGAGATTTTGATAGTTAACCATTTATAGTATATCAAAGAACCTCCTAAAACAAGAATGTCAGGAAATATGCATAGTTCAAAACATATTGCACATGGCCTTCCCTTACAAAACCTGACACATGCCACTGTCACAGTAATGCTTTAACATTTTAATTTAGTCCGAGTCACATCAACAAGTTATCATAGCAGTCCATATTAGACAAATTCATAGCATCTTGCAGTAATGACTCATCAAAAATGCATCAATAAAATAAAACTTGAGTATAGAAAATGAAAGTAAAGCTACAGAAGAGACATCGGTTTCTCAGTCCATGTACATAAGCCATCAGAAAGACACCATCACTCTTGTAGAGTACTTCAGCCTCTCGTCTTAGGCTCACTGCTGGACAAAGTGTAATGAACAGGCAGCAGTAGCATAAATATAAGTTTATCTCTTTGCAAAGTTTACATTTTAAAAGATAGTAAGAAAAAAACAAAACAAAAAAAAACCTCCAGTGAGGTAGCTCAAATACAAATAAAATTATTTGACACTAGTGCGAAATATATACTCAAACAAATCCCTACAACCCCAATGCAGATTGTTCAAAAAAAAAAAAAAAAAATCTAATCTGCTGAAGGGATTGCAAAGATTAAACAAAGCATTCTTCTCATTCTATAGTTAAAGTTCACAGTCAAATAGCCTCAGTCATGCACAAAACAAAATGGTATCCAATATATAAAGACTTACTTTTGTGTGCCACATGACAATGAGGCAGTTACAGTCATTCAATCTTTACATTGTTTCAACATTTAGGCAATGCTGAAAATAAAGGTCATCGGCAGCATCTTACATATGGGTTGCCACTTCCCAATGTGCTCCCATCATAAACACGTGAATTCTTAAAAAGTTCATCTTAAATGGAAATACTTAAACCTACAAGTGTAACATGTTATACAGCAATGAACATACTCTAAAGTGCACACACAACACAAATATTTGAAAAAGCAGTAAATGGGCAATACTAAAAGCAAATTCGACATGTTCAATGGTAACTTGTATGCAGTATTGTACTGTCTGTGTCGGTGCCTTTTGGCCTGTCATGCGGTAACAGACAGTCACTTCAAGGCCCAGCACACTCACACTTAGTTCAACCTGCACACATAAAATACAAACATTTTATGATCAAATGAATTAAACGGGATTAAAGTGTACGTGTGGTAACCGATCAATACCAAAGAATTTACTGTAAATCAGTGTTTTGAGGAGTTTTGATTGTGACAAGATTGTCTATACATTCTTTTAGAATGAAAAAAAAAAAAAAAAAAAAACGTAACTTCAAGGCCATCAGCTTCCTTATAAAATTTGCATTTTGTTTTATGCACTTTACTCAGCAATAACAGTACATATATAACATCACTTTGTATTGTGTATGAGGAAAATAAAGCCGAAAAAAATGGACACAAAGGAAAAACACTATGTGGCTAATTTTTCACTATTAATACAATCTACAGAAAGATCACAGATCTTTGACATGGCAGTGAAAATAAAATTCATTCATATACGTATAGCAAAAATTCACAAAATGTCCTGCATTTGGAATATTCAAAATACATATTAGAAGTCTTAAAAAGCATAAATCTTGAAAAGGCTCAAGGGATGTGAAATATTGCTTCACTCAAAGCAAAAGTAAGCCCTGACAAACAAGAGAATGTGATAATCATCCACAAATAAATAAAATATGGCTTCAATTTCTTATTAGACAAGACCAAGTCAAAATGTCAAAAGTTAAGCAGTCGACGGTTTCCCTTTTACCTGTAGAATTTTGTGCCTCTCAAACAATACTCGTTTTTATTCAGTAAATGGACAAATCATGTCTATAATAAAAACTTTGAAGTCACTTTTTGATGCATAACATATTTAGCAAATATTAGATGATAAAATGCACTCAGATTGGTCATTTTTAGTAAATATCGGGTTGGTGTTAGATTTCAAGATTTTGCGCTACACTATGGAACAGTAAAACTTCTAGACCGAAGAATAATGAGCCACAAGAAGGAAAGGGAAAGGCAGAGTAAGGCAGAAGGGGTAGTGCTATAACTTTGCCTCTGGAAACAAATTTGGCCAAAAAAAGATGTGCTTTTGTTGGTTAGGCATTTTCCCCTTTCAGCTGCTACACCATTAACATCAATGACAGTACATGTGTGTTGATACATTTAAAATCATCACATGCATTTTTGGTCCACATTGTATTTTAAATAACACTTTAAATGTCACCTGAAAATAAATGTATATGAGGAATGTTTGGGAAGAAGAGTACTGGAAAAGGAAAAAGCAGAAAACATCCCAGTCACTGTCATAAATGGTGACATCATATAGGTTTATTTTTTGTCGCTGAACCCTGAGCTAAATCAAATTTTTTTTTAATATACATTTTTTTTTTTTTAAACACGCTCACAACATTAATTATAAAACCAGTGACACGAGTCACCTCAAATGTGCCAGGTGAAAAACTGCTTCATGTGGCTTCAATTGTCACTGGTGTCTCGTCATAGTTCCAATGACGATTTATCAAAATCAGAATAATGAGCCCATGCTTTCTGTACTTTCAGATCACAGAAGGCAGCTACCCCTAGGAGAGGAAATTGACAAATCTTAGAAATGTAACTCAAGCATCTAATACTGATCCAATTGTCTTTATTGTCTAGGGTGTGTTTTTAACTCTTTTCTTTAATTCATGCACACTCGGAGGGTATAAAAAATATTTAGTCCCAGGGATGTTTAGGTGCTTGCCCTTAAAGTATTCAAGCATTGTATTTGAGAGCCATTTTTTGGCATTTAGACGGTCTTTAGGTTTGACAAAAAAAAAAAAAAAAAAAAAAAAAAAAAAAAAAAAAAACTAACAAAAATGAGAAAGTTGAAAATAATTTTTAAATCTACTTACACAATACTAATAAAAAACTTTAAGGTAAACATCTTCATTTTTTGTAATTACAGAAATAGATTCCTTTACTGTCCGAACATGTAACCCTTTAACACTACATCCTCTCACCAGGAGAGGTGTTGGTTTAACTTCCGAAACATTATTATAAACCTTTAGTTTTGTTTCTTAAAGAGTCCATCCATGTTTCCTTCACTGAAGTCAGGGCAGATACCGTTAGCCGTTTTAGTGGTGGCAATGCCATGCAGGCTCAGGGAAGACAGGCTGGGTTTTTTCTGGTGGCTGCGACAGGAGCCTCTCTGGAGCTCTGGGTTTTCTGCATACAAGTACTCTTCAGCAAACTCTGGGTGCTGTTCCACAAAGGTTTTGAACATGTCTGTAGAGGGAACCACAAGAGGGCGCCAGACACCACAAAACATTAGAAAACTGTCAAGAAAAACCCAGACAAATTCAGTCACAGAAACTGCAGTAATAATACAATAGTACGTTGCATTTTAAATTACCTAAAACTGATATACTAAGCTATTAAATACCATAATAGTCACAATGTTTGATTAGGGTTCTTACCATATGTGATCTTTCCATTGTCTTCAGAATCAATTGAGGAAAACAAACGTGACACACCAAGATGAGAAACTCCTAGAGCTGTCTCAAGGATAACTGCCAACTCTGCCTCTGTGATGGCGCCATCATTCTCTGTCTCGAACATCTGCAGTTAGAGACAATGTTTAGGGAAAATGTCTGCAGATAGCCTACTACAGATTATTATGCACAGTTATATCTGCACAGATATCCATGTAACGCTGAAACTAGTAACCACTTTTTAGTAGTGCACACCTCTTAAAAGCTAAAAAAAACAAACAAAAAAAAAGGTAAATTTAAAAAAGACAATTTAATTTTAACAAATCTTTACTCTACATGAAATGGAGTTAGGTAATCAAAAAGTTTGCTAAAACATACCTCAAAGGCCAGTTTCATTGTTTCCATCGTTTTAGCTGGTCTGCATACAACAGACAAGGCTATCACATATTCCCTGATATCGATACAGTCATCTTCATGCTGAAATAAAGAGTAAATGATTACGAGTAGTAATAATATCAAATAAATCTGACAACATTTGCCAGAAGCTCATGCATCAAAATAAGAAGCATCACAAAATGAGTTTGAAAATATATAATTTTGAGCTACCAATTTACACAAGACTATACTAAACCACAAAAGTGGCTAAAAATATAAGTAAATAAAGAAATGATTAAAACATTGCCTGTTGATGACCTTTTAGTTTTAACACCTCCCACATTATAGATTTAAAATAGGCTACAGGGTTGTTAAGACAAGTGGAATTATTAATTATTAATTACAATTACACATTAAACATGCCATACGATCAGTATGGCACTATCCTGACTCAAGCACCCTTATCCTAGCCTCCTGATCTGAGGACACTTTAAGAGGTTCCCTGGGTCAAATGTATAATGTTGTATATTAGGCAGCATTGTCTAAGAGAAAAGAGGTTGTGACGCGGCCTATAGTGTTTGATTTAGTGATAAATCACACAACTGGAAGTAAAACATTTGTTGCATATTTTAATGGTACAGTTGGCTTATACACAGAAATGAACACTCTAAACCTGATAAATGCTCAGAAAAGCATTGCTTTCCAAATCAATAGCTGTGTAGTTTTGCATATAAGGCAGGGAAGTGAGAAACAATGTAATGCAGACTAAGGGAGGATTCATGTGAAAAGGAAGTGTGAATAGCCAGACCAATAAATGGAATCAGTAACTTCTTTTTAATCTTGACGTGATTGTGTAATTTCAGTTTACAAAAATGAAGCACTATTAGGGATTGTTAAAAAGTACGTACCTCAGCAAAAAGAAAAAACATGTCCCGTAACATGTCTGAAACAGGCAAATCCAGGAACTGTGCAAAGTCATCCAGACTTAGTTTTTGTCCCTCCAGTTTCCTGGCCCTGTTTCCAAACTCCTGCAGAACCTTCTCTGTATTCCGTGACTTCAGTCTAAAAAACAAAAAAAAAAAGCAGCCACTGTAAATCCCCCCCAAAACAAAATGCAGTAAAAATGACAATGAACAAAATTGAAAGTAAGCTTCATATTTGTTAACAGTATTATTATTACTACTATCATACCTCACAATTATATGTCACATGTAATACAACATAATCATGATCCTGCACTGACATTTCCTCAATGTACAAAACCTAACAGTATCAGTGGGAATACTATGTAAAGATACAGCTGAAGATCCCTATGCAGTTTTCATTGTCATTTAATTTTATTGGTGGTTTGGAGTGACTCACCCCAGCCTCCTGACAAGCTTGGCAAACTCCAACAGACAGGTGTCGACTGGCAGGCTTAGCTGGCCTTCTGCCATGGCTAGCTGGCAGTCTTCAAATGAATAGTCTGTGATTGGGACTCCCAGGGCTCTAAGCACAGCAAACAGGAGACAAAAGACAGTAGATCAACATGTGGTCCTTCAACAGAAACCTAGAAGCCTAAAAACAGCACAGACAGAAATGACCAATGTCCCATGCAGGTTTGCTTTTTGTTTATTTACAATTTGTGTGGCAGTATTTGTGGTGGAGAAAAAGTACAGTCTACATCAAACATTAAAATTCTGTGCTTATAGATTTGATTGGAACAAAAACAACTGTAGAGTGTATAGAATGGGCCAGATGTAAAACTCCTTCAAAACAGTCACCCTTTTAATATGTTAATTAAATACCATACAGACAACAACTATAAATATTACGCCACTTAAAAAGGAATGTCTAAATATCTTATTTTTCAAAAAGAAGACATTCTTTCTTCTTTTTGCCGTATACTCTAGGACAAATAAGAGGCCGGATCTTGTAATCTGCCACATAAAATGTTAAACAGTAACAAATATAACCCAGAGTGTCCTTCTATCCATTTAACCAGCTTATCTGGTACCGGGTTGAGCCAGCTGCAGACAAAATAAGGTTGCCAAGACTCCCCTTGCTCCATTACGTACAGGGTAATACCAGGGTGTTCCAAAAGAAAGCAAGTCTCTACGACAGCATGTCCCATGTCTGATCTAAAGCTTCCCATGACACGCTGCCATTTTTGTGATTTTATTTTATTCACTGCACTTGTATTATATTTTTACTTACTTAGCCATGATACGCCTAACATTAACAGCAAAGAGTGCTGGATTCGTCTTTTCCTCCTCTGACGGTGTGTAGATTGGGAGAAACTGTAAAAATAAAAAATAAAAAAGGCAGCAACAGTTAACATCCATAGATTGTATATAAATGGATGTCAAATGCCCAGGTTTGATGAGAGCGGCTTGTTATCATTTAAGCATTTAATTTATTTTTAAATGCAACTTTGTATAGGAAAAAAACGCATACAGACGTACATAATTAGTATAGGTTTGAAAAGAACATTGAAGCAGAACAGTCCTCAATTTAACAAAAGTGTTTTTGTAGAAACATCAAACAACTTACCTCAATTTCAAACTCATTGTGTAACTGGCAGAGTGTCAACCACAAAATCTCAAACCTGAATAATAAAAAAAATCTTATGTCAATGATGCTGATAAAAATGCTAAACAATAAGCATTAATAAAACTGTACTTACGCCCCAGGTCCTTGCCAGGTCCATGTGATTGTGTCCTAAACAAAAAATAAAAATGAAAGCGAAAATGTACACTTTAAAAAGGACACATGTTTTAGAGGAAAATAAAAATAAATCTGTATTATTGTGTTTTGCACATACATTTTATTCATTTACATCTGATATAATGGAATAACTAAGCTGTAAATTTGCCATCATGACCATACCAGTTTATTTGGGTATCGAATGACCACAGGCTGCACTGGGACAGCTGGAATAAACGCACCTATAAGACAGAAGACAATGTATATTTCAGTAACATTTACATATACAGTGGCAAGAAAAAGTATGAACCGTTAGGAATTTCATGGTTTTCTAAATAAATTTGTTTTAAAATATGATCCTATTTTTAATCAAAGTCAAGGGTATTGAAGGGAACCCTTAGAATTAATAACTGGTTTCCTTCAAAGATCGCAAACGGGCCAGGCCTTGATGCTGCAAAGCATGCCCAAATCATGTTTCCTTCACCAGACTTCATCATTGGGATGATGATTTAATGATAATATGCCCTTTCTACACCACATGTAGGGCTGTGCGTTATTTCCCCAAATTGTTCAACCTTAGTTTCATCAGTCCACATCCTGCTGTGGTGTCAATGTGCTCTTTTGCAAACCTTAGGCGTACATCAATCTTTTTAGTAAGCAGTGGCTTCCTTCGTGGTGTCCTGCCGTGGATACCCTGCCTGTTCAGTGCTTTGCGTATTGTAGACTCATGAACAAAGATGTTTGCATGTTCCAATGCCTTCAAATCTTTGGCTGTCATTCGGGGTTCTTTCTTTTCTCTTAGATGCCCACTTCTTGGTAGAGTAGCCACAGTCCCAAAGCGTCTCCATTTGTAGATTGTTTGCCTGTAGACTGGTGAATTTCTAAAAGTCTACGAAGTAACCTTTGTTACCCTTTCCAGGTTTATGTTAAAGCAACAATTCTTGATTGTAGCTCCTCTGAAAGCTCTTTTTGGCGATGCATGGCTCACATAAGCGTGTTGTTCTTGTGCAGAGCAAACTCCAAAAGTTTGAGGTTTTTATTTTATTTAAATCAAAGTAGCTGCAGTCATCGCCTTCAAACATATTATCTTAACAGGTGTGCTATTTTTAGACACATTATGTTTGTCAATACCCTTAACTTAGATAAAGTTCAGTTCACATTTTAAGAGAAATATTTTCAGAAAAAAAATTCCAAAACGTTTTTTCTTGCCACTGTAATTTGATTTAGTTACAACAGCACAGGGATTACCAATTAAAAAGGTGAAAACAATAATTACAAAAATTACAATTAAGCCATAAAGGGCCTAGTGTTAATCACTCAGTTTACCTGGTTTAAAAGTGATTAGACAGGATCTATTTGTGCATGTTCCTTCTGGAAAAATCATTATCTGTTGGAAAGATCAGAAGGTTTATTTTTGCAGCCATTACAAATTAAGGTATACACACAGCATGATGTTACACACCATTTTTTCAGTGTCTGTTATTGTTGATGAAGTGCATTCATTTTTACCTGAGGCCATTCGCCTCCAGAGTGGGCTCTGCGCCTAATCTCCTCAACAGTCTTCTTCCTTGAGTTTTGGTCTGATCTCGATACAAACACTGGTCTGATATACTTTATCAATGCTGGAAGGAAAGACAACAGTGTTAAACCTGCAAGCGTCCACTTCCTACAGGCATGCAAACATTACAACGATTCATTGAAGTAAGAAAACCATTTGTTTTTTTCAGAGACAAGGATTGGGCCAAGAGGAGGCCTGACTCCAACTGTTGCCTGCCTCGCTAAAAGAAGGGATTAGACCACAAGAGAATGCTAGACTCTTCTCACGTCACTGTGACTGATTAGGTCTTAATGTCCATTCTGGATTCCAGGAGTCTGGCTTTGGAAGTGTGTGCCCTCAAGCAATGATAAAAAAAAGCACAGGTTCAATTAGTTCTTGAGTTTATGAATCATTATAGGTTAATTTCAAATGATAATCAAACACAACATCATGACATCAATCTTTATTTCTTTTTTGTTCCCACTGCCTGTAAAAACTGCAATAAACTACATTGACTTGGAAAGTGGCACTCATCCCAAGCACATAAATAGACCAATTACTGAGAAAATTGCTAAATATCATCTTTGCAGATAACTTGTTACTAAATGTAAAATCTTAAAACCACTATAATTCTATTGAGATTTTATATAAGAATAGTTTTGCTGTAAGAACTCTTTCCTCAAACTAAATGAGGAATTAGCTACTGATTACAGTTTAAAGCACAGATTAAATATCAGGAAATGAGTCAGATACAGCTTTAAATGTAAAGGTAAAAAAAATAAAATAAAGACATTGTTTTCTTAAAATGAAGCTAAAGCCACAGATAGGTATATAAAAACGCTATAATAAATACTACGAGTGTACATTTTAAGATTTAGAATCAGAGACCATTATTCATGGAAACATTTGTTATGAACATCAAACAGCAGATTTCACTGATGTCACTTACTTCCCCAAAGTGGTATATCCTTGCTCTCTGCCTTCATGACAATAGAGGCCATTGTCATTGTGACTGGGATGGCATCAAAGTAAGAAGAATGTGGCGCCAAGGTAAGAACTGGTGCATCGGCAGGCAGTGCCTTTTGCCCTTTTACAGAGATCCAATGGAAACCTCCCGCAAACCACATGACCCGCATGATGATCTTTAGAATGATGTCCACCAGTCTGAAGGCAAGAAGTGGAGAAAGGTTTTAAAACCATTGCTGTTTTAACACAATTTTTTACATATTTAAACAATTATATTCCTGTACAATAGAGACATTAAGTAAAAACATGTTCACCCACCTCCTCCAGAGGCACTGGGGTTCAACACTGGCCTCAGAGCGCCCAACTGTGGCCAAGAAGGCAAAAGGCCAAGCCAGCAGCATCATAAATGCAGCGATGAGTAGACGGATGGGGAACAGTGTTACTGTCATTAATGCAATCTGTAAGAAAAATAGCAATGATTAAGATGGTTTACCTGAGGAAACCTAAAATTAAATATCAGATTATGACACTATTTATACTGGAGTCTCACTATAATGCAGTTGCAAAAATATGTGAAGTGCAAAATAGTAAAATGGTCATTTTCAAATGCATATTAGCAAAGTATTAAATGAGACTGGAACTGACAAACTACAACACCCAATACAATGTTCAGTACTTTTAATAATATTGAAACCAGAGGGGTCTGCAAGTGTCATTTTACCAACTTTGCACAAAGTGGCCAAAAATTACAGTATAAAGCACTCTTTTCTGCTTCAGCTCTTATATGGCTCAGCATTTGGCTTTAGTAGTGACTGTTTATCTTACAGCTTTTTATGACTCTTTGATAGCAGCACTTATCTTTGGTCAATATTTGTCTTGATAACAAACACTACAGTGGAGCAAAGCTTCTGAACTATCTTATCTGCAGAGTGTTCTTGTC
The DNA here is from genome assembly GCA_024349245.1 of Neodontobutis hainanensis. Classification (NCBI taxonomy): domain Eukaryota; kingdom Metazoa; phylum Chordata; class Actinopteri; order Gobiiformes; family Odontobutidae; genus Neodontobutis; species Neodontobutis hainanensis. The sequence goes on along the minus strand of JALDNG010000004.1, from coordinate 8,087,031 downwards.
TGCAGTCTGGCCCCAAATCCAAAGCCTTAGTGATTGAAGCAAATACTTTCAAGATCTTTATTTTGTTGTAGTACTGCAATATTAAAAGTCACTTATTAAAAAGTCAGTACCATGTCTTACCAACCCAGTTCTAGGCTTAAATGATACAGTGGATCTGTAGAATATGTACCACATACATCAACTAATTCAACTAAGAAGCAACACCATTTTATAAGTGAAAGTTAGCATGTCACCTGTAACTCTACCATTGTTTCAAGCTGTGCATTTCCTTTTTGTGACAAATTAGGTTTCCTGTAGCAATAGATGTAAAAGCACAATGCAAATATTTCCATTATGTCTTCACTGCTGTCTGTAAACTGTAGTATCAGAGTTATGTCCTAGTTAATGCATATTTTATCTCAAATGACTTAAAGCTCTCCTATTTCCCCTTAGATTATGTGAAGGAAGGAAGTAGCAAGTACATTTACATTTTCTCTGTAATGCTAGAAAACTGCCATTTACTTTCCCATCCGATTTAAGCGCAGCGGCTCAGTGGTAGAACAGTCATCCTATAACCAGAAGGTTGGCAGTTCAATTCCCACTCTACCCTGTTCATACTGTTGTGTCCTTGGGCAAGACACTTCACCCACCTTGCCTCCAGTGCCAGAGAACTGGTGTATGAATGCGAGTGACTGTAGAGGTGTGTTTGGTAGTGGTCAGAGAAGGCCATGAGCATTGTGTTTAGGGCAGCCCCACTCTCTGTCTGCCCCAGGTGTGAATGTGTGTGAATGGAAGCACAATGTAAAGCGCTTCGGGTGCAAAAAAAGCGCACCATTTACCATTTTAAATCTTTTCCTAAAAGAAAAAATAACTGTGCCCTAGTTTTAAAACCAGAGGGTGCAAGTCTGCAAGAAAAAAAAAACCTGGGATTCGGTGGAAGGCTACATTGATGATTTGTTGGCGAAATACAATATAGTTTGGCTCCACAAACCAACTAAGGTCAAAAGGCTAAAACACCTTTCACTCACCTCCATGCGCTGTTTACTACTTACTACTTTTAGTAAGATGAGAAGAGTTCTTATATATAAAAAAAGGCCATGTGAAATCTGTGTGCCTAATAATGACTGGGAAAGGCAAGTAATGTTTCCCTGACATCAGAAAATGTTTGATTCATCCCTTACTTCTAATATTTCTATAGTGAATGTGGTTTGAACTATGGAAGTTAACTAAAGTACTTTATTACATCAAACGAAAAAAAAACTATGACCGCTAGAAGGTGTTAAATCCTTACGCGTTAGTCTTTAAATAATTTATTTTGTTTGTTTAGCTAGAGCAACAAGAACTGCAGCCAAAGCAGAATTTGTAGAAATAAATCTCTACTCCCGACTCCACACCTCTGTCCACACGTGCAAGAGGCTTGAAAGGCATGCCCTCAGGTTGTGATAATCATCAAAGCAACATGCTTATGCCAGGACGCCTCAACGCTAAATTATGATCATAACACTGAGAAAATGTAGTTCACAGCAAAACATACATAAAAGGACTAAACTATGCGTTTCTTTCATATATTCAGCAACAGAAAAGCAAAGGCGAGGCCCATCGCAATCAGACAACCATTCTCAGAAAACTAAATGTAATTCAGTTTATGCTTCGTGTATTGTATAATATTATTTTGTATATTCTTACATCAGCAAGATAAAGCTCTGGGGTAAAATGTTTAAGTCTTGCCAAGTTACTTTTCAGAGCACAATTAAAACGGTGGGCTACTGAGGAAGCAACATGTATGCTGCTAATATTAGCTTGTTTGCTAACTGCTCAGCTGACTGCAGGCAATCAAGAAAGCACTGATGGTGTAAAACTATTTGGTGAAACTCAACAAAAAAAATATGTAAACTACCAATAATTTTCATGAGTTACCTTTGCCTTCTCCAATGGAGTAAATTTTAAGATGTGCACAAATGGGTTTCTTATTGGAGGAGCTTGGTCCATCTTCCTTCCGTCTTCTGCAATCGCACATTGTCGCTTATTCAGCAACCTCATTTTGTCTTAAGTAGTAGCTCAAGATTGCAACTGTTTTCTGGGTATTCAAAAGAAAATTATCTTCTCCAAGATACGGAAGACTCTTCACGCCCGACGCAGCTGCTGTGTTGCACGGTGGCTAATTGAAGAGACAGGGCAGGTTAATGACGTTATCTTCTTTTCCGGGACAGCATGGGGGGATAAATGGTTGCTCGGGGATTAGCTGGGGATATTAAAGTCGCCAAAATCTTTCTACCTACTGTGCGCACGACGCCTTCTACAACACGCTGTTTCCATCCAGTCGCTAGCTCTGGATGCTAGCTAAGCCACGATTCCTCTCCGGTCAGAGGGCGCATGCGTAGCAGCATCCATAGAGTGGCGTGGCTGTGATGCTGAAATTAAATCAATGTACTGTATGTTTAATGGTTAACACAAACTATTATGTCTTGAAGGGCCCTTGACAAATTTAGATCACAGTTTCATTAATTCAACCACAATGAAAATCTCTCATATTGTACTCTACACACTCGAAAAGTATGTGGTAAATTATCAGCCTTACATTATATCACACTGCTCACTTCAATTTCACTTCATGGGCACTGTCCCATGAAGTGAAAGAAATATAGGCTAATCTAAAGGGTTGTATTATTGAGGGAGAATATAGGGGGTTTTAAGCTTTTTAATGAATGGAAAAAGGGGCTGTTGTGAACAAATTTGAATTTTAAAGATATGATATTTCACACAGTGATATTATACATGTTCCTGCAGATTTCTCTTAGTTGTAGATTCAGGCAATTGGCAAAAAGAACCAGTTAAAGGACAGTTTTTCAACTTGCTGAAGCTGGATTAATACAAGAAGGTCAGACAATGAAATCATGTTTAGTTTTATACCCTGTCCTATGTAAAAATAAATAAATAAAATAAAATAAAAAGACAGGTAATAGTGGTGGATTTATGGAATGGAGCATGCGAGTAATGGTATCCTTCATTCAGTGGACTGAGTGAACGGGGGGTTGACTTTCATTTAATTTCTTTTAAACTACCAGGCTTTTTTGGAGATTAATAGCACTGAAGGTGTAGTAGGCGATATTATCCAAAAGGTGGTGGCAATGCACCATGTAGGTCATTTGCAGCTTCTTGAAGTAGTTAGTATTCTTTGTATTTATCATGATCATAATAAGTTCAAGATCATTACAGCACTCCAGCAGCTGCAACAGTAACTGCAGCAATCCAACAATAAACTCAACAAGAAATTACAACTGTTAAGGGCTTTGAAGAACCTTTTTTTCATCATTACTTAAGTTCAAAACAAAAAATGGATTATGTTTTTTTTAACATGATATTTTTTAACAGGATATTTTGCTCTAAAAGGCACATTTTTTGATGTCATAAACCTAATGTAAACTCCTTGTCATGTCAGTGATTGTTCATGATAATACTCTGCCCTCTAGTGTTAAATAACCCACAGTACAACAACATTATAGACAACAAACTTTTAGGGACTGGATTCTAGGCCTTCCAAATTAGTGTAGCTTTATTGCATTATTATTATGAATGTCTAGCCAAATAATCTGTTACAGACAAACACTTAAACATCTGTTAAGTTTCAGGTTGTAGTATTTACAAAATTCAGACTAAAAAAGTAATAATATGGCATGCATTTATATAGCGCTTTCTGCACCCTTCTCGGGCACCCAAAGCGCTTTACATCATGCTTCCACTCACCCCATTCACACACATCCACTCCTGGGGCAGACAGAGAGGCAGCTGCCACACAAACAGCGCTCAACCTTCTCCTACCACCACCAAACACACCTCTACAGTCACACACATTCATACACCAGTGCTACGGACACTGGAGGCAAGGTGGGTTAAGTGTCTTGCCCAAGGACACAACGACAGTATGAACTGAGGGGAGAGCGGGAATCGAACCTACTACCTTCCAGTTGAAGGATGGCCGCTCTACCACTGAGCCACTGCCGTCCTATAGGCATTAGCTAAGATTTCTTCTCAAAAACCTCCATCAAAATATAAATTTCAAATACCTTTTACAATCTATATCTCTCTAGTTGTCAGTTTTTTTAATCTTCCCATTTACAGTAGTTTTATCTTCTTTGTATGTAGTGCCAAAAAACAATGTATTATATTTTATATTATAGTATACTTTTGCATAGCAGTATTTTATAGCTCCATAAATGTATTGGTCTTTACTGTCTTATAAATATCCAGACAAGCAGGGAACAGGTGCACTGTACATATTAATGGCTGTATTTCACACTTTAGTTATTGCCATCCTTGGAGCAATCATGTTTTCTACACAGTTTTTGTAATTGCAAGCATGTCAATGTCAGCTGCACCCATACATCACAGACACACACAAACACACACCATACAACTTCATGTTTTAATTCAGTGGGGTGTATTCAAAGTGCCTTGTGGGCTGACCATATCAGGTCATGACATTTGCATTTGACAGGAACCACGGCACACAGGGTTAACACTAGAAAGGAAAGAGCGATTGAAAAGGAGCTGCAAAGGTTCACCTATTCTTCCTTCCACACCTCCTTCTCCACCAGCATTTTTTTTTCTCAAATCCCATAGCTGAGCTGCTTAAATTAAAAAGGAAGAAATGCAATTTAAAGACATGGGGTAAACAATCACAAAACACTTGTTTCTGAAGGAGACACAATTTCCTGGTGCCTTGTCCAATTTCTTATGGCCTGAAGGGCTGCCGCATGCGTTTTAACACCTGGTTCTACAACACTGATTAAAATTGTAATGTCGCTGTTGAATCAATCCATATGACATTTTGGAAATACACAAGCATGAGGACATTTTATATATACAACTTTTTATTGTTTTCATCTGGAAAGAGGGAGGTGTAAGGTGGTGACTCAGTTTGTGTGTCACTGCTATGCCTTCAAACTGTTTAAAGGGGGAAAAAGAAGTTTTATAACCAAAATAAATCTGAACAAGTGTAAATGTTCCTATTATTATTTCACAAAGTGCATTCATGCACCGCCACGTACTGAAGATTACTAAATGTTACAGCTTGCAAGTATTTAATGCTATGTATAATTTCTGTGACTGGTGATGCTGTTTGAGAGATTCAGCAATCCTAGTTGTTATGTTAAGTTTTGTTTATACATAAATAAATTTATACATTATAATATATATAAAAAAATAATGTATAATTTGCCACAGAAGAAAATTAGTAAAAGTGATGTCTATACATTCATATAAAAAGTTGAAAAAGTCAAAAAAATAATTACATAAAATGTTATATCAAAGGAATGAACAAAAATAAGCTTGAAAGGAAAATGAAAGGGAATGGGCGAAGAGAGCAAATGTCCAGATTTTTGTTCCACTATTACACCAGTACACCCCCCAGGCCAAACATCTGAGGCAGAGTGACAGACGGACCGCTGTTTGCTTCACACCATCGTAATGTTTTACCAGCCCCTGCGCCCATGTCAATCAATGGCCGGCATGTTCCAAAACATATTCAACACACAAAGAGAACACTTTAGCTTGAGGAAATGGATTGTGTGGAAGATTGGCAGGATATTCTCTGGATGTGTCAATCACTGTAGGCCTTTTTGTTTTTAGTTTGACCAACAATGCTTTTGATTGATTTGCCTTTGTGTGTGAAGACATTTGATAAGATATTGTAGCTCAAACAAATGTATAATGTAGCCAAAAGGTTTATTCTGTAAAAATGGACAAAAGCTTAGAAGTAAGAGTGAGATACACACTGTGCTTTGTGGAGGTTTTTTTTTGTGAAACCACTAATCTGCACATTTCACATGATATTGTGATGAGTGCAGGTTAAGAGGGTAGTCATGAGAAGCTTGTCACGTTGTCAGCATTTGAAACCACAATTTTACACAACGGACGTTTGAAATCGGAGAGAGCTGCTGCTTCTCTCCCTGGCATTGCATCTAAGCAGCTTCCCTGTGTTTTTTCATCTCTCTCTTGTCCTTTCTTCCTGTCTGGCCTCCGCAGGTGCCACGCTATCTCAGAGCTAACACAGGAATTCATGAGCCATGTACATCCACGGTCCTTTGAAAGAGGAAGCTCATCTTGGAAAGCACCTTTCTCCGTCCTCTATGTTCTTCAGGCAGATGAAGAGGGCTCCTGCTGGAAGAGAGGGTTTTGTAACCAAAGCCACATGTTGGGCAGGACAGCCAGTTGTAAGACAAGAAAGATCTTTGTGAGAAACACAAGTGCTTGGCTGTCCTTTTGCATGCCTGTCTGTCAGGACTGCTGTGCTGGCTGGACACCTGTACAACTGGAGTTTTAAGCAGCCAAAAACAATGACAAGCTGCTCAAAAGAAGAAGAAGAATGTGCGTTTTGTGTGTTCTCTGCAAAACCATTTAATAAGTGATGCTCTAAAGAGCCTTCTATTAAAGGATAATGCAGTCTACTTATTCTTTCTGCCTGCAGTGTGGTTGTTTGGTTAAAATCTAAATAGATACCTGTTGACAGTCAGTCTGAGAGGGGATGGAGAGGTCATTGCTTTGGTATGTGACTGGATGATAGAGAGGGAAAGACGCAGATAGTCAAGCATTGCGCACATCGGCCAGATTCAGATACATGTCCCCGTTTGTGCTATCATCAGGGGTCAAGTGTTGGTTGACAGAAAGCACGGATCTGCCTCAGCGCTAAAACCTTGATAAGGCACAAGGACAGTGGTGACCTGAGACTGTTTATTTGTGTGCATATGAAACTGATAGAGATATTCTATTGGCATGGGGACACATCTCAGTAGTTTTCTTGTACAAAACTTTGCTTTGCACAGCTGATCACACTTTACTTATTATTCCTCTTTAACTGACTGACAAGTTGCAGGTACCATGCAACATTATTTAGTTGGAATGATCTGTTCTATATTTATCATTGTGTGGACCAAACAACAAGTGAATCCAAATAAAATATATTTGTGTCAGTGCTGGTACTTCACTGCCTTTTTTCACATTTGTCCGAGAGTACTAATGGGAAATATCCCTGAAATGAGAAGAGAACACAATTCACAAAGTTTTTTTTTATCTTCACAGACAATAATTCAATGTAGTTGCACAAATAATTAGAGACAACGTAGTTAAGAGGTCTGACCTTTAATTAGAAGTGTTCAGAAAGTGCAAAGATAAAAGAAGTGTGGTAGCATAATATACGTATATGACTTTGGGCTTTTGTCACATTTCTTGTTCGCAAACGCCCCTCTCACATCTTTCGGCACAGTAACAAATATCCAATTTTTTTCCCTCTTTTTTAAATTGTCTTGTCATCATGTCCTGTTCTGGTAGCCAGATACTGTTATGTCTAATTGGCCAACAGTTGTGAAGACAGAGCATCAAAGCAATGAGAGTTTGCCCTCAGTCCTACTTTCCTCATTCTTTCTCTTAGTTATTTCAGTTTTCCATCTAGATCTGGTCAAAGCATAAATTTGGTACACCAGTAAGTTCAGTGTCAGTGTCAATTTAATTAAGAATTTTACACGTTTTTGAAACCTAATAGATAATGTTCTTTTTCTTGTTTAAAAGGCATGACGTGTTCTACCTATATATACACGTTGAATTGGGGATTCTTTTGCTATAATTTCATCTCCTAGTGCTCTGTCTTGCAGTACTGACTGTGAGCAAGTGGAGGAGCTCTAGTGTTGTATTTCTGAGCACATTATGAAGATCACTGCATGTACTGTACCAGCCACAATACAAACAGTATGTATGCTGCTCAAGAGCATGTGAACATCGAACTACATTGCATTCTGGATTAATATGTGTATTAGCCCCTTGTAAGCTGTTTGTAGTAAGCTGTTTGTAAAAAAAAAAAAAATGGAACTAACAAACAGAGTAACTATTCATGTGGCTTGTTCTATGGTAATCTGAAATAATATATCGCACATCCTTCTTAATGACTAATAGTTTTGTGTAAGGAAGAAGGAAGGAAGATTTACACACTATGCAATGTTTCTTTAAAAAAAATAGCTGTAACAAATACAAAGACGTGAATTTGTAACACTGATGATGACTTTTGTTAATGAAAACTAGGCTTTTATTAAAAGAAAATTTATCTAGATTGATACCATTGTACCTGATGTTTTCTATTCAATTATCTTTTAAAAGTTTATATTTATCACCGGCTAATAGTAATCTGATTTATTGTAAGGGGGCCCTTCCACAGCAAAGTTAAAGCCTATAGGACAATTTCTTGAAGTAAAACATGCAACATAAGCAGAATTTTTCTTCACAATAAAACTGCAAGTGTTACTAACATTGAGAGCTGATTCATGAAAAATACAAAGTAAAGTGAAGTTTCCACAAGCAGAATAAAAACTTTTAAAGTTTGAAAAGCTTTTAATTCAGGGTTAAGTGGTTAATGAAGTTTGTTGGGGTTTCGTAGTCTACTGTCGGTGTTTTACCGCTTGTGTGAGAGGAATACATTTTGCAAAAATGTACTTCAGAAATAAAGGCGTATAAAAGAACAAAAAAGCATTCCGACAAAGAAGTACAGACAAGAGTAAGTAATGAAGGTCAGTGACCATTTGGCTGTGGACTCTGGGGTGACATGTTCAATAATTTGTAATTATGAAAAGATTATTAATGTCACTTTGAAAGTTACACCATTGTCTTTCCTTGGCTGCATAAAGTGGCATTCAGCAGCAGACAGATTATCAGGCAGAAACAGTCTTTCTTTACATTTAAAAGCCAGCTGTCTCACAGCCCTTACATGGTGTTAAAACTGTCCAGGCACAATGCTTGACATTGGTCTTGCAGCAAAGAAAACAATAGTCCTACATGCTCCTATCAAACTCGTGCTTAAATCCCCCCCTTTTAGTCTTTCATTCTGTGTCATTCTGCCTTGTATGTGGCTAGGACTTACAAGTCTCTGGCTGTGACATAAGGGATTCCATGTTGTCCACTCCTAACAGATTAAACAAGGACACAAGACAAAAGGACAGCAAGAGGGCCCATCCATTTATTTGCTTTAAAAGAAGAGTTAGGAAGGAGGGAAGAGGAGAAATAAGGATAATAGCAATACACATAGATATTTATGATTCAAGAGCCAAAAGAGGGAGAAAAGAAAATGAAGAGGAAGGAAGAAAGGAAGCGTTTCATTTTAGTCTCTGTGGTTATCGCTAGGCGAGGCCAGCATCTTTATTCTACCAGGAGAAAATGCTAATCATCAATCTCAGGCTGCATGCTACGTCTCTGTTTAATAGCTGATAGGGAGTCTCCACAGGCTGCTTTGCTTCTTTGTTTAAAATGACATATAATGGGACTGGGCCTTATCAGTGTCTTGGTGCATTCTCTCTCTCCCTCTCCCGGATTGTCGTCCAGTGTAAAGGAATAGCGAGCCAAGATTGATTTGGAGCCAGGGATAACTTAATCCATCAATTTAACATGAAATGAATATGCAAAAGTGAAGCTGGCGGCTGCGTTGGTGGGTGTTGTTGTGCATCCGGCAGCGTCTTCACAGTGACAAAAGAGGGAGAGTAGAGGAGGATAAATAAATGAAAGCAAGAGCGAGGGAGGTATAAAGGATGAGAATGGCTTACTACCTCCAAAACCATACTTGCATCTTTGAGACAAATCCATTACCAGATGTTTTGTTTTAGACCATATTTCAAACTGACAAATGAGATGCATCTGAGCCAGAATTACAATCACAGTTCATTGTTGCAAGCATAATGAAAATCCATCATAATTATAACAGGAAAATCATTTAAGACAACTTACTGGAATCAGCAGAGCAGCAAATCACCAAACCTTCTGTACAATAGTACAATACAGTGGCTTTGTATTGTACAGAAATGACAGGTTTACTGTAGAAGTTACCTTTACAACATAGAATGTACAATGCACAATTGCGGTAAAATATGTTTACACAGTCAGATCAGATATTTACAAAAACAATTGTGGCAATAAAAGGAAAAACCCAAACCCCACACTTTGGTGAAAGGTTCTCACTTTGTCCAGAACTTCTTTTATTCTGAGTCTGACAAACTCCTCATACTCGAAGGCAATATTCTACCCAGCCCTACATAATGACTTTAAATCAACGTCACATAATCGAGCTAGGTAGTCTCATTTCGCCGCTGTCATGCACTTTTGCACCGGTTGTGACTGTTTGTGGTGGTTTCGGGTCAGCTGCTTGTCTGTCACATGATCAAGAAGGAAGAAAAACATTAACATTGAACATGGGCAGGAGCAGATGAAAGCTCTTGGCCTGACTGTCAGTGCTCTGAGGTGATGAGAGATGTCATTACTTATTCATGAGACCTAAATGCAGAGCAGAGGAGATGGGCATGGCTGACCCCGAATCAGAGGGGATGGGGTGGGTGCTTGCAAGTCAGTCAGTGTCTGGGGGTGTGTGGACATTATGAAAGCAGTTATATCAAACCGTAAGTACTTAAGTTTGCCCAGCCACTTTACTGTACCTGAAGAACCTTTTTTTTTTAAGATAAATGGTTTGCTCATTACAAACATTTTTGCTTGAGATTTTAATCGGGAGAATATCAGAACTCATTTCATAAAAGCTCTGATATTCTTGAGTGTAAAGATTCATGAGATAATAAGCTGTTAAGGATGGTTTGGTCTGTGCTGCTCAATCTCTTGTTTCTTTAGCTAACTAGAGAAGACACCTGTTTGTGCCAAACCTTTCTATCTCTATCCTACTGTTTGTTTCACAGTCTAAGGGAACCATGCATTTCAAAATCTGTATTCACATGTTGAGTTGAATATGGTTTCTGGGTTGGAGATCTGGGTTCTACTTGAAGAAATCTGTTCTAACCAGGACAATAATGAGGCAAATGAATGAGTGTTTTGAGTTGTAATGCTTAGAAACTTCACTCACTTGAAGTTGTGTAATGTGTGCTTGGTCAAATTTGTATCGAAAGTGCAGACAGTCCTGGTGTAAATAAAATCCTCATACCAAAATTTTGCCAGATTGACTTATATACTGTTGCTCTACAAAGCAATCAAAGTTTACAGCATAAAGTTGTACATAACTTCTCATTTTCTTGTAGCATGGGCAACAGGATTATATAAGTGTTTTTCCTGCAAGAAAGCTACAATTTATGTAACTTAAATGTTAATTATTCATAACTGGTGCCATTATTTTCTTTACTGTAATTTTAGCAGGCATGCTATTATTTTATTTTTATTTAATCTTCTGTTTATTATCACTGTAGGGAAATGATTTCTGTATGTTTTCATTATGCCAACAGAGCCTTCAGTCAACAAGGCACATAAATATAAAGTTACTGTAAAGTGGATGTACAAGTATATGCTATTATATTATTTTTTATTTTATTATTTTTTACTTGTGTGACACCTTCAAAAGAATGTAGCAGTAATGCATATTTAACCTTTATCATATACATTGATAAGTAAAAAAAAGTCTATAGATGCAGAATGTTCTTCTAACAAATGTATCCAGTTAGAAAAGGTACATGTTGTAGACATAGACACATACAATACAATACAAACAAAGAACCATTACAATATCCTTTTCCCCTTACTTAATATCCAGCCCAGACACAAATCATGAATTATTTTTTAAATCTAAAATATTTTATAGTAGATAAGGGCAAGATGTGGTTTCTTAGGCTCCTGGTAGGGCGTCACAAAAGATAACTAGCTTTTATTAATGACCTGACAGTAGAACAGGCTAAAGTAATTAGGCTCGCTCTCTCATCTGCCCTCCTTTCCTCTTACTACTTCAATAGATGGGCCAGCAAATGTTGGTGATAGTTTGATAACCATAAGGACACCACTGCAGTGTGGGACAAAAAAAAGAGTAGAATGAATGAGTTCAGGAAAAAAGAAGGATGCCGTTGATGTTATCAAAGTCTTTTCGATTTACTGCAGAGAACACAGGCCGCCTATCGGTTACACTCACCTGTGAATGGTTAATTGTCCAGCACATGCATATGAGCAAGTCATTAATAACATTTGACTAATGGTTTAATGGTTTAAGTCTCTGCCTTTCCCTTTCTATCCTCTCTTAGAAGGATTTCTTATGTCTTTCAGTTTGCTTCAACAATACATTTCTTACCCTTAATATTACATTGAAATATCTGGAGGCATTGAAATATCAGGAGAAGAAAACTTGTATGATTTGATTTATTTCGCTCTAAACTGCAGGCTGCTGTGTTTATACAACTGACAATTAGCAGAATGCAGTTGACTTAATATTATCCCTTGTTTAAATATGCACATATAACAACTCAACAAAGGGCCTAAACCGAATTGTTACCCTAATCTCCTGCCTCTCATCTGCTGGTGACAACCACCTATGACAAAATTCTATGTAAAGGCAAAAAAAAAACATAAAACATGCAGTACACAATGTGATACATTACTCAGCTGCTGTTGTGGAATACATTTTCCCTGAAACTAATAAAATAGCTTATGATAAAATCTCTAGACAAAGAATATATCATATAATTATCTGCCCAGGACACACTGCTCCTGTGGTGCACATATGCCTTTTAGAGGGGTATTTTTCTTCTGATCCATTAGTAGAAACAGCTGCAGTATCCATCTATCTGTCCAAGCAGCGGTAGAATGAAGAGGAGAGGCTCAGATACATTTAGACAGTCAGAAGGGACTGTTAAGTGTTTAAATGTAATGCCATCCATTCCCTGGAGGCTTGCCTAGACCCTCAGTGCCTCTACAGCTGTGCATGTGTGCGCCCATCTGTATGAGCTGTTTTGGAGTTGAATAGTATGTTTTTGTGTGGGGTATGTGTTACACAGAGCATTCATGCAGACGGAAAGTAGCAGCAGTGAGTCACTCCCTGCTAGAGCCAGTGTCCACTTATCAACAAAGACGCAGATAAAGAGATTATCCCTAAATCAAAGACTAGTTCTACTCAGAGAGGGGGCAGATACTGTCTTAGACCATGTCTTTAACAGACTTGTTTTGGGTCATAATTTAAATCTTACATAAATAAAAGTATTTTTATATACATCAGCAATACTTTTATTATAACAGCAAATGAACCTAAAACCTTTTTTAGATTATTAAAATTAGAAGGAGCTTCAAAGTTCAGCTCTTTAGACATTCTTTATTGGGCCTTACTCATTTTATTATTTTTTTTGTTTTACTAAATTTAGAAGTTCACTTAAAACTATTAAAACATTTCTGAAAGTCTACCTACTTTGACCTTTATTATAACATTTGACCTAACTCTTGTGAAACCTGAAATGGTCTACAGGCCTAACAAAAAATGAAGATAAGAAGTAATCTCTGTCCTTACCTTTACATTTCTGTTCAACCACCTAATTATGTATTTTTTTTTTAATTTAATCATTTTTATCAAATTACAAAATTTTAATCATACAGTCTAAAAATGAATAATGTATTTTTTTGGCATATGTGCCTTTGTTGTTTTTGTATTACATGTGTAAAATCCACACGGCTATAATTGCCTCAATCTGCAGTCCTTGCTTTGTTACAAGCCTGACTAGATGTTCTCACCCAGTACACTGATGGACCTGTGATTTAAGATGTACTACAGCAGTTGAACTAGAGTGTGTGTGAGACAGACAAGATGTTGTACAGCTTTTTACAGCGACAGATCTGTGGTTGGAGCTGGAGATGGATCGGCCCTGGGTTGACATGATGTCCAACACCAGTGTAGTACAAGCTCTAAGAAACCATGTTGCTTTTGGTCTACATGCTCAGTGCATTTGCTCTGCTAACTAGGTTCCCTCACGTGGTAAGCAAGCAGCATTCTCCATTTTTTTCCCCTTTTTTCTTTGCTTCTTTGGTTGTTAGTCTGACCTTTTTTGTCTTAATTAATCAGGGCAGAAGAGCTGGTAAATGGAACATCATTTTCCTCCACAGACCTGCTACAGCTGCCTGACATCAAAACTGAAATCCCCGCAGGAAAGTCTCGTCTCTCATCCCCCTCACTTTAGTCGGTCTGAGAGGGCTGCAAAGTCCCTGCAGAGCATCACTACAATAAACCACACACAAAGAGCCATTATAAAATACCAATTTATATTTTATATGTTCCTGTTTGAATCTGTTTGGACCACAAAGTTACAAAAGGAGGCGACGTGGTTAAAGTATTTATGCAATGCAACCCACCAGTCTATCTATTAGTAATATGGGCGAGTGAGGAGAAACATATTCTTCGTCTTATAGCCCATTTGTTGTCAGGATGCATCCACTCATTCAGTGGGATGCCATATGAGGATAACCAGAGCATCTTAAGGGACACAACAGCAGATTGTATGTGTGGCATTGTCATTTGGAGGCCCAAGTTAAAGTGTTTTAGTCCAACCATATTGTATTGTTCCTTGGTGTTTCTTTTGCATGGTTATATGTTTGCCAGTGTAAAGTGATTACTTAGAATTTTAGTAAACCCAATATAATCCATTCATCCATAAAAATAAAACAAAAAAACATGTTTGAATAAAAGGTGGAGATGGTTTTAAAATTAGATTTTAGTTTAAAAATGGGTCTTATTTTTTGTATTGGTCTCCACTCTATTACTATCAACACAGTAAGAAATACTAGTATTCCAGTAACAGTCAATCAGTTTCTTAACTTGCTGTAGGATACAGACAACAACATCATGTAAACAAGTCCAACTGGATGCCACATTAGACTAAATGACATTTATATCTAATGCATGCAGTGCTGGTAGCGATTTGCCAAGAAGCAGACAGCAAAACAAAAGGATAGATGTTTACAATATTGTGACAATGAGCCATGCCAGGGAGGAAGGTACAAATTAATAGTTACAAAGTGAAATCCTGCTCGAGATGCTTGTTTACCTCTGGTCAAATGCATATTAAATGATTGAAGTGGAACTTCAAAATAAAAGCAAATCGCATTTTCCGAGGACTGGGACAAGGTGCACAACGGCATGTTCTAATCACAACATGTGGGAACATAAGTTTAAAGTCTTTCAGAATTTATAGTACACGAAAGCAACATTATTTTGCATGTAAGAGAAGAGAAGAATTTGCATGGGAAATGAATTAGTGAAAAGCACACAACACAGGTTTTAGTACTACAGTCACCAATCACAATTAATTATTTCTACTGTTAATTTTTTATTGTCTCAACATACAAGGGAGAAAATGCACTTGGCATCCAGTAAATCTTTTATTGAAACCAGCTTGGGGCTGTGAGGAAACCAGGAATAAAATATTTAATATGAAATGCACAAGTGTTTTTACTGTGAGCTTTAACTTAAATTTAATTTCAATTTAAAATATGATGATTATTTGTTGTTTTTAAGCTTGTTCTATTGCACTTGTAAGAACTAGTAAGGCAAATATAAATTATATAAATGCACTGGTTCAATTTAAAAAATGTTAATTGATTGATTTGTCAGCAATTCAATGAGTCAGTGTGTGGTTTAATGCTTTTTTTATACCACAGCCCTATTAACCTTGACTATAATATTCATTCATGTGCGTGACGACCCCATGCATATTAAACACATTTGTTTTAATGTCAACCTATGATGATGGTTTGTCTGAAAAATGCTCAATTAGCTATTAATCCCATGCCTCTCTGCAATTACAAGTCGGAAATGGGGAGTAACAGTTTGGTTCCAAAGGTACAGAGGCTTTCAATCTGATCAATAATACAGGCCCTAATGAGACACAACCCGCCTCCAACTGTGAAGATTTCATCCAAAATTAATTATTTCCTGTTTTATTAATCTAGAACCACAAGCTGAGATGTTCAAAGCTGCAGGAAGGCTTAACCCATGTGGTGAAAGAAAAGGGTTGACACACAAGGGGAATTATACATGCCTGTTTGGCAACACTTAATCAGTGATGACCCTAAATTAAACCTTCAAAAAGTTATCTCCAAAGTCACTAAACTCTTGAGCTCGTGTAAAATAGGATTTTGATAGAATGTTTGATTACCTACATCATGAATAAAACACTTTACAGTCTCAGTCTATATTGATCTAATCTCAATTGTAAAGCAGTGGAAACTCGGAAAAATAAAGTAATTAGTGTAAAAAGCCTATAGTTCATTAACAAAGTATGCATTTTAAATTAAAGGTGGAATAAACACAGGACTTTCTGTGTTTTTAAGGGTGCTTGCCAGTCCTGTGAAGCAAACCCGATTTGCTCATTGTTGAGGATAAAAGTGGGAAGGATTTATGTAAGACCAAAACAAAATGGCCGACAAAGACATTAGAGTGTAAGTAATAAAAAATGTGGATGTATTTAAAGTTATATATTTCCATACATTAAAAATTGGTGCAATTGCAGTCGTAATTTACACCTGATCGTAAAGTTGTGGGTTTACAGTGTTGTAGTCCATGGCCTAGACTTGAACAGGTTTCTAGCTCCATGTTTTTGGACCTCCCTCGGCTCCCCTTGCCTCCATTTGCATTTATTTTCATGATTGCACCATGCCTGTCTCTCCTTCCACGCCTCGCCCTCCTATTACCTGCCTGTCCACACAGCTTTGCGTCATTCTACAGACAGAATTCACCATATTCGCCTCCTTTTCAAAACCACAGGCATGGTTGAGGGGAGCTGTAGTTGAAATCGTTCAAGTGTTGCTCGTTCACTTTTTTGGGGGGCTTGTCATTTCACCATTCTACCTTTTCCAACGCTGCTGTCGAATGGAAGGGGATTAATAGGCATCACCTCAGTGCTCTTCAGGCGTGTTTTTTTTTTTCTTTCATTTTGAAAATATTAATATCAATTTCACTTTCCACTGAATATATGTATTTTAAAACATCCTTAAAACTGTGCAACAGAATATCAATGACATTCAAAAATCAAAGCAATAAATCATGTGTTCTAAGATCTAAGACAGTTGGGATTGGCCTTATTTCCAGGCCAAGTTATAAAAAAATAAAATGACAAAACATTTGTGTTGTTTTTTTTGTTTTTTTTTTCTTTCTTCATTGACGTCTATGGTAATTTGTATAAGTTGTTAAATGAAATACCTTTCTTAAACTTTTTAATATAGTTCGACCTCTTATGCCTAACTGTAGCCTAAAAAAAGAAGCTCACAAAAGCAATGTTATAATTTTTACAGTCACCACACCATGAGTTAAATTTAAAGGAACGAAAAAGAAATCAATTTAATTTGTAAAAGTTAAATTCTAGAGAATATTGAAAAAAATTGTGAAATCTATATAAATTTTTACATGTTAACGTACTTCCCTACTAATTTTTCTTAATTTGTTGGCCATCACCAAGTGTGATATGTCTATATTAATGCATAAATATCCCACACATCACTCTGACAGAACTTACTGAAGCCTTGACTTAATGTAAAGTACCTATGGTATATTTAACTTCCATTATAATATTTATGAGTGTGAACATCCTTCCCATCCTCCTCCTCATTTCCTTTTCTTTATTCCCGTTCCTTCTCTTCTCATCTGAATGCCAGAGGTGACAGACTTTGCTTGTCTCTTTTACACAGCTCTTAAATGCAGAAAAGGTTAATTTGCCTGATGTGGACAGACCTCATTTCTACTGCTGGTGTTACATGCCTGCCCCAGCCTTTGTTTCAATTTTTAAAAGCTTTGTGTCCTTACTAATTTAACTCTGGCTGATCATTCCACAAAAGCACATAAAATATGTATCACCAGCAATCTTAGTTCTAATGGTTAGGATGGGGCAACCGAAATAAAATGTATCCTCTGTAATTATAAAGGCTGGATTTTTTTTATCTGGTGTGTTCTACAAAGTTTTGTGGAAAAGATAAAGCACACATTTAAAAATATACTGTAAAGCTCTTTACAAAACCTGAAGGAGAAAATCAGACCACATTTGTTTTTATTATGAGAGAGTATTATGTAGAGGACATATAAAGAGTTCATTTCCAAAAACAGATATTAATGGTCCTAATTGGACAAAGCCACTCAAGTTTGGTTTGACTGATATCACCTTTAGCAAAAAAAAGAGAAATAAAAAACTCACAATTTATAAAAACGAAGTTATCTGCTTTTACAAATGAACTCTTCATATGCTTCAAAAAGGCCACTATATGAGTTTTGTTGATGTTGAAAGAGGAGGACGCCAGTAAAAATTTTACACACATAATAATAAAATGGAAGGATTCTTAGAGGTACAGATGAAAGTCTTTGAAGGTGTATTTTTAAGGTTCTATCTTTTACATGTAGTTAATATAAATTAATAAAATGAGTAAAACATAATTTTACTGAAAATATGTGTTCATGATGTCTTAACAACTTAGCCCTGTGGTTTTATGGAGACACACAGTAAGCACCTTTCCCGATCTCCCTGTGGATCTTCTTATCTTAGACTTCCGAACATGGGACAACAAGCAGAAAGCTGCTGGACATACAGAAAAACATGCACATGCCTTTGCCCAGCCGGCCCTACAGCTGCATCTCTGCGTGGCAAACAATCGTTGGGTTGTTATCGCTCGTCGCCATGCTTGCAGAGCAAAGTTTAAGCTGATTCAATGACAACCCAAACTGAGCCACCCCGGCATTGCCCCTAATCTTCCAGACTGGGGAAGTGGCAGAGAGTAGTCCACTCTCTAATTCGACAAAGGAGCGAGGCTTGAAACAGCACAATTAAAAAGATACTGTTGTTTTTACACTCTCTGGCCTGTGTAACTGTTGTATGGGGGACATAAACAGCTTAGCTGCAGCCAGTGTAAGTGGCCTGCACAGCTTCCTGAGGCTGAATACCAGAGGAGCTCCTGTATTCTATCACACTCTATTTGACAGGAATTTAAAATCTGCTGCATTATGCACTGTCCACAATAAAACCTTGTGTTGTTTGAAAAGCCGGCATTAGACAGCAGAAAACTGGCATCAGCAATGGGAAATATTTTGATCTTGTCTAATCTGGCTGAGAGGAAAATATTGTAATCCTTTGCATTCTCTATGATCGCATGCACACGTGCCCACAGTTGTGTGCAAGACTTTACACATGTATTTGTTTGAATACAGCACTGAGGCATAATTCTGCCATGCTTTTTCCAGTTGAAGTTCCCATAGGTGTTTCACAGGCAGCTGATAGTAACAGGAGACTTATTTGGAGCTGGAAATCCACACAACACACTGTAGTGCACGTTTCCTTCTGGGGACAGTTTAAGGACTCATTGTAAAAGCTTTTGGTTTGATGAACAGAACAGATGTAAATCCTCACAGTCTCTGCGATATCTCTTCGGTATCCCATTGTCTCTATATTTGATTGCATATCTCGGAACTGATGAGTGCTGAGAGCCAAAAATTGGCACAACAGTCACATTAGCCTCTTGTTTTTATAGCTGGTCCCAAACAATAGACCTGTGTCATGGCGATTGTTTTCTCCTGTGACTCTCAGGACAGGCTTTGGAAATAGGAACACAAAAAACTAATCTCACACACTTCATTCATTGTGATTCTTAGTCACCAAAAAAAAAATAATAATAATAATCACATTTTCAAATTGTAGCAGAGCTTTTGTGGCTTTTGTGCTTTTACTTTCCTGCTGTTTAGTGGGACAAGGCTCCTGTACAATGACAGCATTATGATAGGTAATCAGGTATTGTAAGAACTCAGTTTGTTTTATTCTAGCATATGAATGATTATGAGAACACGGTCACTTGGGAAGAGGAGACAATGAGATGATGAGATTGTCTGGTGTATGTGTGTACTAAGAGGCTCATTATTATCTGTAGACTGATAAACCACATGGATGGTGCAGATAAAATACTTACACAACTGCCTTGTGGTTTGGTCTAATGCTTCATGAATGCTTACAGAAAGGGATACATTTTTAGTTTTGTTGTTAAACTATATTATATGCTACAAAAATATGTTTTCATCTTAGTTATAATTTAAACTAATAAACTATGTTTAAATTCACTTTTGCCACGTTGAAGAAGAGATATATAGACCACGTTGTGGATAGATCTCATATTATCTCTGTTTGCACTGGAGAGCTGGTGTGATACTTCATCAGACTGTCAGGTCACATAGCTGATGCAGGAAAACAAGACCTACTGTTTTACATAGTGTATTGCAAAAAACATACAATATTTGTATGCTTTTGAGCTGACTTTAGTAAATTATATCAGCAGTAAATAACTCGCTTGAATATAGAAAAGCTTTAAATCAAACCTGTCTCAGCTGTTTGGTACTGTAAATAATATAAATAACGAAGTTAAAAAATGTTAGGTGAAGAAAGGGTAAAACCTTATTTGATACTGGAAACCCTTGAATATATTCACAAGGTGTTATTTGGCGTATATATATTCCACTTGTGAACTGCAATGGCCAGAGCTGTGTGACTTATTTACCTGCCCAGCCTTTGTATGTATCTGGTTGTCAACAAGATGTTAGCACTCAAAGGGGAAAATAACTGCAAATATAAACATGGTGAAGTACATCTCGAGCTAAAACCAACCTGCTTTTCTGACAGTTTGACAGTCACCTGAGGCTAAAACAGATTCCAAAATCACTGTCCAACTGGTCACACATTGTCTTGCTTTGTCTCACTCACACACACACACACACACACACACACACACACACACACACACACACACACACACACACACACACACACACACACACACACACACACACACACACACACACATTCTACACACAATGCACACAGTCCGCAGAGGGTCCAAGCAGGAAAGGAGGTGGTCTCTGGCTGGGCAGCTGTACGGTCAAGCAGAAATATGTGGATGTTTCCCCTCCAGCAAACTGCTAGTATCACCAGTGACAGGCAGACAGTCAGACAATCTCTCTGCTTCTGTGACTCTTTCTCATATAGACACATGGGATGATCGACAGATAGATGGACATACAGGACTGACACAGACACACATTCTGTACATTGCATAGCCTCAAGGCAATGTCAACTACAAACGTACTGCAACTGATGAAGATTCCCTTTCTCACCGACCCCCATTTACATGCAACAGCAAGTATCAAATCTCTACATACATTGTAATTTAGAAGAAAGTCTTTTTGTGTTATTCATGTTTTCTTGATGTTAATCTAAAATCTTCAGTTAATCCGCTGAAATGTTTTCTTTTGTCATCGAGATTAATAAATGGGTTTTTAATCAATCTCCTGAAGCTAGACGCCATATGCAGTTTCCATTACAAACCATAGAGGTCACTGTTGGTTTACATACAACTAACAACATTTCATTTTAACGCAAACCTTTCTCATTCTTCATGGAAATATGTTGATGTACATGTTACTCACAGTTTATGCATACATACCTCACACTCTCTAATCAGTTCATATTTTTTAAAGATAGTAGTCACATTTCAAACTGTAATGTTGAGTATGTTGTAGACACATACCCCTAGTGTCAGTTTAACGTTGACTGGTGGCTTTTGAAGAGGTGCTATTATGTGGTTCAAGGTTGTGAGTTTCTAATTTGTAAAAGAGCACACACACTCAAACCTCAAACAGCACCCAAAGCACTTAATGTGGTTGAACCTGCCACGAGGAACATCCTTGGAGCTGCACCTGTTGTTTTACAAGTTCTACTGCACCTGTTCCAGGGACTTAAAGAACAAAACTGTAAATCTCTTTGGGGTCATGGTGAATATGTGACAACCTCTTGTTGAACTTGTATGCCATCATCAGCATATTCTGTACTGTACATTAAGGAGTAGAGTAGTCAAATCTGTTGGGATTCAAAACAATTAAGTAGGGATCTATGTTAGGATAACAAATGAAAAATATTTATACAAATAAAAGAAATGTACGCAGCAGAATGAACAGTAATGTGTCAGACATAATTATTCTCAAACCTATTTCATTTTATGTGGTCAGTTTTTTCCTCTTGGATGCCAACATTAATTTATAAGCTTTTTCTTTAGTGCTAGAGGTTACAAGTTCACATTTCACTCATAGGATGGAGGAGTTGTTACTTCAATAAAATGTTTGTTTTTGTTTTAAATAAATAAAAATTATTTCTTTTTTTTTATTATTTATTATTTATTATTTTTATTTTTTTTGTCAAAACATCACCATACAATTTTTATGTTAGTGTAACCTCATATCCTACACTATTTGTCATAATTTACCAGTAAAGTCCAAAAGCAACTGTGTTAAATATTGAATTATTAATTTATTTTTAGGACAGCATACAATGTACATTAAGCCAAAGCAGAGATGCTTTTACCAGACTATAGTTTACCAGCTAATTTCCATCTGTAGTCCTATATTGTACTTGTTTTTGGTGGTAGGGGAAACTGGAGCACCCCTACACAGGCCTTGCCCTGGATGGGATCTGAACCTGTGTTTGATTGAAACAACTGTGAGGCAGTAGTGCTCACCACTCTGACACCCCCCAAAAAATGAATACAATAAAATAAAAATAAAATATATCTAACACACGTGTGCACATTCAACCTCCAAAGAACAGTATGTCATTCATTTTCCATACTGTGTAAAAGTATACAAAACGTGCAATTCACCAATCTAGCTAAGCAAGCCCAGCGTACCTTTAAACATGCTGAAAACTGTGCCGACGTTTAACACATGAGCTGAGAGTGACAAATGTTTAGGCTCTGCTAGATTTATGTGTTCAGTGTCTCCTCTAAGAACTGACTTGAGACTTTCTGGCTTGGCATTTGGCCCATCAACCTTCTTCTTGTAAAGTCTAATTTCCATTGCATGACAAAACAAATGCAGGAATGTCTCCCTGCGAATGTCTTCAAATAAATTAATAAATAAGTCTCTACTGTGCTGTACATCAGTTAATTATCTGTTTCAGTGAGTGGCAGACTGTCTGTACAGTACTTTCACACTGCACGGAGATAGAGTCAGGGAGAATGACAGAGATGGCACGCTGCCACAGTGGCATTCACTGAGAACTTGTTTAGTCAAAATAATGAGTGTGAGGATTATGAGAGACTTTAATTAAGTGCTGCTGAATTAAAGAGTGAGTGACGGTGGATAGGAAATCAGAGTCCCGACTTACCTTGTTAAAAAGTCTTTAAGGTGAGTTGGCATGTCATTCAAGATGTTATGCCTTACACATGAGGGAGTTTTAAGTCATCCTGGCATGTAATTATCAAAGCAGTGCTTTGTGATAGATGGCAGTGTCAAGCATGTAGAGATCAGGAGAGTAGAAAGTAAATGGAGCCGTCTCATAATTAGTGCAATTTCATGACTTTGATTCAACACAGACGTTTGGAAACAGGATTTCTTAAGTTTTTTTTTTTTTTTTGAAGTTTAGACATCCATACCTGAGATACAGCCATGCACCTGTCAAAGACATTCATTTAATGAGCTTAAAAACATCACCTTTGCAATATATGAAGACAATTATGTTTTTACAATATAGGAATAAATGTGTCCTTTTCTGAAACAAATTTTAAATTGTGGTACAAAAATGTATTTTCATCCCAAAATGATATCATCTCCTAATTGTTACAATATTTAAAATGGACCTGAGGTTTGTATACATTACAACACACTACAATTAAAAAGCATGCAGAGAACATATAGATTTCTTTTCCTCTTCTCAAACTATGCAATTTATTTCCATTTGACATTTTACTTACAGATCTACAATCAAGTAAAAAAAAATCTTTGAAAGGGGAAAATGAAAGCCAAACAGTGAAAATAACAAAAACATTTTACTTTGCAGAAGACACAGTTTCTTGTCCAAAGGTTCTGCATTACTCTGTAGTAAACCCTTATTCTCTTTTAACAGACCTAAATTTGTGGAAATGGTTTAGATTAGAAATTCTGGCCAAATGTGTTCTGTACATATTCATGAGAAAATAGTTGACAAAGTATAGAACAAACACAGATGTGTCCAACCATTTCTGCTACACTTTAGGGCACAAGACCTAAAATTATTTAGGAGCATGTTAAAAACCATCTGCAAACAGACTCTTAACTTTTCATGTTCAGTTCAGATGACATGGTTTTGTTCCATTCTTGAGATTTTCATTTAAATCCATAAACTCTGTTCAAAGGAAATGTTATTTATTGGCGGGGTTTACTCAGAATTCAATTCAATGCAGGAGAAATGCCAAGTGACATTGAAAACACAATGTATTACACATTTAGAGGACAATGGGCTGAGGGACAAACACTTTTTACTTTTTTTCCCCCCTCTTTTGTTCAAGTCATATTTATTTTATTAGATGTATTCTCTATGGGCTTCATGGTGGCAGGACAGCCATGCTCTCAGACACTCAAACACAAGACAAGATCTCCACTGGTGCATGTAGTGATTCTCTTTTTCTCCCCCTTCAACCAGGGAGGATCCCAAACTGCACCAGCCACACATAATTAGTGTTGGAGAAGACACAAAGAATAGGCTCTAATTACTACAAACATCAATTTGGATGACTTTTGTGTATGTAATTGAACAGTGGTACAAATCAATAGCATACAATGAGAAATAATTGTGAGAGGTGTGAGTGCGGAGCTGTGAGGCATCTATTAACAGACTCGGCAGCAAACCACAGTAGAAATTCTTCAGACACTTAGAAAGTGCTCTAAGCGGAAATATGTGTGAAACTGTGCGTAAAAAATTGCGGAATAAAATACCTAATTCTTCTATTATTTAGTAACGTTCAGGCGGGAATATGATGGGAAAGTAAAGGGAAAGATGGACAAAGTATTGTGGTAGATTTGTTGCAGGAGTTGTTGGTTTTTGCATATTTTTAAAAATCTTAAATCCTTCAGCATTACATTATCACTGAAATTTCAATAGAAACATTGTATCAGAGTCTGCTCTGACCTACAAACCTATAAACCACACATTTACTTAAGTGATTATTCCTATGCAGACTGAATAAACAGGATATTGATGGAGTCAAAGTCAAACACTCCAGGCCACAGCACAATAGATACTGGCGGGAAACATCTGCCAAGTTCACCAAGGTCCATGTTTACACTCTGATGAGTTCAAGCGCTAACCAGCAATTTAGTAACACCTTTCTATCACAAGACCTATCAACCCTATTACATAATAAGATGAAAACAATGCTATAAAATGTATGTTTGGGTAATTCTACAAAAGGTAGTGTTTTACTGGCACTGCCTCACAATAAACATTACCTAATGTTTTGCACACACATGCACATATTCAGACCATTATACACAGATTATGTACAGGCCACAACAAAGAAGCCAGAGCCAGTTCAGAGTCACACAGATGTCAGTTGGCTGTGGCCATTGGCAGTGGCCTTGCCATAATCTCTCTCTAATTATAGGCACAGCCAGGCTTACTGTTTCACTACCGAGACCTGAGAAAATACAACCTGCTAATCTTATTTGCACACAGTGGCAATAACCTGCACTAGAGGAGAGAATGTTAAACAGTATGGACTATCTAAAATATGAACAAGACCAACATACTGTCTATTTCATCTTATATCTAGGTAAATTGATACTTTCCCAAGCCCTATGATTTAGATGGTTTGTATCTACAAATAAGCTATTTTCTAATGGTTTTCTGATGACATATTGTTCCTTGGTTCCAACCTCACCCTCATTTTTATGTTGTTACAGTCATGTCTCTGTTCTAGTGCCCGACCAAATACAGAGATTGACTGAAATCCTAAAAGGAATATATTGAATCTTTTCTACAATACAGATTAAATACATTCCTTGTACAAAAGAGGTGAGATACACACACACACAGCCCTACACATCAATACATTGTAAATAATACATGTGTCTTACAGAAGGGTTTTACCCCAACACAGCTGGCCCCTTTTCAATTAGCACACTCAGAGCACATCCCTCACTTCTTCTTTTTATCCTTTCAATTAATTTCACAATTTGATTTAGAAACATGAGCACAGTGTGGAAAATATACAGGAAATGTTCATGTGTACTAGATCTGTATCAAAATGCATTCTAACCCTGGACTTGTGAGTACTTTGATGGCTATAGAGGAAAGAATGTGACGAGAGGGTTACTGTGAACCAACTATAATATTGTGCTGTGTACTGTTTGGCATTTTTATATTTACATGCACACAAGTTAGCCTGGTAGTGCATATCTTTGGCTTTAGAACATGCAATATTCTAAATGATTGGTGAGAAATCTGCCGGGGAAGAGTCATGATATTTGATGATTCTGAATAGGACCTTTAAACTGAGCAATAGTGTTGTACTGTATGTATACAAATCAAAGCAATAGAAACACAATGCACAAATAATTTCTTTTTACGTAACCATTCTTTGATCTCAGAAATTTAACGACAACCTTACGTGTCCTTGTTAACCTCTGCAAAACTGTCCCACTTTTCTTGCCTTTTCATGCGCACTCACAAAAAGTGGAGGCCCTTTTGACTTGGTCTATTCTCCTTCTAAACACATCTAATTATCCCTATGCCAAGCGTTTCCCATCCATCATATTATCTTTGTGAGGAGAGGTATTAGTGCTGCCTGTCCCGCTGGCCAATTACCTTGTGCCTGCTCTCTGCTCAGAGTCACCTGCATTGCAAATGTGACCTTTACTTACAGGGCTGATTGCATGTTTCTCAGAGAGTGTGAGAGATTGGCGGGTGTGTTAAGAAAATGAAAAGTGAATATGTGTGTGTGTGTGTGTGTAGGTCTGCAAGTGTTCACACATGTTGTATGGGACTGTGCAGTCTGCTTCCGTGTGTAGAGCTGAGAGAGTAATGTATGTAAGGAATGCAGATCCACAATGAGTACATGTGAATTGCCAGAGGTCCATTGTGTGTATGTGTATATGGGCTGCGGGAATGAACGAACCTTTCCAGACACTCCTCTGACCCCCCCCTTAACCCCCCTTTTGTGACGGGCTGTCGTGAATGTTAATGTTCTGTGATGGCTGTGAAGCAAATAAGTGTTTCTGACACAGTACAGGCTCCCATTACAGGAGCAGGCCAAGTGGGCTTACCATAGTGCCTTAATGAGCAGGCAGGTCAGTCAGCCGCAGCCACTGTACGCATCCCACACACTCCATATGCAGGGACACACCTCTAAACTAAAGACTAACCCGAGAAAGAAAAGCCTGAAAAACGTCCTACTTCAGCTGACTTATTTGTTTTGATATAAAACTAAGGCTCCTTGCCTTCTTCCTTTAACAAATGAAAGATCACATACGGAATATAATCATTATGATATAAATCTTTATACAATATGGGGGAGGTGTTCCGGACATGTCCCACTGGGAGGAGGCCTCGGTGAAGACCTAGGACACGCTGGAGGGACTATGTCTCTCGGCTGGCCTGGGAATAAGACGGTATTTCCCGGGAAATCCTGGAGGAAGTGTCTGGGGAGCAGGAAGTCTGCATGTCGCTTCTTAGACTGCTGTCCCTGCGACCCGGCCCTGTATAAGCGGAAGGAGATTAATGGATGGATGGATGGAGAATATGGGATTTCATACAGCTATACAATACAGCGGATTCTATGCATTTTTCTATTTTTTCTTTTCTTTTTGCCTTCATTGACAGCAGACAGTAGGTTGACGGGAAATGGCAAAAAAAAAGGGGGATAACACTGTGCTACTGACCCTTTCACAATTCAAACCGTGTTTTGGCGTATTTGCGAGTGAGGCCCCCCAGGGGCATATGCTTTTTTATTGCCATATTAATTGTAATAGTTGTTTTCAAGAGATTTTTATTCTGGACATGTAAAATTGAAGATTCATTTGTCTGTCAGCACTGTTACTATGTTTACGATGTGTATAACGGTGTGGTCCATGTTTGAACTAGTTTAGGTGCTGCATTGGAAGTACTATGAGAGGCCACTGGTGAGATTCCCACTACATTTAGGGGCAATGCAAGTTTGAGTAAAAGCCAAAGTATAATGGGAAGTTTTGACTGTTGTTGGAAATGTTGGAAGAACTGGAGAAAGTGTCTGGGAAGGGGGAAGTCTGGGGGGCTCCAGATAAACGAAAGAAGATAGATGGATGGTTGGAAATTCTTCACACTGTTCATAAAAAACATATTGTAAATATAATAGATCTATTTTTGAATTGTATTAATATATAATGTGTGTTTCATCACAACATCAGTACTTTAATATGATTTAAGTTAAAAAAGCAATTGCCTTTAGTTATTTTTTCTTTATACAAATGTGTGAAGAATTGTAAACTGAGTAAAGTCTACAAAACATAAATCCAATGGTGCTGCAGACTGTTACACTGAAAGCCAAACCAAAAGGCTTGTCCATCCTAAAGTCCCAGTTAGCCTGACAGCCTGTGGACACTGTAAACTCTGTCACAAGCAGTCCAGTGCATTTACACGTCTGTGAACAAAGAGCCTGTCTCTCCCTTCACTCTCTGGATTGTCAAGAGAATGTACAGCTTGTACATTGAGTCAAACGGTTATTTCTGGGAAAAAAGGGGGAAAATCCTATCGGTTGGCTGACTCATCAAAATTTGGAGAAAAATGAATCCCCCTCTACCACCTGAAGAGAGCCCAGATCAGTTGCAGAGGGGAAAGAGCAGGTAAAATGGAGATGCTGTGGACATTAAAAGTTGATTGAGACACTTGGCAGACGGGAAATCAGCCGAGGCACCGGAGCACATCCACACAGTTGGCCAGGTTGTCTCTCAAAACTCTCCAAATAGTCTAAAGTGGACCTGTTGGAGTTACTGAGTCGTCACACTACATCTTGTAGTCCAGAAGCAATGGGCCCACAAAGGTGTCTCTGCTCCGATCTCTGCGGGACTTGTTAGAGGTGCTATTTTGGAACCTCTGAGCCTCATTCTCACTATTGAAAAAACACCTGGAAATGAACTGCATGCCTTCTGCTTCCACGCCAAAGCTGGAAAGCTCATACTTAAGTGCCAGTTAATTTTTATGACAGTTAATATACATGTAAAAAAATCAAGTTGACAGATTGTACGAAATAAAAGTCTTTGTAAATACGGTTCTGAAATGTTTGAAAGGGTGTTTTTGAAATGAATTAGTTTGAGTCCACTAATAGTCCAAGGTTAATTATTAAGTATGCCAATTAACAATAAATTTAGATAAAAAAAACACACCTCAAAAGTATTTTCTAAGACTTTTACAAAGTCTGTCCCCGGAGAAACCAGAAGGTCTCATTTGTATGTTTTGTCGGACCTCCCGAACACAATAGAAAATGGAAGCAAAGGTCAATGTTAAGTCTCTGGCTTTTGTTCTTTAAAACAACAATATTGTATTGATTTGTTCTGAATGATAAACACAAATGTGTTGGTAAAACACAATCTCTTTTGACCTTTAGCAATTACTTCTACATGGCTTTAACAGTGTGTGTACTGTAAATGAGAAGTCCAACTTAGTTACTCTTGGCTTTTCCTTTCTGTGCTGCAACAATGTAGGTGCAACTGGCTAAGAGCAAAAGAGTGTAGTAGAAATTATTATGAGTATGAGTTAATCAAACAATTGATCCACATGTACCAAGTTAACAATTTAATGCGTTGACTTTGAGCATGTAAGAGAAAATATTCGATAATTCTGTTTGAGTTACTCTTAAAATAATGCTCTGTTTTAAATGACATTAACTTGCAAGTGGAAAAAATTCGGTGCCTTAACTTAGCTCAACTCAATCCAAGTTCCCAGAATGAGTTGAGGTGTGTTGTGATGACCCATGATGACGCCCTCTTGACTTTTTGCCTGACCTTTAAAGTGAGATATATGAGCTAACCCAAATACAAGTTGAAGTAACAATGTTGGCCTATATTAAATGGTATAAATATATCACAACCATACATGTCATGCTATTGCATTATATTCTTATTGTATATTTTCAAAAGTGTAGTCGAACTGTGTTTTGTGCCTTTATGTCAATGTGAGTCTGGGTTAAAAGTGATGGTCCTCAGGCTAAAACCTCTTGACCTGCTGAACAAGTGCACTAAGGGGACAACAGCAGAGGCTGATAGAGGCCAGACACAGGGGCCTGAAGGCACATCTTGGGCTCGTCCTTTTGGCAGGAAGACTCAGCACACTGCCACAAATACACACAAGGCTGGGTGGTATCTTCAACAAGTGGAAAAGTAACAAGGAGGCACTTCAGATCATTGTGTTAAGGTGCATATATTTCATTCTTTGTCATGACTCTAATTCCAATCCTTTTCCTAATATGCCTTGCGTATTATTTTGCATAATATCAATAAGCTCATTTCTTCAGTGGCAAACCTTTACATAAAGTGACATTTATATTTAATCAAAATGCCAAAAAATAAATAAAAGATATGATTACACACCTAGAGGCTATTTAGGGTAATATTTCTGATAATAATGTATCATATCATAAAACAAAAGGCCATTGCAATGATTCTTGGAACAACAGCTTTGTCAGCATGTACAGATTCTTGTGTTCTCATATATAATATTATATACAGTATCAGTGAAAAGATAATATTCAATTAGGATGGGTTCTCCCATACACTCATATAGGTATGTGTGTGTGTCTGTGTAAAATGTGTGTGTGTGTTTCAGTGCATGGCTGTGTGTAATGATGTGTAAATATATTTATGGCTCAGGGCCACAGTGGTATTAACCTGACCCAGACTTTCTCTCAGGGGAAGCCGCGCTCTGCTGATTGTTCTGTTTTGGTCAGGTTTTGTGCGGACCCAGTAGCTGTATCAACAATGTGCATGTGTTTGAAAGGACTTTAGGCAGGGGCAGACACAGCCCAGTGCTATGGCATTATACATCATTTGGGATATCACTTGTCAGTATTGTCGATTATAAAAAAACCCAGGAAGGAATGTACGAAGGAAGACCATTTGTGCATGCTGTTTTTAGGAAGGTAGTGAGTTAAATGTCCCATCAGTCAGCCTTATGCCAAAGGCCTACATCTTATTCAACTTTTAAACCTCTAATTGGTAACGTTTAAAAGGCGTTTAAGAGTGCCCTTTCTTCTCCCTTTTCTCATTTCCCATTTAATGTGTTGTGTCAGAGTCTATTACCTCAGTTGGACGTTTCTGTCCCTTAAGTTGAAAAAAAAGAAAGAGAGGAGGCAAAGTGGGGTGAGAGAGAGAAGGAGAGAGGTGAAAAAAAAGAGAAGCCATCAGCTGAGGTTTGCCAGGTCGATAAAGCTTTTAGATTTGGAGATGTTTTCACGGGGAGCCCATTTCCTGCGGCTAAGAGTTGTTAATGGAGCTTAAGGAATTATCTTATGACTCTCGGCTTGAGGAGCAGTTTATTTCAACCCCCGGACACCCCCTTTTACCAGCTCTCTTTTCCTTCCTCCACCCCTCTGTGGAGTGTGGAGTGGCTGAATATGCTGCTGTCAAAGCCGCTTAATGAAAAGTAACGCGTCGCTGATTACAGTTTTATTTGGTCTCTATGTAAAAAGCTCCTGTTAATTTAACATCTCGCTCCCAGTGTGTGTTCGTATTTGCCATGGCTGAATGATTTAGTTATAGCCGGGTCTCACTCTCCCCCTTCCCCTTCCCTTCCAACTGCTGTGTGTGTCCTTTTCTTCTCCTCACAGTCATCCTTCATGTCTTTTTCTCTCAAATAAAAACCTTCTTGGATCTCTGGTCTAATACAACATGTCTTCATGCTAAATTAATTAAATGCCATGGTTATATTGTATTATCTTTGGGGACTTAAATCCTGTCCTAATTTTCTATCAGTCTCTATAAAAAATTAAATAGCCCACTTTGCTTAGAGGCTAGTAAATGAGCCAGCAAGGGCACTAAAACTTCTCAGGAAAATGTCTTATTTTTTGTAACTTTGCTTGTAGTAAACTAGAAAAAAAATAAAATAATAAAAAAAACAAAAAAAAAAAAACATACATCCTAACTGCATTGTATAAAATCCCTGTTGCCAACCATTTTCCAGGGGGGGAAAGCTCAATCGTCTGCGCTTTTCCCATTAAAATTCATCACCAACCCCCCCCCCCCTTTTCCCCTCCTCTCATAGGACAGGCAGAGTCCCTTGAGAGCTCCACTTTCGCCATTACTGTCAAGTACCCTTGACTTCTTTTCTTTTTGCCCTTTTATCTACAACAACTAATTCGAGTTCTCTTGCCCTTTTCACTTTTCCACAACGTCAGTGCCTCCTTCTAGTAAAGGGAAAGAAAAATCCACTTTTTTTTCCTTTATGCGGGGGGGTTAATGTCAAAACTTCAAATGATTTCGCATCAGGACTTTGTTTCGAACCCATTAATAGACAGCGGATAACTTACCCTTTTGACAGCTGCATCATGGGCTGTGTTGAAATGTTTCGATAATATTATCAGAGAGCACAGAGGGAAAATCAATAGGCTGACATGAAATATGACTGTGAACATCCCAATTACAGCCTGTTTAGAGGGAATTAATGAGGCAGATCTTAGATACTGATATTGTCTCCAGGCTGGACCTGCCTCATTTTGTTGCTGTCACTAAATTATACTGAATGCTTTCTCCTTGAAATATATGAGATAGATTTAAAGGGCCAATAATTAACAGTAATTTTACCACTTATAATAACTTAAATAAAAAAGCTCAGCGATGTGTTCTCCTCCTCACAAAACACCAGAATGAAAAGACACAATTAAACGTGTGCGTCTGGATTTTAGCACCATGGCCAGCGACTCTCATCAAGCACATATCATCACAATGTTTAGTATAAAGAGCCCAATTTTTATTCTCAGTGAACAAAGATGAATTGCTCTCAAAATAGGTTGTTTGAGAGCTGTGCTTTTGTGAAATGATTTTCTTCTTTTAATAGTGATACTCAGCTGCTTATACCTAAACAATATTTAATTACATATGCATGCTCATAGTAGAAAAAAAAAGGAAGAAAATTTAAACATAAGGGCAGTTCTTTCCCATGTGTAAAATTCCACTTCTACATTTTGATAAGTTTTGTGCGTGCCCTAAAGTAAAGCCAAGAAATCCAGATAGTTAACTTGCCAATGAGGAGATTATACTGCTTCAAAATGAATATGATGCAGGACCATTGTCTGGTTGTCCACAGTCTTTGTGTCTTATGCTTGTGTTAGGAACAGAAGAGCTTGTTGATGGTTTTGGGGAACTGGTTCATGGCACTGTCTTTGGCTGAGTCCTGGTGCTGTAAGGCCAGCACGCTTCTGTCCGCCTCCACCAGGGCGGTGCCTTTGGTGTTGCTGGTCCAGGACACGGTGGTGTTGGTCAGAGCCTGGCTCAAAGTGCTGTGCCTGAATATAGGGTCGTGGAAGACTCCGTCCACCCAGTTCCTCAGAGTAGTTACTGGCGAGTCCTGCCGAGTGTCCAGAGCAGATGAAGGTGAGGTAGTGGTGGGGGACGGGCTCATGGAGGAAGGGGGTGGCGGTTGGCACCTCAGCATGCATGATGGGAACTCAGTCTGGTTGAGAGATGTGGCTGTCTGGGCCAGAGACCAGATGCGTGGTTTTCCGTCGAGTATTTGCTGCTGCTGTTGAGAGTAGCATGTCTTGGCTTCTGCCTCAAAGTCCTCAGCCTTTGTTTTGAGGCAACTTTTATTCAAATCCTGCTCCCCACTCAGAGATCCCGGGATGGGGAGCTTCAGAGATGTGTCTTTGATGATGTGCTCAGTAGGACACTCGGCCGTTGTTGACATATGTGTGCTCATGTGGTAGCGGTGCTTGAGCTCACACTCAGAGCTCTCAGACTCCAGTGTGTCGAAGTCGTCCAGATCGCTCAGCCGGAGGTCCTTATCGTGCCGGCTCCTGATCTCTGAAAGTGAACACAGCACACATATAGCAGACATATTAGATGTAGAATGTGTTGTATGGCTTTTAATCTGATCTACACTACAATCACTCTTTACATAGACAGGGCTGTGTCATGCAGTCCTTTGAATTAATTACTTTTAGGTGTGTTAAATTTTGCAAATTTACACTACATTACTACATACATGATATCTATCAATATATGATATCTGTTAGATTACTATTGACTATTAAATTGAGCTACATCACTTTTAATTTTATGCTCTTCCATAAGTACTAGCCTTTGAAGCCTACAGGTAAAGAAATGAGGCCCTGTTTACCCCTTACATATATTATAAAATAGTTAATACATGTAAACATGTACGTTAATCTTCTGAAATTATTTTACTGACTTAATCCACTAAATTCAAGACATTGTTTAGATTCCCTCCATAATTTAGCCCATAGTAGTTGTACAAGTTCACAAATTTCCCTTCACACTCTCTTCAGAAAAAGAAAAAAACGAGAAAAAGTATTTATTGTGTGTTGAAAACTCTTATATAGACCTTAATTGTATTAATTACATTTCTATACCATATCTATTTTTTAAATGATCAAAAACACTTTACAATTGAGTAGTCGTGGATTTATTATCTATTTTTCTTATAAAAATGCATAAACAATTGCACTGATATTGAAGGTTGAATTTTTTGTGATGTGGCAAGCGGACACTAACCATCCTCATTGTTCTCACTCTTGATGTGCTCCTCCTGAGAGCCATCCTCATCTTCGTCATATCTTTTCTCCTCTGAGCCTTTGTTCCTGGGTGGCCATGTCATCTTGTTCTCCTTCTTGAGTCTCCTCCTGGCGTTGGCGAACCACGTGGACACCTGCGTCAGGGTCATCTTAGTGATGATGGCCAGCATGATCTTCTCTCCTTTGGTGGGATAGGGGTTCTTCCTGTGCTCCTGGAGCCAGGCCTTTAGCGTGCTGGTCGTCTCACGTGTGGCATTTTTTCTCCTAGTTCCGCCATCCATAGAACCATATCTGCTTAAATGCAACACAGTGGATTTAATTTATAAATTGACAACAGACCTAATAAAAATATTTTCCAAACAACATTTTCTGATAAAAAGTATTTTTAATCCCATTTTTAACTAACCCTTTCCTTAGTTCACCAGACAGTTCATACACTATCCCTTACAAATATCAAGTGAGGGCCTCCATTTATAATGCACGGTGTTGATTTTCAGTCAGCAGTGAGCTGTTAAAGTCCTCTCAGGGGAGGCTTTTATGAGGACTTTATTTCTCCATATAGCTTAGTGCGGGTCAAGTGCTAGGGGAATCAAATGGCTTTCTAGATAGCACTGCACCTTTCCTTAACCTGCGTTGTTCCTCTTGCAGATAAAACAGTCTGTAAAATTGCTTTATTGAGTGTAATGATGAACCCTGAAGCAAGTGTTCCTTTAGGCCTATTTGCTCATTGACATAATTCTTTGTCTTTCTCCGACTGAGGCCTAATGCTGCACGTGGCATTCACTACGATTTTTACTGACACCTTGATTAGTCTATTTTAAATTTTTTTTTTTTTTTTTTTTTAGCAAAAGCTGCTCATGGGTTTTGGGACTGTGTACAATCATCAATAACACAATGTAGACCAATTAGCAAAAGCCTTTAAAAGCACACAGGTTGTTTAAAGTATTTACCCTTGAGCCAGTTTTATTTTGTATCGTTTGATAAATTTAATTATAATAAGTCTTATTTGCATGGTCTTTTTTTCCACAAGATATATAATAGTGCTTGCTCATCACAAGAGAAAAGGCCGTAAATTGATTAAGAGCGCAGGGATATTGTCTTAAAATAAACTACAGGGGTCATATGGGACAAGTTAGTGTTTAGTAAAAATACAGTTTGTACAATTATTAAACAGCCTAAAAAACATGAACAAGTATAAATAACGTGGACGAGCAGCATTCAACATAAATTTTCAGTTTTCATTTATTTAAAATGAAATATAGAGTAGAAATTATTCCATCCAATACAAAAGTGATAAATTTACACAGCTTGGTTCTATGAAAATGGAATGCATTAAGAGTCTACCACGTACCTGTCGTACTGATACTGTCCCAGTGTTGGGTCATAGGGGTAGTATGCTGTAGCCTGGGTTATTCCCGCATGCGCAGATGCTGTGGCATCTTTTGTGTCAAATGTCCCCTGCAATTGCACAAAAACAAAAGATTTATACCTCTAATATAATGACTGGCAGCAGATTTATTCTGGCTGCTGAAAAAGTGTGTAATATGCAAGGAATTATATATTCATTATATATTTTAAGAGAGTGTAAGAGGAACAGTGCACATTTAGATTTCAATAAAAATTATAATAAAAAATATCAAATGTGTATCAAATGTGCAAGGAAGAATACACTTTTAAAAAATCATTACAAAAAACAAAAAATTTATAAAAATAAAAAAACTATTAATAAATAGAATAGGCTAATGTGATAGGCCTTTATTCGCAAAGACAGTGTCATTGTTTGTTTGACAAAACAAAGACAAAAAGTTCTGTGTTAATCTAAGACGGTTCCCAATACTTTTACTTAACCCACTGCAGCTTTGCAGAAAAAGAGACACTGATGTGCAAAGGCTGTGGGCTGCTCAACGCCCAAGCGTCAGCGTCATTAATCAGTGACAGCAGCCGAGCGGCTCTTACCAAGGAGTAGAAAGCCGACGCGTCCGTGCCATAGGTAACGTAGTTCCCATAGCCCTGTCCCGTGGTTGTATATGGGCTGCCATAAACGCCCAGCGCGGCTGCGGAGCTCAGCTCGTGCCTTGCCGTGGCCAGCAGCCGGCTCTCGTACACCGGACAGTACACCGGCGTCTGACCGGACGCAGCTACTCCAGAGTCCGCAATGGACCTGCCAGTGGACTCGCAGCAAGTGGTTAGAGAGTTGGTGGTCATCAGGAACTGGACAGTAAAAATAGAAGCCACGTTTAGAAAAGTTAGGTTCAGTACACTTTTAGAAAACCACTTAGTCTACACTAAAGTAGGTGTAACTTCCTAAAGACAACCTTAAAAGTCAGTAACAACTCAGAGAAATGTTTGAATTGAACGGTAAGTTGGTTTATTTGCATTTATGTCTTTTAAATATGAACTTTATTTCTAACATGGATGGAGTCTGAAGACTGCTGCATATGTCAAACATCATAAACCGATAAAACATGTTTACTTCCGCCTGTAATCGCCTACTTCAAGTATGTCCACATGATTTAATGGCTCAATGCCAGAATAAAACAACAGCTGTGCGGTGTATCACAGACATATGCGGCACGCGGAACAAGTTGGCATATGCGTGTATACGCGCAGATAAACACACGGCTGACATTACAGCGCGGCTATTATCTCTTGGAAATCAGTGAACAGCGGGTCGGGGTCCCGGTGGTCTCTCTGGTTACTGCTCTAATTTTCCTCAGGTATCACTGTTTGTAACGCTACACCTTTCCGATAAAGCGCACTGAATGCTGTTCTGAGTCTGTGCCTAAACGCGTAAAATTATAAATTGAAGAGATCATCAACAGAAGCAACATCAAAACGCCAAACATTTGAAATACTTACTTGTGGAGCAGACGAGTAAGGATATCCAAATTGTGGATATGACATGGTAGAGGTCCCACAATTTCCTGAAATAAAGCGAGACTGAAGGTCTCCAGTGTGCGCGGGCTGCGCCTCTGTTTGACTGGACCAATTGATTGGTAAGCACAGGCTCCTGGATGCTTATAGGGCGAAGCAGAGTAGCATGTTTAATTTGTGTAAAATGCCCCCCACTCTTACTCCTCGCAAGAGGGGAAGTAAAAAATAAACAAGAACCTCTAAGCTTTCCCTATTCCTTTCTTAAAAATAAAACCTTGAAATAAATAAACTGACGTGATTTGGTTATCTCTGTCTACAATAATGACTTGGTGTCAGATACATATTTTGCCTTATAAAAAAGTAGTATAAAAGACGTCAGCAGCTGAGGCAGGTAGTTTTAAACGGCTGGGACTCTGACGTCAGATGTTTCCCACTCGAAAATGAGCAGACTGCAACTTTATTATTATGCGTTGTCTTCTGCTCACACATTCTGACAAACTCATGGTGTAAAGCGTGAGGATGGATTATATTTAGAAAAAAAAAGAAATACATGTTCCAGATTATTTGGAGCTCATTTATGCAGTGTCTTGATACACACCTATCAAATTCTAATCTATCTATCTATCTATCTATCTATCTATCTATCTATCTATCTATCTATCTATCTATCTATCTATCTATCTATCTATCTATCTATCTATCTATCTATCTATCTATCTATCTATCTATCTATCTATCTATCTATCTATCTATCTATCAGGTAAGCGCTGTAACGCGGGGACGACTGGTGATTTTGGGTTTCTTTGGAGAAACCCGGGTTGAGACATGTGGATAGCCCCGGGGGTCACTCCTCAAATTAATGATGATGTACTCCTCCTCCTCCTTCCCTCCTTCTCTTTTCCTCTGTGCTCTCTCCAGTTGGATGTTTGCCTGCCGGTGACAGGTCGATTGAGAGTGATTGATGACTATCTAGGGGACCGGGGCCAACATAATAATAATATGATACCCGCGCCTTTTCGCAATAATTGCCCGCTTTCATTTACAGATGAGAGGAGAAGGGCTAATAGAGCAACGGAGAGTGATTTGGTAACTTTTGTCTTTGGGGGAGAGGGAGGAAGGCGGGTTGTATAAAACGTCTCATTCATTTGGACAAATTGAATTATAGGGGGTTAGTTCCTCGGAGCAAATGACCGCATTAACGGCATGAACAGGGGGTCAAAAGGGATCAACGTGCGCTTTTTAATTTGTATTAACTCTAATGCCACCTTAACATTAACAACCCGACTGACGCGCTCGAGCGTGGACTCTTTCCCCTCACACGAGAGACACACGGCATTTTGTCTTATTAATTTGAACTTTTTAATTCACCGGGGTTAATGTGACATGCGTGCATTAGGCCAAAGCCAATTTATCTTAAACATCACACAACGATAAAAAGTGTTCCATTTCAAGTGCAAAAAAAAAAACTTACTTTTTCCGAGGCCTTTGGTGAAAATCTAGGCCCTTACTTGAAATGGCACATTTACGCGTTAAGTTATGGGAAATTGTGATAAACTTTCTGCTCTTCCACCTAGGCTTGTTGTCGGCGCCTTTAATCAAATATTTATGCGCACTAGTATATGCTTTTAGACGGAAAATGAAGTCGACGGCAAGAGTTCAAGCTTGTTTAGCGTTTAAAGATTAAAATAAAAGCTTCTACTTGTTTTATTTTTTGCCTTCCTTCCTTCTTTCTTTCTTGGACAGATGTGGAGAAGCAAAAGTGCACTGCGTTTAGTAGAGCATCAATGAGAGATTTGCGGATAGTGGCTTGGATGACTTTATGTTCTGGCCACTTTAAAAGCCCATACTGATTTAAAGGATACATTTCTGAACTGTTTTATATTAAGCATTTCATTCTAATACTTCAGCTTTAGGTGTGACTGCACAAAAAAGAATCATGGGAATCTTATAGAAGTTGAAGCAACAATTTTAACCCTTAGTAAAAACATTTTTTTGCCCTGTCACCATGTGCTCACAGTAACAGGATGTACTGTGGTTGACTCTGAAAGGAGCTGCTAATTTGCATCTCCTATCCAACTCAAGGCATATTAAAAAGTTCCCCAGAACCGCTGTAATCATGAAGGTGTCACTTTCCTGATAATCTGTCGTTGATTAATGAGCCACAAGCAGAGTGTTCCGCACTGGTGTGTCTGCTGTGTGTGTGCCGGGCTTACTTTTGAGAAAGAGGGGGAGAGAGAAGGCAATCCGTGAAGAAAAAGAGAAGGGGGGAGGTGGTGGTGGTGGTGGGGGGGCATCCCACCTCTCCCCTAAAACACTCAGTCAAGTTTAGAGAGAAACTGAGTAACTAGCTTTAAATGCTAACTGTGTAAAGTAAGTGATGGCTTTTGAAGTGAAATATTTGTTGTAAAAGTCACGATTTGGCAGTAGGACTGGCATAATTTTTGACTTTTTAGTTTAGTGGTACATGCATTTGTGATATTAGTGTAGACTTATTTTGTAAAATTATAATATACATTGTAATCAGAGAACAGAACAGAGGAAAGAGCAGGATCTTCTGTCATACAGACACAAGCAAAGTTGTTTAAAACCACAGTCATTTTGTAAAGGCATGCTTTTTAGGTCCCTAGTGTAATCAACAAGGGCATTTGTAAATTAATATCTGGTAATGACATTATTTTCCATATAAATGACCTATTTATTTTAGAAATTCAACAGAACAGAAATCTCTTTTTGAAATAATTTATTAGGAATAAAAACAATAACAATCATCTTCCCAGATTCAGCAATAGAAATAAAAGAAAAGATGTGATAAATATTTGTAATCAGTAACTATTATCTGCAAATACAATAGGAGTCAAAGGTATTCCTCTGCAGTGATATCACAGCACAGGTCCTGTTGCTGTGGTGTGACCCCTGCTGCCTGCATTAAAACCAACACATATGGTCTATGTTGCTGATAGGCACTAAACAAATATATGAGCCACAAATAAAAAATATTTACCATCCACACACAATTCCCCAAAAGTCTGTCATAATGTCATAGAGAAAGTTCAGTTGCTTCCTGACAGTTGAAGGACATGCACATACATTGCAATTTGTTGTGACAAATAATATATATACAAATATAGGATTTTACAGAAACACAACTAGTATCACTCAAATGTTGTCACAAATGCACACATTACTTTGTGATCTAAATAATCTGATAAAGACAAGCCAGTCCAACAATACACGCAGCTTGTCATCAACTTCTTGTTCAAAGCAAGCCTAATCTGACCTGAATTACTGAAGACAGTTGCACAGACCAACATGTTTTGCGATTTGAACCCTGGAGCAGCTTCCAGGCTTTCCAATTGCTCCCATGTTTCTCCTTCCACACTTACAGAAATAATGTCCAAGCATTCTTCCACACACATGCACAAACAATGCTTATCCAGCAAAACATTAGCCTATCTCCTCTCTATAGTCTCCTAGAGTCCAAATGGAGTATTGATCCAGAACGATCTTCTCAGTGTGTTTCTTCTTTCTTCTGTCCAACAGCTATGTTTTGTTTGCTCATCTAGTCTTTTGGGCCCAAAGCAGTAATGTTTTTTGCATGAGCTAGTGGACTCTTCCTTCTGGCACATGGGATAAAAAAACATGGGCGTTTGTTTCTGCAGACACTTCCAAATGAAAAGAAATATTTTTAGCAGTTAAAGTTGTAGTGCATAGTAGACCCTCTCTTTACAGATTCAGTTGGAGAAGTGAATGATAATTAAAAGGTAATGCATTGGGAAGGTGGGCGTATGCATTATGTTAATCTCTGAATCATGTAACAGAGCGGCTCATACCAAAGTATGTCCATTAATCTTCATGTATTATGCCAGTAAGATCCTATCAAAGTGGACAATATCATGTTAATGTCTGAGCTCAGTCTATCCAACCATCTTATTCTCACTCTTCCTCTCACTCTCTTTTCCCATGCGCCATTCCTCTTCTTCAGACGCTCTAAGAGGTTTAACATGTCAAAGTTCTCTCAACTCATCCATAATTGATCAGCACTATGGGAGCATCTTCACTGCACTTAGTTAACTAGCTATGTGCAGGTGTTCCCTTAGCAACTGGACTGGCCTGGGAGGCTCCAAAAATGTGAAGCCAGCATTCAGACCTCCGTGTTAGTCCATTGTTCTCTAGTCATGTTTTTGGACGGAGTATGTAATTCTGCTTTTATGCCTTTCATGATAGGGATAAAAACAATAAAACTGCTTGTAGCAGTGATATTTCCACCTGCTCTTGTTTGGTCAAACAGTTGTATCATTAAAAGATTTTGCATTCAACTATAACACAGATACGTTTTAACACTGATCTGACAGCATTACTTTATTATTCTCATTTCATATCTTGTTTTTTATACTTCGTTGATTTTGTAAGTTAATAAACCTTATACTGAACTTATAGCCATGAAGTTCAAAAGCAAATGGGAGATTAGTATGAAGTGCCTTATCTATACCCTTTTTAAGCTCCAGCCAGTAATGCTTAATTACTTTTCTCTGCACACCCTTGCCAGCAGCTTGTATCATATTTTTCTCTGTGCTGGAGATGCAAAGCATCCACAGTGTTTCTCCACAATAAGGAGCATATTGTTGGCTAGTTTTGCTCATGAATATCCTCCATATCTTCATTCTCTCACTGAAATCCTAATATTCACTTCTTTCACCCATTCATGAATACTGTATCATCTCCTTTAAATTCTCTAATTGTATACATTAGCTATGGCTGCTATGTTGATTTTTATCCATTAAATACCAAAATGTTCCTTTTTATGTTCTGTTTTAAATAATGCCTCAGCAGCTAACCTTGCGCTGCAGCTTAATTTTCGCGAGATTGGTGAGTTTACAACCTTGCGAAAATCAATCTTGACCTGCTGCAAGTAAAGTATTTACAGTCCGAACCCTGGCCATGCCGGGTCATTGTGACCAATCAGATGGCAGCACTGACAGGTCCGGGCATGTTTTAGGTTTGAAGAAGTAGTGACCCTTTCACCCATACAAACGTAATCAACATTACACTGCTCCGATTGGGTAAAACTGTGGCTTATCACCAAATGTATTCATTGAAAGTATCTGCCCTTCTGCAAACACTTTCAGCGGGAGCCCTTCCGTATGGTACAGTGAAACAGACAGGCTGAGTCAGGTTATCAGCTGCAGGAATCTAGAAAAATCCTGATGTTTTCTTACTGTAATGATGTCACACACAAACACATAAACACACAAAAAAGAATTGAAAACAATAAGGTGATGAAAAATGTCTGCTTTTGAAAGAAGTACAGTAAGATCAGCAAAATGACACTATGCCCATGAGAAACAAAATGTCAAAAAATTGCATTAAACCATATCAAAAAAAGACTAAAATCACACCAAAAAGACCAAACCCTATACTAAGTTTTTTTTATAAAAAATACCAAAATGACTAAAATGACCAAAATGACCAAAATGACCAAAATGACGCTAAAGGCAAATCAGGTCACTATTTTTGTGGTCTTTTGAAATAAGGGTCCTCTTAAAAAATGTTTTGCAATTATTGCTCTAAATTACTAAAAAATTAACTTTTAATACTTAGTGCCATCTCCACTGGACAAAACGTGTTTGGCAGAACAGTCGGGTAAAACATGGGATCACGTCTAAAGGCTGTACGATACAAAATAAAAAACTAAAAAAAAAACTAAAAACAAAGCCAAAAATTTTGATTGAAAATAAATGTCAATTGTTTTAGTCTATCATGGCACATAACAAGGACTTATGGTTCAGACTATAAATTTGAGCATAGTTGGATATAATATTAATGCAGGATTTCACATTTTGACTCTAGTGGCTAAGGTACATTGTATAGCTGGGCAAACAAGAAATGTC
Source organism: Neodontobutis hainanensis (assembly GCA_024349245.1). Taxonomy (NCBI): domain Eukaryota; kingdom Metazoa; phylum Chordata; class Actinopteri; order Gobiiformes; family Odontobutidae; genus Neodontobutis; species Neodontobutis hainanensis. The sequence goes on along the minus strand of JALDNG010000004.1, from coordinate 8,043,976 downwards.
AATCAACACCAAGCCTGGATGTGTCCAGTGCTTTGTGTGCGTGCTACATGTGTCATCAATGGGAGCCCCTCCATGTCAGACACCAAAATGACACTGATCACTACCCTGTGCAAACACCAACACACACACACACACACACACACACACACACACACACACACACACACACACACACACACACACACACACACACACACACACACACACACAGAACAAGGAGGCAGGTGGTTGCCCCCTCTGTCATGACAGAGCCCAGACCAGACCGCTGAATCCTCTTTCTTTTGGACACCTGCGACCACCTCTGGTGCAGCCAACCCAGCTGCAGCCATGTGCAGCCAACAGTAATCAAATACATTTTCACCAACCTTAAATTTGCAAGAAACATTTTTGTATTAAATGGAAATCAAACTTTGAAGTATTGACCCTACTATTTTAAATAAAATAAAAAAGGAGAGCACCTGCAAAGTTCAATGGTGCAGTGAGGAGGTTTCAGTGTAAACCAATTACTACAACATACCATTTAAATGACCATCGATATCAGAATGTTACAGACTTGTGTTTTGCTTTGAATGTGACCTTTAGATGTAAGGCCCATGCTGCCCTGCAGACAAATCGATAGCAAAAGTGATTTTACTTACTTTTTCCTGTACTTGGCCATAACTGTGGAGTGTGCAGCAGTCATGGATAAGTACTCGTAAAAGTATAGGGGAAAGTGACTTTACATTCTTAAGACATGCCTTTAATATTTGTGCACTGAAGATAAAAAAGAAGCAAAAAACACAACTTCTGTCTTTCCTGTGTTATACATCTTCAGAAAAAAAGAGAAGGCGGCCTGATTCTGTGCTATTCATTTGTTTCCACTCCTGGCTCACGTGGATATTATAAAGTCATGATCCTCTTTCAATATGCACCTACATAATAGAAGTACTACATTGAGTGTAGCTACATTGAGGGCCAGAGAATGTGTTATAGGCAGTGATTATCTTCCTCACGATGATGCAGTCGAGGCAGGCACTTACAATTATTTATTCATAATGCATCCACTAAAACACAAATGCACTTTATTGTCTCATTCAGCATCTTATTTTACCCATAAACCAGAAAATGGGCTGGCTTTCTAATGAAAGAGCCATGTTAATATCAAGGCAGATAAGGGCTGGTGTGCGCAGATGGGAGCACTGTGTGGAAACCCAATCACAAGTTCCTTCAATCACTCAAAAGCAGAACAAGAGGGAATGGATGCATTTGAATATTTTCCTCTACCTGGAAGTATTAAAACTATACAATTTTAATAGCTAGTTAACATGCAGTTGCTTTTTGTGCCTCTGCTTTTTGCAGTTTGCATAAAAAGCAGGCAGGTAATGCTGGAGTAACTGTGGCAGGCCTGACATGGTTTTTCAAGCAGCCAAGTCTGCAGTATTCCCTGGCTTTAATTTCAACACTTTCTCAAAGCCAGCAGCTAATTCAAAATGTTTTTGTCTTTGTTTACTTATAAATGTCAAAGATTTAGGCCACATCAATTATTATGTTGTTAATAATTTAAACAACATTTATTTATTTAATTTAATTTATTTATTTAAAAACAAGAGTAAGTGTTTGCACATCTTAATTGAGCGTAGTCTCTTCTAGTATTGCACTTGTGACCATTGGAATCTATCAGTATTATATACAGTAAATGTATTTAGTCTGCCTTATTTGTGTCACATACAGTGCGTTCTGGGATTTGCATTTAGCCTGGTCATTTTGGCTTTCTCATTTCGATATGTAATGTTATGTCCTCATTGTGACAGGGTCACTTTGAAAAACAAAGTCAAAAAATAAGAAATAAACAATGAGAGGGACTATGAATATTTTGAAGAGGTATGGAGAAGAGGGAGTCATTCCACTCATCCACAATCCTTTATTTTCCACTCCGCCGATTGCATTTGAATATTTTGAAAGGAGTTTGCCTTATCATGCATTATTCTAAGGCATTACCTGGGCCTTAACACTGCAATAAAGATGACTGGGAAGTCCCGCACCCTCTTTTACACACACAACATAATAACATTCATATAGAGGAGGACTCCACTAGTTTGACTTTACGAAACCCTTTAAAGAGGTGCATGTTAGCAACGCAGATTTATCCAGTGGAAATGATAGCAATGGTGGTTTTTGGTGCGACAATATGAGGACAACACACTGAAGAGATGATATTGCCCACAGTTAGGAGCTGGTGGGGATACTGTTAAACATTATACTTGCAGTAAAGGATTTAAAAAGGAATAAAATGCAAGAGTATAGCTGAACTAAAACCACAATGGTTTAGAATAAAAGTTCTACAGGAGGCTTCTGTAATTGACTGTCAGAAGCTACAGTTACTTTGACATGGTATGGTTTGACAACAGACAGGTGTTACACATTTATCCATTACGCTTTTACAGAATTTCCAGACCTATCTCTACGCTACTGACCATAACCCACATGCACACAGACTGTACATCGGGTTAGACAGCGTGTCACATTATTCTCTTATCGTTAACTTCTTTCATTAGTGTGCTCCATGCTTTGAACATATGTATTTGGCTCAAATAATAAAAGAGAACATTTCTTATGTGTCAAAGGAACTATGGAATACATGATAAGTGTATTTTTTTATGTTAAACATATCTTTTATAGCTTTACACTTTCTCAGTGGGCTGCTTGTGTAAATTATGGTGTGAACTGAAACTTTGAAGTTTATTGTTCAGTGTCACAATTTCTTTTATGATATTGTTTAGTGCAACATTGGCTTGGTCATTGGCTTAGCACCAATGGGCCCAATGCTGTAGAATTACAGAGTCTTTTTAAATCCTTTAATTAGACATTAAAGTGCAGGAGTTTGTTCTTAAATAGTACAGAGTACAGTTGTGGTTTACTTTCTCAGTTTAGTCTTTGCTAAGACCTAGTACTCAGTTAAGTTCTGGTTTAGTCCAGGGCTTAGACTTGGTTTTGTTCCATTAATTTATCTGTTGGACTTGACCAGTGTTTAAAAGTTAAAGTAAATTTTAGTTTATTCATAGACTTACCCCAGGTTTTATTACTGAATCAGTCCTGGTTTAGTCCAGTAAATGTAAGGTTACATAAAAGTGCACATAAATAAATATCTCATGTTGACATTTGCCCCGTGTGTCAAAAAAGTTTGAGTGGCACTGAGAAACAATAGCATTGTGAGTGGAGATAGTTGAGGGAAATGAGAGGGTGACATAGCCTCCTGATGGACATTTGTTGCTTGGGGGACTTAGACCTTTCTTATATATTTCCTAAATATATAAAAAAATGCTTGTGTGACATTAGTCTCTGAACAAGCATTGTGCCCTGAATCCATGATTAGAAATACATTTCTCCTTCTTCTATACGCTGACCCTAAGCCCTATAGCCTGTAGCCATTACTGTCACACACCCACTCAGGGTCAACTCTCCAAACCCCAGAATAAAACCTTCTGGAGACGGCCAGAGGTGGTGGTATGGCAGGTCAGCAAGATTGATAAAAAGGACAGAGAGAAAGATGCTGTACAATGAGGTGTTGTTTTTATCCTTGCCCAAAGCCTTAATGCTTTTTGTCTAGCCTCTGGAAATATTCTTTCTTCCTTTGCACTATGTCTACCCACTTATCCTTTGGAGGGCTAAGGATTCTTGCAGCTCCTCAGAGAGCACTGTGTGAAAATGCACAATATGGCTCCCTTGGCGTTGGCCAAGCCCTGATGCAGAGTGTGAGAAGAGGGCCCTGCATTTGATGCCTGACTGACCAAATCCTCTGCCAGATAGCCGGGCTGATTCTATTCCCAGCGGTGCAGCGAAAGCGTGGCCAGAAGTGGTGTGGAAGGAGAGGGGAAGGCACAGTAATTGTATCAAAGTCTGTAGAGATTCCCGGCCCAGCGCTCCTTCTCAGTTAAAAGGAAAAGGGTCCCCGGGCAACAAGAGGCAACTTCAGTCCAGCATATCTAAAAACAGTGTGCACTCATTTATGAATAACGTTCAATTTATCACATGAAAGCCCATATATTGAATACAACACCTTACACTGTCCCCAATCTATCTATTTTCAACTCTGTCAAAAAACAAACAAACAAACAAACAAACAAACAAACACAAAACAAAGTTTAATTGCCAAAGTCACTTTTGGATTGTATTTTATAACAATACATATACTTTTTTTTCTTCTTCATAAAATTGCAATTAATATAAATATATTTGTATATATATATATATATATATATATATATATATATATATATATATATATTCCCACAAATTATATCTTAGCAGTGTCATACAGCCACATTTTACTGCTATTGAGTGATAATGTTAGAAAAAGCACCACGAGTATTTTAAAATATCACACGTCTTTCGAAACTTACAAGAGGGGCACAGAACAAAAACAGTGGATGCAAACCACATGCTTCTATTGTCATACTAAACATTTAAATAACATCAACAATAATTCATTAAGTTTTAAGACATCATTACTTCATGTAATAGAGTCATGCAGACTATACTTTAAACTATATAATATTCTGTAACCTCTTTAATTTTCATGATTGTCTACAATGCTGTAAATAAACAAATTATTATATTAAGATGCATCAATTTTGGGCAACAAAATCTTTTAGGGCTCACTTGTCCAAACCTAAACGTGAATGTTGACCATATGTACTTCAGATTTTGATAAACAAACTTGCATCTAAAAGCTTTGTCCAAGTGAGCGCTGAAGGAAATGATAAGATAAATAATGAGTGTTATGAGCTGTTATCATCTGCTTCCTTATATTAATGAATAAATCTAACTGCAGGAAGTGAGCCATGACACTATAAATAATGATCAGCTGAATGATTGGCATTTTTTACAAACTTTTACGAACAGTATGAATTACAAGTCTAAAAATGTTGCATGGTTTATGTTTAGTTTACAACGTCCACATTCAGATGTTAATTGATGTTGTACGGGGCATGGATGCTGTGAATGTTTGTATCATATAAATGAGTGCACAGTCATTTTATTACCATATTTTATTTTCAAAACACTCCTTTATAAATGACTTTCTTAAAGAACATGACTACAAAGTGGATACAATGCCATAAAATCCCAATCAGCTGGAGCAAAGCTGAGGAAGGTGAGCAGTATTTCACAGAAGTCCCCATCCATTTCAAAGAGCCATGCACAGCACTGCACATTTTCTACATCCCTTCCAATTCATTACCCCCTCCACACATGTATTATTCTGCCCGCTACGTGTTCTCCCCCTGCATGTCTCTAGGGGCAAATTTATTGGCTGAAGCATTTTGACTCCATTTACCTTTTAAAAGCTACCGTTTATAGCTCGATATTTTGCTTTCCATTCCTCGACAGCCTGGTGTCTATGAGACAGCGTTTCTTCTGCGTTGATGAACAAGTAGCTGTAGAGTCAGAACCACAAATGAGAAGTCACACTGCAACTTCTCTAATTATTTTAGCAAACAAAGTTAAACGATGAAACTTTATTTGACACGACACTTGATGTATTGTATCCACCTTCTTGTGTAACAAACCCTCATAATATGTAACTACATAGATATGTACTTACATGTTGTAGGTAGGTTAAGGTTAGGGTATGTATGTACTATGTGGTTACATGTTATTACAGCTTGTTATACAGTGTGTTATATTGTACTTACTGAGGTAGAGCTGTATCAAGTGTAGTGCCTGTTTTGGTCTTTTACAGTATTCACATAGTGTAGCACAAAACCCCATACGTTATATAGGGCAGGTCTCTCCTCTCTAGTAGTCTGTGCAGGAGGCACACTATGCATATTTCAGATGTTTAAACAGAGTCCTGTGGGTCCTTTAAGAGCCCATCATATTTATGAGCATCGCATATTATCGCCATCAGGAGAGTGTCACAGATGCTCCGAGAAAAGATGACTTTAATTGTTGCTGGCGTTTGGAGAACACTCCACAGTGGCCACTCTGTCTCCTTCCAGTTGATGATGTTGAAGATGGTAGCTGTATATTTCAGTCATTCCCAAAGTGTGGCCTTTAGAGAAATGGTTGTTAACATTTATAACTATCTATAACTATCACAATTTGACAAAGGTTTATCAATTTATAAGAGTTGTATTTTGTTATTAAGATTACTGAGTTAAGCTATTATCAAATTTGAACCCTCCTATGGGACCTTTTTATGTATTACACACACATACAGTTACCAGGCGGAGGCAGTGGCACTGTGAGAGCCACAGTGGTTCATCGGCAGGACAGCACATAAATCTTTGTGCCCTGAGGACAGGTGTGGGAACCACAGAGGAGAAAGTTTAAAGGGCCTCACACACATGCTTTGATTTACTGTAATTGTCACAGTACAGTAGACAACAGTGCAGTTACCTGTCCACAGAGGCCTCCCACAGTTACATCCTTCTGTAAACGGAGAATACTCTGTACACTTAAGGGGAAAACAATGGCAGTGGTTAGTGACTGGTGTGATTTATAGAACATATTTTAACCACAAAAATGGTGCATTTTTTTTTTACTGTTAACCCATAAAATAAACACTATAAAACACTATAGACTCTAAAGAAACACACTGACCATCACTTGATACAAGGCCGAAGTTGTAGAGAACTATAAACAAAGAACAGCCGTAAACAAAAGAAAATCCAACTTGTAAAAATTTTTTTCTTCTATTGGGAATATCTTTCACCATTGCATGTTATGTTTGACCAGAATGGCTTCACACCACCAGCATTTGCTATATTCATTCAAATAATTCAACATATATATTTTGCAATGGATTATTTCCACAGAGACCAATGGCATGATTGACAAGTAGGAATGCTAGTGTGCACCGCTGCATTTGTCCAAGCAGGCCCCAGTTGCATCAGTCACACCTGGAGACTGCCTTGGGCTTACCAGCCTGTAATTTCATGGCTCAAAAGTACAATGTCTCATTCTGTCAACATCCACCTCTGATGAAGGCGCTTCTCATTTACTGTGGTATTCAACTTGCTATGTTACAAAATTGTATTGTGATAATGTTGCACAACATGCTCAAACATTTTATACTTTATTTTTGACAGTTAGACATAAAAAGACATAATGAAGATAATGGCTGCTTTCTGTTTATTTGGCTGCCCCAAGATTATTTCCATCACTGCTGGTCCACAGTGTCATATTACAAAAGATCATCATAAACAGTACACTAGATGGTGAACTTCACTGTCTGTATCTGTCCCACAATCTTAATGTAAAAACTCATTAGCCATAAGATATGCCTTTGCTTGTTTTGTCTGAGTTAATGGTTTTCAGATAATCAATATGCATATAACTGTACATTTAAATTAGGATCAATAGTCTTTGTGTAAGCGCTACTTTAGACTAACAAGACATGTCATTTAATTGGGAGTGGTGTTTAAGCATCTACTTTAGTACAACAACTTACAGTGGTAGTACACATAATAAAAGGCTGGTTAAATGTATATATAGTTGCAGGTGATTATGCGTATCAAAGAGCAGTTTAATCTACCTTTTCTGTCGCTATCAGCAAACGCTTACCCTTGATGACTGACTGGATACTACCCCATGAGATTTGAACGGCCTTCACGGTAAACAATGGGGACCCTGTAATTGTATTCAAAGCATGACAGCACTTAAATGCGTCTGAATGTCATGTTGAACTTTACCATCCATGGCAGCAGAAAGAAGAGCCAGGGGCAACAGTGGCAAGAGTTCAAAGGTTAGGGAAAGTGTGATGCTTTATTACCAGTGGAGAAGTAATTTTCTATCAATCGATTTCAAATGATTATAAGCCCTGCGGGGCATCAATGCTTTATTATTGTTCCCTTCAAGCTCACCTAAGAACACAAATAGAAAAGAAAAGAAATGTCTGATTTCAATCCAGCCTTGGTAATATTTAACTGCATTGACAGTGGATAAAATGTGTTTTAAACCAATATCCCCGGACACTTTCAGAGGTTTAAGGCCTCTAGTTATACATGTCAATGGATGCACAATGTTGAAAATACCCTCCCAGATGCTTATTCATGAATATGTGTATCCTTGTTTTCTTCCTGTGACAATAGGTGCCCTTCTTTAGATTTGCAGCTGATGGTGTGTCACGCTGAAACAGATCCCCCTCAGCACTGACACCGCAAGTCACACTGTTTGATGGTTCCCAACTTGGGCCGCCTCTGTGTGATTGACAGCTGGTAGATTGCATAGCGACCACAACAAGCAAGTGTGAGGGAGACACAGCCTAGTCAATTCACCCCCCAACCGCACTCCTCCTGATGTGTTTTAATGTCTTGCATAGAGAGTAGAACTAACACCTGCTCACATACACTACACACAGACACAAAACACACTCATAGCAGAAGGCAATATGTAAAAGTAAACTTTTTGTTTGGTGCAGCACATTCAGTCAGGTTTTTGGTCAGTATTGACTACTTCAATTATTTGGGGTCTTTAATCTTGTATACATGAAGCTGATGCCATGCACCAACCTCAAATTTATAGCCTTTTTGGCCATTTGCTTTTTTACTTTTCATAAAGTTATACTTCCAACCATACCTAAATAACTCAGGTTTCTAATTCTCAATCAGTGTTTTGTTTTCTGTTCTTGATGAATAGCCATTTGGGACCGGGATTTTCAGTCAGGGTTTCTATGGGTAAATCTACAGACAAATGCAATTGAAATAACTTTGGATTTGGAATAACACTCTCATGTTCCTATTTGACAACTTCTGAAAATAGAAACATGCATCATACATTTTTAACTTATTGTGTTAAAAAAAAAAAAAATCATGTATTGTGTTAATATATGATAATTTTAATTTTTTATTTTTATTTATTGAGATTTAATAGAATGAAGATAATTTTTATTACAGTCACATCTGGATAAGAGAATGCAATACACACACCTCAAATGGACAAGCTGAAGTCGGTGAACTGAGGCCATCATCAAATCACGCTGAGCATTGTTACATTCAAACAGGAAAGTCAGTGGGCCGTAAAGACCCGGTGCTGCTCATGAAAGAGGGTCCGAGAGACAACACCATGTGTCTGTGTAAGTGTGAGACTGATGGAGGGAGGCAAGAAAAAAAGGAACGCAATGGCCACACGACACAAAAGTTGGGAAAGGAGAATAAAAACAAAAGAAAAACACAACTAAAGAACTACCAAGAGAGATGGGGAAACAACAGTGGATTTAACTTATAGAATGATGGAAAAGCATGAATAAACAGGAAAGAAATGGGGAAGAAGTGCTGTTAAAAAAAGCTAGTCAAGAGCAGAGTGGAGCGAAGCACTCTGGGGAGGATAAAGGGAAGAGTTGAAAAGGTGGGAGGGGAGGAGAAGTGTGGAAAGGAGAGGCTAAAGTCATTTGGGAATATCTCTTTTTGGCCACTACAGCAGGTCAACAATGAATTCTCCTTTTTTTCGTAAGGATTACAGTCCATTTCTGTACAGGGATTGAGGGTATAGAAAGCAGATACATAGAAGTATATACAATGCCTGTGTTTGGAGATGGATTGTTTAAATCACATAAAAAGAGAGTAAAAGGTCATTGTGCTGAAAGTTACCAGAGGGGGGTATTTTGTGCAGGGAAATTGCTGTGTGACAGCGGAAATGTAAACTGGCCGTGTGGGGGTGTGACCTCTAAGAGAGCGACTTAAAGAATGAAAGAAGGAAGGAAAGGAGTCTAAATGGACATAAATACCCTGTGGGAAGGTCTTTAGATTTGTAATGTAACTAACACAAATGGTAAGTGCTGATTGTAGCCCATTAAGAAACACACAGAAGATGATGATGCTTGTGCTTGGGCATTGTTTGAAAGTCTAATATACATTATAATAAGGCAAGGATTAAATTACAACTTTGTACTAATTATTGGAAGAATGTACGGGACTATATACTTACTTCCATGTATCACCTATTTCCTGAGAGAATGAAGTGATGCAACTGATAAGCCTCAATTGTGGAGGCAGGAGTTTGCAGAAAGAGTATAAGAGCTGCCACCTTCTGGTTAAAAGATAGATTACAATTGTGAGCCTCAAAAAGAGAGAAAAAACTGAACTATGGAACAGTATTAAAAAACCCAAGAGCAACAACACAGCAGTAGTTATAATATGAGAAAATTATAAACTGTGAAATTGTAAAATTATGTAACACAATTTATACATTTAGAGATAAATAACACTGCAGCATGTTATCGATCTATGAATTAAATAGGACAGTTATGACAATATGTCCATGTTGAGGTACAAATCGACATGTAAATGTAACATTCTCATGTGCAGCAACCCATTAACGCAGAACTAAACACTCTATAATGCGACAACCAAACCTTAACAGTTGACTGGCTCCAGTCACAGCTTATCAATGCTGCGACATTTAAACACGGCTGGACATTACAATTGCTCCACGCAGAAGCAAATGTAATTTAATACCACTTAAATGCCTTTTAAGTCACACACTGGCACTTTAATAGACAATATTAGTTTAAAATATATTGCAGACTTATAGATGTCATTTGCTGTAGATGTATTTTGTGGCTTTTCATTCCAATCGAAATCTGTTTCGTTTATTGCTAATTTAAAAACAACATCCTCCATATCAGCCTAACAATAATACTAACACTAACACTAATTCTTTCACTACTTGTTCTTGCATTGGTCCCCTCGTCAATGTCATACACATTATTTGAATTAAATAATAATTTAAATAGTGCTATTGTGAAAGAAAAGATTAAAGAGCAAAACTTTGGGTATCCTGAAAGAGAAGAAATCCAGAACTTTTTCAATGTGCAATGCCACAGAGAGTTTACTTGCCAAACTTTACCTGAGAAATTGCTGAGTGTGTTAAGTGTGCGTGTTGAATTGCAATGTAAAAAGAAAATACCCCAATTGTCAGTCACAGCACTCTAATTCAAACACAGTCACAGCTACACCTTGGAACAATGACTTTATATACAACTCTCTTGGAGACATAGTGTATGGGTTCTGACTCGTGTTTTGGTGTTGAATTGATTTTCTCTTCAAAGAGAATTATTTGGCTGCTGTTGTTTTCTATCCTAAGCGTTGCTATTTCATTTGTTCAGGATCAGGTCACCAAGATGGGTCCTAGGGCTGAGGAATACAGAGAGGAAGCACAAAAACACACCTTCCAAACTCTTCAATAAAGACACAAGTTAGACTTACATTGCTCCCCCGTCTTGTCCTCTGTCTTTCATCATTGTTTCCAGATGTCATTACACTTGAAAACAATTAGCAGGAATGCTACTAGGCACGTTGTTTCTGAATAAAAAGGCTTGATAAACGTCATTCTTCTGATGCAAAAAGATATGCACCTTCTTTTCAGGAAAACCTGTATATGTTCTTTGACAATGACACATAAAATAAAAGGGATATGATAGATATGGGCCAACAAAAAAAAACATAAATGATTTTATAAAAAATAAAATAAAATAAACACACATTACATAAAAAAATGTATGCTGCATGTTTCTATTTTCAAAAGTCATCAGAAAGAAACACGAGAATGAACAATGTGAGTTGACATAATGTGGAAAATATGGACTGTTTTTCAATAATAAATTTTATAATAAATTTATTACCCTAACACTATGTTCCCAAAAGAACATGGAAAACTGCTTGTTATTGGTCAACTACAGAAATGCCTTGTGTTAAGCATTTTGGGAACCATGGGCTGACTAAGAACAATACTGATCGCGGTTCTATAATTTAATAAGAAAAATATAACTCCCAGAAGCTGTATTATTATACTGAATTAAATCAAATGGCTTTGATACTAAGTGTTTGTGCACAGAACACACTGTTGGTAGTAAAATAGATAGATTTACTGGGAAGTCAATCATGGGAATATTAATAGACACAGCTGAAGCGAAGCAAAGAAAAAATTTATAAATATGGACAAAAACAGAATCTTGGTTTATTGGCTTTGGTGATGATGTATGCACAAAAACAACAAAAGACACCCACTTTTTATATGATTGATGTCCTTTTATGCTGCTTAAGTAAGCCGTAATAGTCCCTGACAAAGGTAACAGTCCCAGTTATTCTTAGATATTTAAAGGTCAAGCTGTTAAAGCATGTATTAAACACAGAGCCAGTAGAAGACCAGCTTGTCCCATTAAAGCTTCTTGTGTTTCCAAAATACCTCACCAAGGGTTCCTGTGCTACCTAATCTTCCTTCATCTTGTCCATGAATGTCTTCTCTGCCATGCACCCAGACCACCCACAGCAACAGATTAACCAGCATCTCACAGTGATGACTTGTTAGGCTTCCTCTCCAGCCTATCCTTCAATTCCCCTCTCAAATATTCCACTACCACTCAGCCTCATCTACTCGTCTATCTCCTGTCCACTGTGAGACCCCCCACACCATGTGGCAGATTGCTATGCTATCATCATCCCCTCCTCTTTGCTTCAATCCCCTGGTCACTCTTTAGGTTTCAAACTCCATTTGGCTGATCTATAGGTCTGCCCTCGGTAAATGGCTCTGAAGTGGTTTGGACAGTTGTAGACAGCTTGTTGGAAGGCCAGCTGCCGCATATCCCACTTATTTATTCATCTCTACATTGATTAATGGAGAACAGGGTCGCAGGTCAAGCTTTTATTGTAGAAGATGCTTGACCCAAACAACAAATAAATACCGTGTTTTTCTTTTGCAGTCTGATACGTGACTCCTGTTTGCTTTAGACTGTCAATAGGAAAATGAGAGTTGAAGTGGGATCATTCCTTTCAGGCTTACATCACCAGAGGAGGTTGAACAATAATGTGCAATGTCTGACAAAGCTTAATCATGTTTTAACAAAGTGATGTTTTTATAATCTATTAGAGCCCAGGTTTTTACAGATTCAAACAATGCAGTGACAAATGAGTAAAATAATGTAAATGTATTTAAGTAAAAAAAAAAGCTGAATAAAAAAAATTTAAAATTAGGAAAGAATATGCATGTAATGTAGCTATTTACCTGAGAAATTGCTGAGTGTTTTAAGTGTGCGTGTTGAATTGCAATGTAAAAAAAAAATACTCCAATGAAATGAAGTCTATTTCAAATCTACTTCCTTAAAATTTTACATTTATTTAGCGCTTAAAACCCTGTAATATTGTGTATGGCTGACCAATGTTATAGGCTAGTCACTGCACTCCATACCATGTATAACATGGACGCTTTGGACACAAACAACAGATGCGAGACGGTAAATATTTGTATTTGAGCTTACAGTGCGCAACCTGTCAACACCAAGGGAAAGAATCCACAACCTGTGTGACCTCGCACTCAGCATCTCACTGTTCTGATTGGCAGTAATGCTATTTAATCAAATGTCAAACAGCACAGGTTTGTCATACACAAGTGAACCTTTGAATCACTGCCTCCAATGAATGGAATTTGTTTGAGCCAACACAGACCCAAACAAAAACCCTGAACGACACATAAAGGGCGCTGGCATGTACACACCCAGGCAACACGCACATGCTTGCACTGAACGAGTCAATAATGTTGATATCACCAACACTTTTCTATCCACTGTGTGAAGGAGAAAGGAAATGGGGGGGAAAAGTCATCGCTCCAACGTCTTGTTTATGTGCTTGTCATTTATTGGCGGTCTGCGTTATATATCCAGGGAAACATTCGCACATTTCAAAAACTCCCTTGCCATTTCAGGAATAATTGGCCAGTTCTTGTGCTGAGCCAGTTCGTTGATTTTTTTTTTTCCACATGCAACAGAGCTGCCAAATCAATCTGCCACTCTTTATTGCTGACAGTGTGTCAACATGGAGATGTCAGCAACAATAGACATAAATGTTCTGTGTGAGTGATTGAGATTTCACTTTTACAAGAGACAGAGCTGCAAAATACTAAAGGCTGCTGTTCTCTACAACCTTTTCCTGTCAATGACTTGTAGTGAGCATTTGCAAATGTGCATGTATAACACAATTTGTATTTTATATTTGTGTATCACTAAAATATTTCCATATTTTTTATTTACAAAATAGAGAAACATTTAAAAGTGATTTTTCATCGATTTCACGTTGCTATGTGAGGTTGTGCTAAACTAAAAGCCATTGCGTTTTGACGTTTATCCTCATGTTGAATCAAGTCAAAGTCACATGCCAGAGAACTGCTGAGCTCAAGAAAAATTCAACAAACTCATTGACTCTGTTTTCCTGATTTCCTCCCAAGGCCCACTTCTTTCATTATCTACTCATTTGTTCCTGTCCCCAAAGTGGCTCATACAGTGCTACACACCCATTTTCAATCACAGAAACTGTCATGAAAAAATTAATAAAACACACAAAAAGGAAAATTCTGTCATCATCTGTGCAGCCACTGTAGCTGAGAAAATGAAGCTGACTTACAGGAAAACAGTCTTGACCTTTATGCTTTTCAAAGTTTTAAAAACACCCCTACCATTTTTGTTAGCGTTTATTTATAGTACTTTTGAAGAAATAAAGGTAACTTATTCAATGTCATCGTCATTAAAACCAAAATAATAACTGTGTAGCATGTATTTGGTCATGAAAATATTATAGTAACACTTTATAATAACTACACACTATTAAGCGGCATTAAAACATTATAAAAAGTTTAAACAACACAATCAATTGATAAATAGTTTCTAGAAATATCATTAATATATGTCTCTAGTTGGCTTATTTTTCTAGAATGCTATAAAAAGTTATTAATTAAATAGAAATTCTTAGCAATGTGTTTTTCTTTTATTTTTTTATTTTCACACACACACACACACACACACACACACACACACACACACACACACACACACACACACACACACACACACACACACACAATATTAGTCCCATCTAAACCCTAGGAGTTAAATGGCTGTGTCAGTGGCCCTCAACCAGCAGTAATAAAATACCTCCAGTGTGCATTCTGATCAATGGAGGAGAGAAGAAGACAAGCTGCCAGGGTTAATGGGCCCCACTCCACTTAAATACCATATGAGAGACTCTGGGGAGACTGAGACGGAGAGCGGGAGGGTAAGGCAGGCCAGGCAGAAGAACGTCTACTGGAAGATGGAAGATAATATAGAGGAGGGAGGAAAGGGATGAGGAAAAAGGAAATCAATAATTAAGGAAGGGTTCAAAATACCAGTGTAAACGGTTTTATAAAAAAATGTTCTTAATGTTCAAATTTAAATCATGTTTATTTAAACTCTTTCCCAACCAATTATCCCTAAAAATGCATAATTTGTCTCTTTGCTTGTATGCAACAGTGTCTGCATGTCAGGATGCATTACGGTACAGTGCACAAATTCACTGCTCTTAAAGTAAGCCATGTGTTGCCTTTCTGGAGCTTGAGTCCATTGAGTGTCACTTGAAGGGATTTTCTCTCATTGGATTGCCAATAACATTCCCAGTGTGAGCAGCGGGACATCATCCCAGAGAATTTTTGCTACCACTGCCACAGTTTGAACATATTATGGCTCAAGTATCTGCATAACCGGTCAGTGCTTCATAAAGCATAAAAAATGGATGAAAAATGGAAATTTGTCAATAAAAAAAAAGAAATGTAAAAATTGTTACAGTAGTAAAGGTATTTATTATTATTTTGTTTTCCTTTGGCAAGGGCACATTTCAAAAACACACCTTCTTTCATTCTTCCTTTCAGCGAATGTAAACTATGATGGTGCTTTGCAGGAACATGCTTTTCTTTTAACAAACAAACAATGCAAAGAGGTAAGAAGGTGAATTTGCTTTAATAGACTTTAAACACAATTAAATAACTGTATGAATGTCCATGCAAGAATCTGTGCTCAAAAGGAAACATGTGTGTTCTTCACTTCCAGCAGTGCTCAGTTTGTCTACTCTGGGCTGCTGTAGAAAAAAGGGTAAGTTTAGGGGAATAGGCTTCATTAGTTTGCACCAAAACCGAGATCCAGTTGGTTCTGTTTTAAAAGGGGTCTCGCAGAGTGTATTTGGTACTCACTGAGGTTCAACTGGAGCGTTCACACCAAGTGAGCCGCGCTAACAGAGCATCAAAGTCTATTTGAAGCACACCAAACACGACAGGTGTGAACGCCCAATAAGAATCCTTTTCCCATCCATCCATCTCATACCGCTTATCCGGGGCCGGGTCGCAGGGGCAGCAGTCTAAGCAGAGACGCACAGACTTCCCTCTCCCCAGACACTTCCTCCAGCTCTTCCGGGGAGATACTGAAGTGTTCCCAGGCCAGCCGTGAGACATAGTCCCTCCAGTGTGTCTTAGGTCTTCCCCGAGGTCTAAGAAAGACAAACGCAGGAGTGTTTATTTTTTTGGATAGCATGAACAGCTGTTCCTTCAGCAGCCACTAGGTTTTTTCTAATAAGCATCACAAAAACCTAAACTAACAATTTTACATTAAGACCTGCGACCTGAAGCAGCTGCATCTGTGAACACTGATACCAGCATTGATCCAATCTGGCTCTTTGTAATGGACTCCAATAACAACTCGATTACTGCCTGCACACTGATTAGTGTGTGGGGCCACCTATAAAATTAGCTTAAACCCTAAGGTATAAACACAGACAGACACACATTCCCTTGTCTTCAGTCATGTAGCAAAGACAGTACTGGATTCCTCTGACATTATAATTTCACGCACTTAAACACAGTGTTAAAAGCCACAACAAACCTGTCTCATTGATTGACAAATATATATATGCTATACTCTGTCATGAGTAAATCAGTAAGTCCCAGTCGCTCCTTGTTGTGAGTCCTCAGTTAGAAGTGTATGATGGGAACCCAGAGATTAGATTTTATTTTTTTAACTGGAGAAAAGCAGAGTTTAAAATCTGTCCCCTTTATAAAAAAAATAAATCCACTGTGGAAGTAAAGTGCAAGGGAATGTAGCAACCGCAGCATCCTCTAAAACATCCTGCGGCTGCTCCTTTTTGAACTTGAGTTCAATGGGGGATATGTGTATCTGTCGCCTTTTTCTATAGGCACAAAGTGGGGCCCCAGTTGCATCAGGGGTAAAACCACAAGGCAAATTAAATCAATGGGCTTCCCACTGGCAGATGGCTCACTTTAACACTCAGTTAGCCTTTAGATAATTGAGGCGTTGACTGTGCGTTGGTCGTAAAAAACGGATGGCTTGTTTATATGTTTCAGCAGAACAGATCAGCAGAGGTTAAATAAATGAAATCCCATTTGTCAGAGAAAGGAACCCCCGGTAATAATAAATGCCCTCCCACACCCCCCTCCCCTCTGCAAACAACTCCACTGTTTGGCCTCATAAATAGGGAAGGAGAGGAAAGATGTTACCCACTCGCCCCAGACATCCGCGCAGCCTGGCCACAACACCATTCTGCCATTGATAGGCTAGTCCTGCCTAATGAAACGCTCCTTCCTTCCTCTCTTCTCAGCTTGTTTTTCGGCCCTCCTCCCTCCTGCACACAGTGTGATAAGTAGCAAACCAGCGAAGCCTGTAATTACAATCTTACCGAGGAACCCTGGCCCAATCTGTGTATAAATCTCGCCATCCAATTACAAGATGTAATAATTTTGCAGTCAAGCTGGTAATGAGGTCTAATACTCATGCATGTGATAATCCCCCCTGGATGCTGACTCTATCAGATGTTAGCTTTGTAATTATACTGGCAGAAAATCATTATTTCATGTTCAGCAGAAAAATGAGCTTGGTGGGGGGAAGTTAATTTTCTCTATGCTCTGTGAAGCATAGACTAAATTTTAATGATCTAATCATTACCCTGACTATCCACGGCAGCAGTTGACCCATGTTACTAGTGTGAGGCAACGTTTTGCTCGTTTAAAAGTCCCTGATATGCAGTAAAGGTTTGCCAGGTAGGAGACTTTTTATTTTGTAATTATACCACAATAAAACTATTATGCTAATGATACTGAAATCGATATCTTCATGTGACACTCTCATTTAACTGTTTCATGGAACATAAATCAAATTTTTAATTGTAGGCTGTTAACATTTCCACGTTATTGCTATGTGTTCCTCTTCTTTTTTTTTTCTTCAAATGCCAATAAGTGTGTTTATGATTGGAGGTGTTCATTTAACGCAAATAACACACATCTTCTTTTGTCTTTATTTTGCTCTCGATATTAAGTTATCTAAATTGACCCAAAAATGACAAATTCTAAATTAGATAAACACACTTTAATAAAATAATTTAATTGGTTACAAACAAACAAATTACATTTAGCCACAACAAGTTACGTCTGCCCAACTTAATTTGCACTTTATTCAAATTAAGGCCATTAATTATTTTTTTAAATATGGGAATCTTTTGAAAAAAAATTAATAAACATTTAGAGCTTTGTTTTCTAATTAATACTTTTCTTCTCAAGTTTTTTAGTTTTATTTCAGAAAGTTATGCAAAAAAAATGTCTCAAATCGGCTTTTTGAAGAAATATAGCTTAATTACACATTCATACAAGCCTAAGACTTGTTAAAAGAGATAACAATGAGGATCAGCTTATTTAATTACAGCAATAGTCATAATGTGGCTCCAAAGTGCATCAATAAATCTTCCTAAAAAAAGAAATACACACTTTGCATGAACAGGTTTAAACTTAGGCCCTATTGAAACTATTTGTTTTATGTCAAATGTTGGGACATAGTTTATTTTGGTGAAGGAAGTTATAAATCATTCTACATGCAAAGTCTCCAGGACCTGATTCGATTAAGTTCGGTTGAAAAGCTTACATGTAGTTATTTTTATAGAATTCATATATGGAAACATTCATCAACTTTCTTGTTTTGGAGTGTGTTCAGGTTATTCAGGTTACCACAGAGGCCACAATGAGCAAGCGTAGCCCTCTGATAAAACAAGTACAAGACAACAGGATGCTTCTAACACGACACAAGCCGACAGCAGCGAGCAGCGCAGTGCAACGCAGTGGTGTCAGTGAAAGTAAAACGTTGCAATGCCTGCGCTGATAAAATCGGAGCTCAGCTGTCCAGAGGTCATGGCTGGTGGAGTGCGAGATATGGCCGTTAATAGAAATGATTGATTATAGTGTGGTGCCCCACTGGTGTCTGAAACATAAGAAATTATTAAACACATGATCAGTGTCTATCAAAAATGTTTTTGTGATATGCACAAAGATTTAATATGTACGTAATGTTTAGACAAGGGAAGACAAAGGTTAAGTTTTCGGACATATGTTGGTTTAGTAGAAATAGTACTAAATGTCAGATAACAAAGTGTTCGGTGTTCCAAATACGGTTTATCTCTGATACATTTTATATTTACAGTTCATGTTTCAATCCTGAGTTCTGATAAAAACATACATAAAACTTTGATTAAAGCATCATTGTGTTGATGTATGTTTTGTTGCTAAATATTATTGCGATGTTGTCACTATAACGCTTGTTTTATCAGTTTGACAGCAATGCTACACTATTTAAAATTCTATATTGTACTGTTTTTATCACTTTGTAAATACCAAGTGGATGTGTATGACACTGCAGTTATCTCACTTTAAAAGAAATAGTGCATGCAAGATAAAATCTGTACATGGCCTTTTTCAGTTTTTGTTTTCCTATACTATGTTTATAAAGGCTCCACAGACCCATCCCTAATGCAACACTTCAGTCTATAGTGCATAAAATCAAACTTCTTATCACATATTTGATATGCAAAAATGTAAACACGTTCGAGACTTCCCTGTGCCCTTGACATAGTCACTGTTATGTGCACAGCCATACAATCTAAGGAGATTATGTTTTCATATGTGGTCCCTAAAGGAGTGCTCCTAGAATCAAAATGCACAGCGCACTGAGCTGTACCACACCTTTTTCTTAACATGATGGATGTGCGTTCTTCTCCAGTGTGATAAGAGTCATTATTTGATGATCAACCATCCGTGGTATAGCATATAATTATAAGGTTCAGCAAAATCAGGTGTATAATAAAAGCTTTCAGATGCATATCGAAGGGTTTAGAGAGATACAGTGGTAATGGCAGGTAGAGAATTAAAACAATAAAACCCTTATAAAAGCCTTTATATAATGTTTTCAGAAGTTGTTAATTGTATTTAAAATAATACATTTTACAACAGATAAAAGACTTGAATATTTCAGGTTCCTTTTAAGTATATTTAAATGATATTCTATGCCACTTTTGCATAAAGTAGCATTAGAAGAATATTGGATTAATGACATTAACATTTGAGTATCAGATCGTAAGCAGATGGTGTTTCTCCACTGCCCAAATACTGAGCACAATCACTGGGGCCAGCAAGGCCTCTTTGTATCCTTTCTCTCCTTCTCCCTCCATCCATCTCTGTGCTTTCCTCTGATGCCGTTATATGTATTATCTATATGCCAGTCCATCTCTGGACACAAACGCCTCTTGTTTCGCCATTTTAAACAGATCTAATCAGCAGTGTGTTAAACAAGAGTGGATCTTTTATGCATTGGGTGTTAGGACAAGCAAATCACTGCTGTAGATCAACCGAATAAACAACTCCACCCTGATTCAATTACAACAGCTGGGCTCTGTGCCTTTATCTGGCACGGACATCATTTCAATCAAAATGTAAAATAATCCAATCCAATAGATGCAATAGAGGAGATAGGATACAGACTGCTGAGCTTGGTTGTTTTATTAAAAAAAATACAAGGCATCAGAGGCTATTCTCTGGTGCTCTCTTTCTTTCTGACAGCTATCAAGAAGTTCCCATTCCCAAACTCCATTACCTTGTGTAATAGCATTCAAAACTGAAATGAAAAGGAAGGAGAGGATGAGATTGTTGGCTATATTTTTATTACTCAAAGCTGTTTTCCACGACACAGCCTGGTGCACTTTTATTTGTTTAATTAACAAAAGCATCAAATTCTTCTTGTCCCATCGTGAAGTCTGTCGCCTTCCGCTGTCAGCCAGAGCAGTTACTGCGTAAGATCATACTTGGAGGGAATTGAAAAGTCGACCAATCCCGTATTAATGTCGCGCTAATGTAAATGTTTTCTCTCTAAGTTATGGATTTGATGGCAATAGGATACAGGCCACTGCACTTTAGCCCCTTTTAATTAACTAAGCAGAATGCACCATGACAGAAATTTGAAACAATCTCTAGAAGAACGAACAAAAGAAGAGACAGAGGAGAGGAAGAGAGTGATTTCTCTCAATAATAATGTTAAACGAAATTGAATGTAGTAGAATGTAGAACAATGTTAATAATACAGCTTGTTCTATCTACAATAATGTAATCTAATAGAAAGCAATTAATTTAGGACACAGGCCACTGCACTTTTTACTCATTTAATTAACATGTAGGATATTTGCAAGGGGTAGAAAAATAAAGCTTTAAAAAGAATTACACCTCCCCCATCAAACATTGCTGGTAGTTGCAACACAGCTTATTTCAAATATATTGTATGAATGTTGAAAGCTACATCATGTTTAAGATTGAATTCATATAAGATTCCTGTATAGAAGCATCTCAGCGGTTTAATAATCCCTACAACAAAAACATCGGCAATATATTTCTGTTTTTATGGTATTCACTTGCCGAGGAGTAAAAAAGTCAGTTCTGAGTTCTACTGATAAAAATATACTTGTACCAAAAATCACATTTTTCTTAACACGCTTCACAAAACCAACTTCTGACACAGATCAATTTCATATGTCAAATCATTTACACTACTTTGAGTGAAAAGGAAACTAGTTCGACCTCACCCTGTTCAGTCCGGTCTCCATCAGCTTGGTGACATTTGCTCCTAGTGTATTTGCCCATATTGACTAATGGCATAGGTAATAACATGCATAAAACTCCCTTTTTTATTGAAATGTCTGGGCACTGGTTTCCTCCTCCTTTTACACAGTGTTGTAAAGCTTATAGAAGGAGAAAGCAGGGAGGTGTACATTACCCTTATTCTGGTTCCCTCACACCCAAACAAGCATTTTATAATTCATCACTTGGCCATGACAGATGAGTCCTGCTGGAGAATATTAGAAAATGTCTCAAATCTCATATATATGCTAATGGTATGCTGAGACCGGTTGGGTAGTGTGGCAGACTTTTTAATCTGCTCTTGCTTGCTACTACTAGAACTACTGAGTGAAAGTGGAGGAGACAAGCCATTGCACTTCAATAATTTATGATCAAACAACTTAGTTTTAGCAGATGAATGGACTTAAAAAGAGAGGCGGAAAGATGTCATCACATATAAGGCAAAAGTATGTAAGGCATGTATTAGTGGTGTAATTTAACAAAATTTAATGCGCATTCAACCTTCAACTGTCTGTCCGACATGTTGTCAAAGTTCACTTAAATAAAAAGCTTATAATGTATTATTTCCAATTGTTCTGGTTATATCTCTGGTGTCAAGCTTTGTATTTAAGGGGGTGTGTTTATGCTGAGGGTCTGCCAGACAACAAACTAGATTTTAAGATGTTGAATTAGTCCTGTATACTAGTAATGGGAAATCCGGGTCTTCTCAAGAGATTTGGCTCTTTTGGCTTGGCTCCAATAAAAGAGATGGCTCTTATGACTCCCAAATGGCTTTTAAGTTAGAATCACTCAGAGCCTTTTATTTTATCCCAATTTAGCAATTTTTTGCTAAATTTTATCCCAATTTAGCAATTAGCATCTGCAGCCAGATGCTAATTTTTTGTTGTTTATCACTCATTTCTTAAATTTGAACACTTTCAAATCTGCCTCTCTCTGTCACTCTGTGTACCTGCAGGGAATCACTGCACTTGCTATCTTAGGAGCGCGTGTCCCCCTTCCTTCTGTCACATAGTGGTATGATCCTAGTCTGCCCTCTCGTGTGATTGGCCGCATGTATACCATTCCAATATTATATATTACCCATCCAAATGACAGGAGCTGGCTCCTATTGTTTGCTACAAAGAATCAGCTCTTAGAGCTGACTTGTTCGTGAACGAAACATCATCACTGTAATCCAATAAGCCACTGGACAACTTATAATATACTCTATATGTTCTGTTAGTATTATGTGTGTATGCCCAGATATTTGTCATTGCAGCATGTTAATAATAATTTGGGTTGCAAGTCAATTTCAAAATGCACTGCCAAGGAACTCAAGTGAAAAAAAATAGTAATAATAATCTAAATACAAAAAAGACACGTGTGTTTCACTATAATGCAAACAAGATCTAAAATGGCTGAGTGCAGACTTCAGCTCAGAGTGTGAACACTGACCACAGTGTTCAGGTGAAAACTTCTATTGTCTACTTGTACACATCTGTGAGTAAAGGTTGAACACGTCACTAACTCACTATGAACAGCAGGTTATTGAGGGCGGGGTATGTTTGTAGGCATTGATAAATTAAAAATGGCATGTTTGAAGTATAATTAGCAAAATATTTGTATTGCATTGTGTAACAGTTGCTGCAAATGAGAATTTTGATGTGTTAAAGTGATCAAGAAAAACTGTAAACCATATACATCTGAGAGCAAAAATCTAAAAGTTCACTGCTCAATCAGACCTTGGGATGAGACTTTAAAATCTTCACAACACAATAAAGTTTTTGTAATTGCTTTATTTTTAATATGTAATAATAAACAGTAGCCATTTTAGACAACTGCCTAATGTAATTGTAAACCTTTATTTGACTTTACTGTGATGTACATCAAACATCTGAGTATTAACTGTCATAATGCAAACACTGGTAAATGATGATTGCACTTGCTCTTGCTCATGTAACACATTTGTTTGTCCTTATTTATTTAGATTCTATCCAGCTTCACTCCATTTCTCCATGTTCTTTCTCTTGCGCTCGTCCTCCCTGTTGAGGAGACTTGCCTTTGTCGACTATTTGACAACAGTGACACAAAATTATTACACATCATTACACTTTGTAAATCACAATTTATCCAGGCTCGGCAAATTATTCTCCGGTGGGTGCTAGGGGTAATGAAAACTGTCTTTTCCACTTTACATCCATTGGCTCTCCTGCTCTCACACAGTTACACTAAATGTCTCCGACGGCATGAGGAGAAACTTCTTTAGCATTTTTTTATCCTCCATGTTCTTCCTTCTTTCTCACTGACTTGATGATGGCAAAATTGTCACTAAGCAATGCTATCATCTTATGGCCACGGCATTTTCATTAACATATTTTATTTTTTTACTTTATTTTATTTTGAGCCTCAACTCAAATGTAAGCAGCAAAGCCTACCACTGGACAAGCACTACAGATTAATGAGCTGGACGTGACGCTGTTTAGTGTGGGGATGCTGCAGAACATGTTGTTTGTAAAAAGCTTAATTTAATAAGATGGCAAAAAAACCATTAAAGACAAGTATTGTTTTTTAATATTGTTTCAGAATTTTCTAAGTGTGGCAGGTGGTTCCCATTCAACTGAACCCAGTTTCTTAAATCGTCATAAATGAGGGCAGTGCAGCAGAGCTACAGGGGCACTTTCTCTTCACATGTATCTTAAACCAAAGGTACATCATCTTCAGCACATGTCACACCAAACTGACGCAAGTATGTCCTGCTACAAAAGCTAATAAAAGCAAACTCATGAAAATCCATCTTGTACTGCTCCAAGCAAAGTGTCAGCGTCCCAACCATCAGGCCAGCGGGCCAATCTTCTCGTAGTGCTGACAAGTATGGGCACAAGTAAGACTGTTTTAGGTTTGAAGCTGTAGCAACTGTTTTACTGTTACTAACAAAAACAACATGGCATTGCTCTGACTGGATAGAACTGTGGTTATTCATAGATCATACATCCACTCACCGGCAGTTATTCATTTAAAGTACCTGCTTTTTACAAACGCTTTTTATGGAAGCCGTCTCAGATGGTCCTGTGTCATAGACACAGAATATGTGACAAAGCCAGGTCAGTATAATTATTCTTGAATTTCAACAAAAAGGCATAGAGCAAAGGAAAAGGATAATGAAGCCCGAATATCCCAATTTACTTCTTTACCGTATGTATTCATCTCAACTCAATGCTTTTGCTTAACATGCAGGCCTCCCTCACTGCCTGTTCCATTATGCCTCAGTGGAAGAATGATGATGAATCGTTTGCCCGCAAGGAAGCAAAATATATCAAGTCTGGGTGGGTTTGGGGAATTGGTTAAGTACTTCTGCAGAGCTCTGACCTCATAATCGCTTTGAGCCTGTGAGGACCTCTTCATTTATAAAGTAGCCATTGATTAATGCCCCGTTAAGTGGACAAGGCAGGCGAAAGATGGAGCGGCCTGTGCACTAAAACACGGACTGCACAAAGAGGAACTAATATGTGGCAGTGGCAAGAATACTATTCAGTTGAGTTTGGCAGTGGGTAATTGTTGCGGCAGCTGCAGCTGAAGCTTCTCTCCAGTCTAATCTTCCTGGCTATAAATCATTGCTGTTTGGCCTCTCTTTGACACCAATTGCTGCCTGTCCCTAAAGCCTACATAACGCCTCTGTAGGTCAGCACTGAGCTCTTTAAATTGGTCTTGTCAAACAGAAATCCCAGGACTGAACAGCTTCTACAGTGGATTAGAGAATGCAACAACTCTTTAATATAATTGTTTTTTTCTCAGGTATAAAAACAACATACAAAACAAATTTGCTTAATAAAAAGACATTTGTTGTTGGGAAAACCCAAATGTGCTGCCTGTGAATCTATAAAAGTGCCTGTTTATACCACAAATGGCCCAGGTTCTTTAATGATATATTATAGAATGACTTCACCTCGAGTCACTCATCAGGGTCAGGTCACCCGTTGCCATTTAGGGGTCTTAAAAGGACGTCAGTGTCTATTCTATTACAAGTCTCTGGACAAAGACACCTTCTGATCTCATTAGGTGAGCTTAATTAGACAGTGTCACTTTCAATTTCAGGGACAGTATCTCAAGCAGTAATTCTCTGGCTCTGTGTCTCAATCTTGACTTATTTCATTGCTGCATAGACCACAGGCTGCTGTCTGAGTTATAATTGAATGAAGGCTGATTAATTTATTGAGCAATAATTAGTTGAATTGTTAGGGTGGGGCAGTGACAATAGCAGTCAAAGAAAGAGTGCAATGTCAAGGCACACAAAACAAAGATGGGACGCAGTAGACTACCTTTATACTACCTTTTGTCAATCCAAATTGGGGGTGCCAAAAAATATAAACATCAATTTGAATTGGTATAGCCTGTGATGGCGCATACAAAATAAAAGCCTGTTATTTATTCCAAAAGATACACAGTGTTGACCATGTTCCACTTCAGTAGAGTATGATGCACCAAGCCAATGAGGTGACATTTTGAAATCTATTTTTCTAAAGGTAAAACTTTCCACTCCTTGTCTCTTTCACAGTGCTGTGCCCCCAGACTGACAGCTTGCTCTCCGGGTTTGCAAGGAGGCATTGAAAGAAAATTTGCTTGGGCGAGATCTTTTTTTCCTCCCCTTCTCTTCACCTGCAGCAGGCGAGATGGCCCGGCGAGTGGGAGACGCGGGGGACAAGACTTCAGCGAGCACTGGAAATGGCAGTGTCAATTAAATATCACTTTCAATTTCCTTGTTTTATGATCCCCGGGCTACTAAGCACCAATAATCCCCCCCTCAGCAGGCCCTCCTACCTTGTCTTGAGGAAGATTGATTACACTTGTCGCCTCCTATAAAAAAGACATTTACATGAAAATAAGAAAACAACTTCTTTGTTTGCATGGAAGTGAATCAAGGAAAAAAGCAATTCCCAATTTGATTTTCATACAAAGGCGAGGCGAGATAACAATCTCATGGCGTCTCATCTGAGTGAGTTTTGGAGGTAGAGCAAAGATGGGGGGCAAAGACGTATGTAGATTGAATAAAGCTGGCAAATTATTTTTATGCAACATTGATGGATGTTGTCTTCACTTGCACAATGAAGATGTTTCCGATTGTGCACCAGAGATTGCTTTGGACACGTGTGTTACATGCAGTGCTTTCCGGCATTTTTTATCCAATAAATAAGAACCTAACACACTAAAATTAAACCCATTACTTAAAATGGAGAAAATTATACCAACCAGCATTTTGTAAAATAAGCTATTTCATTTTTGCCATGCATTGTGCAAAGTCAAAGTTTTTTTTGTTCTGTCTCTACAAAAAAAACATAATATTCCTCAAACATATTAGGAAATGTTTTACAAATATTTGCTAAAGATTTATAATGGTTTACACAAATAATAATAAAGTCCTGTCAAAAATAATTTCAGAACTTAAATGTTGTTGCAAGCACCCAGGAGGCTTAGGAAAGCAAAAAAAAAGTAAATAACACTGTATAATGTAATGAATGATTGATGAAATTATTTGCGTGTCTCAGGTTGAACATAATAATTACAGGTGTGATTAGAAAACACAAAAGTAAACATACATGCAGTGTAATGTTTTAGACTTCCAATGCTTTAATTTATTTTGAATGTATTTTTTTATTTATTTGTTTATCTATATTTATGTTTTAACATTATCACCAAAAATAAATTAATGGATGAACATGTTGCTTATTTTTTGTAAGTTTGTATATTTGAAGACATATTTCAAATGCTGGAGACTTATTTTTCACACAACACTGCCTTGCAGTGGCCACTTCTGAGGAAACCAGCCTGACATAAAAGATTCCTTTGCTTTTTTATTTACTGATATCAATATAGTTTATGTACAGAAAGTGTGTGTAGACTGTACTTGCAACCAGATAAATTCAGATGTTTTCTCCAGATATAAAAGAGAGAAAAAATGCTCAAAAGAAAGACGTGACGTAAGTAAGCCAACATGAGAGAAGAACTGCTGAGGGTCAGACTAAAAAAGGGATGACACTGGCCTATATCAGATATAGCCACTACAGGTATTTCTCAAACAATGGCAGTAACAACTGATATGTCTGTGCATATATGGTAAACACTGAAGAAAGATTAGTTCCAACCAAATCTCCTCTCTGCACCTTTAAGTCCTTTGTCAGTGCCACAGAGGCTGTGTAGCTACTGTTTGTGTTGAGCATGTTTACACAAAGCATAAGAGTGTCTGTGTCCAATAATTCGTGTCTCACATGGTCTTTCTCTACTTTAACAAGGTCAGTGTACCAATGTGAACAACCCTGCATGCAAACACACGGTCAAATCTCGGGCTTTGAACAGTGCCGTATTGTGGCAGTCTCTGTGTTGTGAGATAAGCTAGGCCGCTAATGCCTCACATAAGACACTAATAAACAAACAGTGTTTAAATTGGACTGAAAGGAATCAGTGATGCATATAGGAAGCACCCCCGGCCGCTTCAATGACTTAATCTGCCCGTTCCCATTCTGCATTTTCACATCGGCACAACAGATTAATTGAAAATGGACAGAGGGAAACAGCGTCTTACACTCTTCTGTGACTTTGTTGGATTTACATGAGTCTGCACTGTATGGAGAGTTTTATTTATCATTAAATCATATATTATATTATGTATTGGTTAATAACTTTATCATTGGTTTCATTTATGTCTGAGTTTCTGTTGTTTGTTATAACTGTGGTCCACATGTCACTCACTTTGTCACAACTAGAGGGCAAAAACAACAGGTTTTTAATCATAGCGCTGCATTTTATGTTGTTTTGTTGCACATCTTAACATTTTTTCTTTGTATCATAAACACTTACATTGGATGCATCACTTTTTTTTATTTGTGTTTTAAAAATGTATTTTTGAGAGAGCCAGGGATCATTAATCAACAGTTTGATCCCAGAACTCCAACAGAGCATTACAAGAATGTGAACTCCTCAGAGTCATGTGCTGAATTGTATTAGTCAATATGCTATCGGAGAACACACAGGGGGAGTAAAAGCACAGTTCTTCCGGAAAGTGATTCATCAGGTTTTTCCCAGAGCCCTCCTGGGTCAAGTTTTTATGGCGCCTGTTTGGATTTCAAATGCTCTTTTCTCTCACTCCCTCTCAGCAACACTATAATGTCCAAACTTGTCTACATTTGCTTCTTGTGTTTTTTTGCATAGTAGATGTCCTTTTAAAAAGACCGATCTGAAATAAGTCTCTATTCTTGTTTTGTTGGCTCATATTCACTGTTTTCATGAACTTTGACCTCAGCCATGGCAACACCTCGAAAAATGTTAACATTGATTGACAGGATTAAAAAGGCCCCCTTCCCCAGTAGGCATTTCAAACACTTTGGGAACAATGGCGCTTGGTGTGATTGAATTAATGAGGTATTGCCGACTGTCAAAAGAGCACACATATTTTACATAAACCTGATTATCTTTGCATGGCAGAAAGAGAAGAAAAGAGGAAGAGTGAGGGAGGAGAAGGAAAGAGAGATTTGGATTTCAGTGGGCATCTCCAAAAGAAGGCATCAAAGTGTGCTGGATGGTGGGGGTGTTCACTGAGTGTGATGTTTTTGGCTTGGGCTTGCCTTGGCCTTACCCTCATGTCTGCTCTGTTTAGCATAAACCAACCATAGGGGCTTTAACAAATCTATTCAAGGAGCATGGGGCCCCAGAACAACATACTTTTTCACAAGCCACCACCCCCAAGCAGCAAGATGTTTTTTTGGGGAGTGGGGCAGTAGCCATTGTTCCTCTTGAACCGTACAGAGATTTCATCGTCTCCCTGACCTCAAGCCTAAGGCAAAGAAGCATTGATGCCCTTAGTGAACCCCGTGGAGTGACACCCGCAGTGACTGCCAAGAGTCTTGCTAATTCTACCGACCCACTGAGACAGTAAAATAGAGTGGGACACAGTGAGTAGAGGGGTGGACTGTGTCAGAGATGGGAGGGAGGGTAGTGAAGGTTCTCTGACTGAAATGCTTACCAGATCAGCAAAGGGAACCCTCTGAAACGTGAGCTAATTCTCTATTTAATCCTTTTAGCTAGCCCCACTTCTTCTATCTATTTGTCCTCACTCAACCCCCCTCCCCTGTCCTCTCGTTTACCCTCTTTTCCAAAGAAAGTGTCAGCAAAACTTCTGTCGAGCAGCTGAAGAACAGGCAGGACAGGATGGCATCTCTAGCAACGATCTGGTGCTGCGGCTAAATGAAGAGAGCTGACTGTGTAGGCTGTTTCTTTTTCCTTCCAATGTTTTTTCTTCAAGAAAAGCCCTGACAGCTGCAGTTTGATTTCTCGGCTTGTCAAAAGTCATCTTTGTTAGTTCTCTCCCTAGAATGAATGGCGGCAGATTAGAAGAAAAAAGAGGCGTGTTCGTGTATGGAGCTGTAGGTGGGCTTTGCCTCGAGTGGTTTTAGGCAAAGAAAAAAGGAAAATGCACAACATTACTCGAGGGGCCTCTGAAAGGAGTAGAAAATCGCACATTACTCCAGAGGCCTCCATTGTCTTACCTACTAAAGCCTACCATATCAGATGCCTACAGATCCCCTCCCTCCTGCTCCACAACGCAGTGCTGAGAGTCTGCATAGAAAGATACAAATTGTCTCACGTGCTGTGCGGTTGCCGGAACATAAATTGAGGCGAGTGGCATTGTTGTCAGTGAGTAATATACTTAGCATTATTCATAAAGGAGAAGAGAAGATTAAAAGGTGTTGGATGGGATTGAAAAAAGTGCTTGACTGCAGAGCTGACACGCTAGTTACATATGGCCTAATGTGGGTTTTTATCAGCTGCAATTGTCAGAAATATATATCCCTGAGGCTGTATCCACCATGCGCGTCATTGTACTGATATGAACAAAACAAATGACAGGCGTTATAGTTATAATGTATTACTATCAGATTAGGTGTCAGCTACTGCAAATTACATTGTTATTACTTGAGAAATATACTGTAAATTGTCTTCATTTAAGGTGTGTGCAGAGAAAGCAAAATGTTAAATATTGCATTTATTAATTGATTTCAAATATATATTTTATTCACACATTCAGGGGCATATAATTTTAAAAAGTCAGCCTTCATAGGAGAGATTGTTCTGTTTTATTTTTTAATTTATTTTTTTTCAGATATACTGTAGGCAGCAGACATACTCCCACTACCACTTATAGGAGTTTGAAAAGCTATCATAGTTTTTGGCAGCACTGTTTTTTCCCCCTTCGGTCTACATTTTGGGCAATTCTCAAGCAAGCCTTCTCAAGCTCTTAAGCCTTTAAGAAGAAATCCACTGGCGGCCTTTAGAATGTGCTAGTTTTTACAAATAGTTATTAAATAGACAGTCTAGTCATTCAAAATCAATTTAAGTGTTACCACCTCTGTGGCACCTACTGTTATACTATACTATCTATTTCTGTTATCAGCAGTCTAAATGACCCAGACATATGACGTAACATAAGCCTTTATACACCAAGGGCTTTTCTCTGGCCTGTCATAGGACACAGTTGTAAATTAAGCAGTGAGCTTAGCAACCACTCCTTGACTTTTATTGAGGCCAGGGTCTAATTATAATTCACTGGACCAGACCTTTTGTGTCACTGAGTGCTTCATTTGCAGTTTGCAGTTTGTATGAACCCCGGAGACATTAACTCCGTCCCCTTCTCCATTCATTACAATGCTATTAGTCTCTGTGAATTGATCAATATATCACGTATAGAACATCTTGAACGTGGACGTCTGGCTCCTTTGTGAGCCCCAGAGATAATGGTTTTCCCCATTCATGCTGGCTTGTAGGAACATGGAGATAAAGCAAAGCGAAGAAGAGTTATACCGCTTACAGCTATATGGAGAGGGAGCCACCTCATCCAGATTAAGAAGTGGGTGAAGTAAAATGCATAAAAATGGACAGTTTATTGTAAGGAGGAGAGCAGGTCTGTAGGAGGGTGTAAAGATCCCAAAGACTTTAACTGGCATCTTTTATTCTTTGCAGGCATCCAGGAAGAAATAAAGCCATCCATTTTCCATATGGCGCCTGATTGAGCTGTGATCCAGTGTCTGATGCCAACAACTGTAATGGGCGTTTATGCAATTTGCTTTATTTGTTTTACCTTTAAGCTGAATCAATTCACATTAAAGGGTCTCAGAATGTTTACTTTTTGATGTAATTGTCTTCAGATCAATCGTCACTTTTTCTTTTTTCTTACTTTTCTTTCTTCTATCCTGCAGCCAAGTTTTGAAGACACCTGGCTTGATGCTGACAAACCAACAGAAAGCAGACACGAGATAATACTCCTTGTTGAGCTTTTGTGCCTTTACAAAATCTCTAGGGGGCAGCAGTACAAATGTTTTATATTCAGAGAAGACTTGCCTGTGTGTGTGATAAGTAGATGTGATCCAATCGGCTCGTGACAGAAGTGTTTTATAGAAAGAAACAAGAGGAAGTTTAGGAGAAGAAAACAGAACCTCAGACGCTGCTTGTTAGAAGTAAGTGTGGGTTCAGAGACATGTCAATTTAGATAGACATTAACATAAACAAAATGTATGTCAGTATTTCTTAAAAATAAGGTTAAACTCAGAGCTGCTTAATTAGAAAGTGATTGAATTTTGATGAGAATAAAACAAAATTTTGTCAATTCTATTTAAGTTTGAGATTTTTTCAGAATTTAATATTTCAAAAAGTGCATTTGTTTATGATCCAGTATAATGTCAATCACTACCCCTTATGCAATATTTCTCATTATTGACAAAAGTAACATGCATCTTATTTTACTCCACTCCATGTAACACAGTATAATCACAGGAGCAATGTCAAATTCACATCTTTGCACTGTTACTTGATATTTATAGCAGCACGCAGGTCCAATCGATGATGCAAATGCACATCCTTCTCTAAAGCTTCTCTGTTTCTATAAGCTAACCATGCATTGTGTTGTTCAACACACAGGGTTGGGATACAGTTCATGTTAGCTGTCCTCTGTCTACATTTCCTCACACAGTTTTGACCTTTAAAAGACGGCAGTGCAAAAAAGTCAAGCATTCCCACAGCTGAGTGGCTCCCCATATGCAGACACATGCATGTGCGAAGGATGGGAACACACGCAAACATCCATTAAAGCTCTGGCTAACAGCTGTAAAACACTGAGTTAGAATTCACTCTGCTGTGGAGCGTTTAAATGAGCTTTAATTTAGCATCCTGCTGGCTCAATTGGGATTGTAATAGAACACATTACACCTTGTCCTGCAGCAGAAGCCTTCTCTGTTCCCCGTTCAGTCCTGGGAGAATTGATTTTTCCAAAAGCAAGGGAACAAATTAAAGGGCAAAATGATTGTGTTGCGAAGAGAAACGGCCGACGCAGCATTGTAATCAATTCGACTATTAACTCACCAGTGTTTTCCTTTACTACACAAGAATTATTAATTCTTTTTTTTTTTGCAGGATTATGCAATTAATTAGCAACACACTGCGTTGCTGTAATTACAAAGTTGATAAAGAAAAACACAGACACCAAGTTTGTGAGGACTTTAAATTGTCTAGAGGTGACTTGTGGAACAATGGGAATGTAATCGAGACAAAATATAATTGGTAGCAAATGTATTTATACTGCCAATCTTGTTAGGTGTGGAATAAAAACTTCAATGAAGCAATTGTACTTACCAACCGTGAAAAAGGCAAACATCTGCTACATGTAATTATAATTACACATTTTTTTATCATTCAGAATGGCTTGACATTGAACTGCCACAATCATGCATTTACACAACATAAGGTGTGAGAGATAGTTGAACAAAGAAACATATTTTTCTCAGGAGCTAACATGGCTCCTCCCTTTTGAGTTGCTTTCAGTTTGTCCCCACAATATACCCATCCTCAACTGCTGAAGGAGCTCACCTTGACAGCTTTTCCAGTTGCCCTGTTCTAAATGGATTATTAAAAAGAGATGGTGGGGTTTTACTGGGGCTGGTATGCGTGGCATCCCAAGAGCCTCGCTCTGAGTTAGCCAAGCGCAGCAAGCTACAGCTGTCCTCCAAACAAGCCAGCCATCCTTTATTTATTTCTGTTGAAATATTGATGGGTGTTATGAAAGGTTTAAAATAATGTGTCTGCCTTTTCTTGTGCCCTAGCACAATGTTTTCTAATGCATAAATAATTCCTGCCTCGGACTTTGCGTGGACACTGGCTCTACCGCATTAGGTGGGGTGTATCCGCTGTATCACATTTTTCTGCCTGAGAGAAAATACCCATCCCTTGTAATTTCCTACACTTATACAATCGCCGTTGACAGTAAATAATTGATGTATGAATTTAGGGTTAAAACTCCAACACAATAAGACTTCATGTCAAGGGTTAGTCCCTGCAGAATTGAAGCCAAATCATCTCACAAAATGGATGCTTCCTCTCCACAAAAAGGTATCCTCTTGGAGCAACTTTCTTTATTCCTTTCTTATATGTCCTTTTTTCCATTTTAAAGAAATAAAAATTCTGTGAAGAGTCTGCATGTCCTCCCTGTGTTACCGTGGGTTCACTCCAGGTACTCCAGTTTCCTCCCACCGAACAAAGACATACATGTATAGGTCAATTGGCAAATCTAAAAAAAAAAAGTGAATGAAATAAACGTTATTAAAAGAAGTACTGGGACTAGCAGCCTTTTTGTTGAGGTGCAATACCCAAACATGCAGCCTCCTATAATTCAAGGTTTGAGCATAAATGAACATTAATGGGTTTTTCACACTGACATGAACCCTTTTTAGTTTGCGTTGGTGAAGGAGTTGTGCACAACTCAATGAGCACCCACTTGCTTCTCATTTGAGTTTCTGCGTTGTAATGTACAATTATGTTCCAAAATTTCTTAGTCAGATCCTTTTGAGATATAAGGGAGCACGGAGACAAGATATAAGGTCAATAAGGTTGAAAAGTAATTTTGCTCTCTACGCTTCAATGAATGCATTTGAGCATGTACAGTTCTATTGTGAGTAGTGGAAATGCTGCTTTAGAGGTACAGTGGACATATAAGAGGAATTACCACTTTTACTTTTAATAGGTTAAACACTATAGTTAAACATTTTAGACAATATGTTATTACTCTGTATACTTTTCCATTATCAAGTTCTAATTTCTTAATTCTAGTGTTATATATCATTTACCATTAAGAAATTAGCTATGCAATAAAACAAAAGTTGCTCAACTTATGTGATCACTTATGTAATTAATAAGTATATGACACCAACCATGATAGACCAGAATGACTAAATTTGTTTTTGGGGGTAGTGACCGAATGAGAGAAATAGATATTGTTTTGATATGAGTCTCTCAGTTGTCACACCCTTTGGGGCAATCGCCAGATATTCATTGTGAACAGAAATGACCCCTGGACTCAGTCTGACCCCTGTAAAGCTCTTGGATCAATTACATGTATACCTTTTTTCCTACTTTCTCCATGCTGCTGGACTGGCTTTGGAAACCCAAAGTTGCTCAGGGTGACAAATACCCACCCCCCACCTTCACCCTTTTATGAAATTGTGTTGATGTGTGCGT
The DNA here is from genome assembly GCA_024349245.1 of Neodontobutis hainanensis. Taxonomy (NCBI): domain Eukaryota; kingdom Metazoa; phylum Chordata; class Actinopteri; order Gobiiformes; family Odontobutidae; genus Neodontobutis; species Neodontobutis hainanensis. Next base: position 8,008,717 of record JALDNG010000004.1, on the reverse strand, counting down.
GTCTAGGCCCTCCAGTGTACCCTTGACCACCTTGCTCTGTAATCACCACATACAGCTGCCACCTGCCTCTCACGTCTCCTCTCTGTACCCAGTCTGCACTCAACACTGGATCCTAATGTCTCTGGTCATGATTAATCTGATAAATAATAAATATATCAATCTAGCCTCTCGACAAGGACTAATTCTTAGCAGCGGGAAGGCAGAAGCCCCCTTTAACTGCTGCCTGTACCTGTCAAATCAATTATTTAATGATTAATTCTTTTCAAAATAGGGAAAATTTTGATTAACACTGTCCAGGCATCTGTCTCTAGTTTTTTGATAGATGTCAGCAAAGTCAACCCTGTCTGTCTTGATGTCTGACCTTATGCATACACCAGAGGAAAGTTTATTCCCAATCAGGCACTAGATATACAATATGTGTAAGAAAGCTGGCATTTTAGCTTGTATGAACAAAGCCAGAGGCAACTGTCAGTGGAATCACATGCTGAATAGCACACAATAAATTACAGCTGGATCTCAGAGGCCTTCATCCTTGAACCTTGAGCTTTGGATAACACCCCCATAGCCTTGATGTGTGTGTCCGTTTGAGTGTTTACGATCAAGTGTGTGTTTTGACCCTATTTACTAATGGAAGCCTCCAAGGCCCCTGGGTTGTATACATTTTTAATGATGTCAAATTGTCATTTCTCTGTGCTGTTTGCTGTTCAAAGAAAAAACCAATGTAGCATCAGATGTTGTTGATATTAAAAGGGTGTAGACACAATAAAAGAAAGAAACTGGCTGTATTACAAATGTAGCTGGTAAGGGAGTGGAATATTGTGGCAGATTAAAGAGCAGCACATACACAAATTAGAGTTACACTAGATCTGTTTAACACAAGGCATTTTATTTGATCCATTACCAAATTGATTGGCCAGTCGAGTTCCATTCTCTAGTTTTGATTTGAAAGGCTAAGGTTGCCTTTTTATAATTACCTATAGGCAGCACTAATCCCTAATGAGTGCTGTCTGAATCCATAAATTAAAAAGGCAATACCATAGCCTCTTTCATTGCACTTTTAAGGTAATACAATTATTTGGACTTAAGAGCCTTAACCGACCAATGGTAAAAAGTGAACTAAATGAAACAGCCTTTGAGATGAACATTGTCCCTCCCACTTCATTCATCACTGTTTGGTTTTAATCATTGTGTGGCTGTCTTTTTGCCCTCTGAAAACCGAAGTTGCCCTCAGGGTGAGCAGAAGAGCCCTGCCTTTAATAGGGCCACCAACCTGACAAATCTCTCTGTTCTTCACCCAGATATGTCTCACAGATACACACATACACTGCAGCAACACATCTGCCAAACACACATCCAGGCGATAAAAATGAGTGTTTCCGTTGGAGGGAAAGACAGAAGGCCAGTGACTGGCCATCAGAGTGACAGACTGCATTGTCCGAGTGAGCTTTGGTGGTTGTTACAAGCATCAGGACATTAGAGCAAACAAAAGCAGGATTGGGAGTGTCATCAATCAATCTCCTGACAGTTGACTTCACTTTGTTTGTCCCGCACTCTGCATAATAAGTGATTGAATCTCAGCTAATTAGATATTGGGTAATCAATCATTGCCAACAAGGCACTTGGCTGGCTGGCTTAGGGGACTCTCCCTTTGCGTGTGCCCGTTGTCATGAAATAAATTAGAAATAAAAATTATTTTGTGTCAGCCAAAAGGTAATTCCCACCAGTGAGCCGTCCAACCACTGCCTTTATGCAAAAGAGACACATGAAACGAGGCATAGGGGGGTGGAGGTCGTGTCCAAACCAATTACTGAAATATTGAGCTGAAGAATTTACATAATAAATGAGGCAATAAAATATTGATATATTTGCTTGGAACAATGTTTTACAGTGCATAAACATGCGTCAAACAATACTGTATGTCCACACTCTGGTAAAACATTAACGTTAGAGTTAACTTTAAAAAATGAGTACATTGAAAATGTTATTGTTTTTAGATTCATTTTGTAACTCAGCCAGTCAAAATATGGCCCGTATAGTGTGGTTCAAGTGTCTGTCTCAAGCAACAGAATCACATTGTACAACTACTGAGCCAGTGCCAATAAAACACATTTTTTGTAGTGCCAAAGCTTGTTCTCACCTTGCCTCTTCACACTGTCAAAATGTCATTGGCACATTTTCTTTTTTGAGCTAAGCCAACACTCCAGAGGTACAATGTTTGCTCCATGTACTCCCCCCCCACACACACACACACACACAGACCCCCACCCACCCACCCACCCTGAGGTAGCCATGGTAAGATGCACAATAACTGCCACGACTAACACTGCGTGGACACTAGACATACAGTTGGGGAGAACACAGAGAAGATAGAGGGATGAGTGAAGGGAGGAGGAAACACAAGCAAGATAGTAAAACACAAGCAGAGCAGTTAAATGAGAACAAGAGTTAAGAAAGAAAGAAGAGAGGGAAGGAAAGTCTTACTTATTTATTTGTACACCACGTCTGAATATATGTAAGAAAAGCCGCCAGCTGGGCCTCAGTCTCTCAGCAGTGTGTCGTAGCCTGTCACCACTACTGCCACCGAGACAGCTACAAGTTTACAACAGCTGCCGACTAATGTTTGATCAGTGATAAAATATGCTGGGGTGACAACACCATGCTGCCCATGCATTTGTGGGGGCCTTGCACATTAAAAATTCAGTGCTTGGCAAGTATAAAGGGCCCTGATGGTCTCAGTGCTGCCACTGTCGATCCCTACCCGCTCTGCTTCCCCAAAGGTTTACGCAGGGGCAGAGACGACTTCACAAGATGTCAAGAAGCTTCTCGATTTTGTGTTTACCTGGTGAGACTACTAACCCGCCCTTCCATCAGCTTTCGGAGAGGAAGACCACTGCTGAGACCCTCACAAGTTTACTGCAGAGGCACCTTTACTAAGAAAGATAAAAAGTGAAGTACATAAAAGTTTCATGCAGTACCTAACCTGGTTTAATTCTGCAAACATGATTATGTAAAATTCTTTGCAGTGGATTTATTACAGTAAAATGTTTATTTGTCATATGACCATTTTTGAGTCAATTGGAATTGATTTGCGCTCCACTTTGTTTAAGTTATTTGGAGGATAAAGGAGGATTTTAAAGATGGTTCAGGTGATTTTAAATAAATTGAATAGAACTTATAAAGAGAAATGAAAAAAAATCATAAAAAAAGAGTTGTATAATGCATAACTATTGTAGTGAATAGTAGCAGAAGAATTTAGACCCATTCACCAAAAATGTCCTTCAATTAGAAATCAATTAACTGTCCGTACCAGACAAAATCTATTGAAAAAAAATCTTGCGTGCATCCTTGATTGTATTTTCAAAATGCTCTCTAGTCAATGTGGTGAAGCCAACAATGCGTGCATGCCAAGGAGAGTCTCTAGGTAAATGTCAACTGTCAGACAATTGCAAACCCCTCATCAATCGCCCTGCCATAGAGCTCTGGGCAACGAAACCCCTCTCAGGAACTACCAAGAAGAGGAAGAGCGGAAACGAGGGTGACACAATGGCACAGAATTACCGAAAGGAAGTCATGGTCAGAAAAACGCAAGAGGGAGAGGGGACGAGCAAATGTGAGCGAATCAGATTTCCCTTCCCCTGTGACAAGGTCCTCTGACAGTTTTGTTGCTGGCAGTATGAGCAGTAGGCTATGATTGCCAGAGTGCATTAGAGGCCCTGTGTGTAATTTGACATCTCAATATTGAAATAGTAATGCATCCTCACACAGCATAATTTGCTGCCTAGTAATTGGATTCCAGGCATGTGGTACAGGGAGCCAAGATGTCCTTGCAAACTTGATAATGCTGTGTCATGGTAGCTGCAGAGCATTTAGATAAACAGATTCAAATATATATCAGAGTATTTAGGATATTGTGTCTTTTTCTGCAGTCTGTGAGACGAATGTTAGCACTCTCAACGTGTATAGACACCTGTGCTCTGAACTTTTCATGTCGCTCTTTTGTCCTTCCTCGTTTTGTTAAGGCTTCTTGCCCATCTAAATAATTCAGCCAAAATGAGAATCAGCCCACTGTATCTTACAGCATACTTAACAAGCCAAAGGGAGCAAAAAAAACAAGGAACAGGAGGCCAGGTTTCAATTAGGTCTTTTGTTACAAACAATAGGGTGACAAAGGCCCTGTAGTTTGAGCCATCAATTTTGTACCTGGCTTTTTCCTCCTCCCATTTTCTCCCATCATGTTTTATTTAATTTTTTTTAATGCTGTCTATCCTCAATCCCATTCCCTTTGTTATTTTATTGTTAAAACACGAGCACCAGATACTGTATCAAGTGTTTGTGTGTGTGTGTTTGTGTACTTGTGTGTGTCCACAGATCTTAGTATTGAGTTACCTGGGATCATGTGACGGTGGAGCATTCAAAAAGGGCTGGCGATTCTTCTGGGTTTCTGAGACACAGTCGACTAATTGGATGAAGTGTAAGTCAAACCAACGGGCCTCCAACTTTGATGTGACACACAAGAGAAAGAGAAAGAGAACGACAGCAGGGGGTGGACGCAGAGGTGCTGATCGCGCGTCACATATTTGTTCTCCTGCTGGAGCTATCTCCACCTGTTAAGAGACAGACTTTTGTGCCACACAAATGGTCAATGCTCACTTTGTTTATGGCAGTTCATTAATTTTGCAGATACCTCTTTGGTTTCTTTATGTTTGGGTGCTTGTTTTCTCCCTTGTTTGCTGATTCATTGTATGCAGCAGATGTAAAAGGTAATTGAGCAAAACCTAAACAGTTGATAACATTGTTCTGTTTATAATAATAATAATGTTGTGTATATTTCAGAGACGTTAGTGGACAACAGGATTTTTGTTAAGCATAGATTCATACTTTATATGTATATATTCCCTTTTTTATATAAAAAAGCTATATGTTCACAGATACTTTTTTTTTCTTTTTTTTTTTTTCTTTATGATTGACTTCTACACCCTTTACTTAAAGAATGAAAAAGAAGGAATTAAAATGGGGTTTAAGGGTGAATGAGGCGCATGGGGTGAAGTTACAGCAACAGCTGGTGTATCCTGGGATGTTGGCCAGGATGTTGACTCCCATATTCACCTCCCATCTGCTTTCATATTATCTACAGTCCCTCATCTGTGTTGCCTTTTGCTCCCCTTTACTGCCCTTACCAACCGTAGAATATACTTGCTATTCTAAATCCTGACCCATGTGCACTTTTCCCTGTGACATTTTTACCTTCTCCCAGGACTAGCCTAGTATGAGAGGGATATGTGTGGACTTGCAACACTAACAACACAATGGTCACTATTATTGCATACAAAGGCAAGTTGAAATTTAATACCACTGATTTCTCCAAAAAGCAGGACACACTGAATACAATAGGTCAGTCTGGTTTCTACATCTTATACCACATTGTTTGCTTTTCTTAAAATGACACAACAGGACATGCCATACTGAATGTAATTATAATATGAACACATTGCTGTGTCTCAATGTTCTATTCATTTCATCAATTGTCTTTTCTTTGCTAGCATATTTTTTGTAGTAAAATCACACAGAGCTATTGTATGTTGTTGAAGAGGCTGACATGTCCCACATTGTTAAAAATAATCCTTTTAGAACGTGTGAAATAATTCACTTTCCATAATCCCTAAAATCCCCAGGATGTATTACAGGAGGGGGAGGTGACTATTTACACAGAAAAAAGACTGAACCATTAGGGGTATTTCATTGCAAGAGTAATTTAACTGCTTTGAAAAGTTTTTTAAAATCCACAGGCTTCTTACGTGGCTCTAACTAACTCATCTTGCCACTCTTAAAAGTGCTACTTGCCCTCTTGCGATTCACAGTGGGCTTTAATCTTAAGTGCGCAGCCCAATCATTTGAGTGGCTGTACAACTGAAGGGACTTTTTTTTGTTTCTGGGTGCTGTTTATTAGCTTGAGGGATGTGGCCAAGAATCTTGTGATTAATTGGGGTGAGCCACTCCTGATATAACAAGGTCAGTCCTTGCCAAGACTGCCCCTCTCTCTTCCACTTACACCAGTTACAACTGCCTTGGGTGGACACATAGAAAGTGTCTGTAAAAGGAAAGCTTTTAGAGTGCTGCTCATGCCATTCATTTTTAAATATAGCTCAAACAGTGCCCTTTAATTAATTTAATGCAAATGAGACTCTTTGTTATGTTTCTGTGCCATTTTTTTTCACAACTTCACTACTTCACTACAACCAATTAGAGAGCCAGCATGTCACAAGGAGAAGTGAAACAGAGGGAAGTGATTAATCTAGTAACAGTGTAGACATTGACAATGTGTTAAACTTAAAAATGTGCTTTGACAGATTCTAACTAAGTAAAATTATTATTATCAAAATGTATTCTTTTTGTTGTAATTGTATTTAGGTGCTTAGTATGTGATTTGCAGTGGTTTTCTACAGTGACTCACCTAATATCCACCCACTGTCTTTAGAACACATTGCAAATTAGGACTGTCAAATCATCCTCTGGCTTTTGTGTCTTAGTCCCTGATTAACTTTATATTAATTAGTGAATTATATTAGTGATTATGTGCTCATCAAGCCAGGATCCCCTTCTGTGCCAGTAGCAGCCCACCCACTCACTGATAAAATGGATGTTATTAGACAGACGCACACACACATATGCAGTGTGTGAAAGTGATCCAAGTGAGTGCGGTGTGCACTGTACAGTAGAGGGCGTTTTCTGTAGCTTCAGACAGAGGGCAGTCTTGTGTCAGCTACTTCTGTTTCTCTCCTTTAGTTGGAGGTACAGTTAAATGACGCTGTGGCCTTTTTAAACAAAAATCTGACCATACAGTAGGTTATCAAGAGATAAAGAAAATGCACTATTATTCATAGTCCTGTGGTCCTTAAGATGGATTGAACCAAATTCAAAAGTAATGTCATATGAATAAGTGATTATAAAAAGCTTTTATGTGTAAAGACTGAGCACAAAATACCTAAAATATAAAAATGAAAGATTTCTGAAATGTGGGTCCACATGGGATTTATTCTCTGGGATAACAATGTAAAACTGCTCTAGACAAGTGTAAATATACTGTCTGATGTTTATGCACTTAAATTTATTTTTTGAAAACATACAGTAAATTTGAGTGAGTCTTTACACGTGTCTTTTTTCTATGTCTTATAAGTTCATCTCAGTACAAGAAAAAAATAATTTGTCATAATATTCAGCCAAGACAAAGACAGACACATAAAAGACCTGGAACAGTGTTGAGAAAAAGAGATGACTGACCAGAATGCTTTCACCACCATCAGATAAAGACACAATACGTGGATGAACACATGTTTTCAACTGTAGATTATGACAGAGCACTGTTATTTCCTGTAAGAATACACTTTCAATTTCCTGGCCGGCACTTTAGTTTTATTACATTGATAACGTGATAGCATCGGGCCCGTAGCCATGGGGACAAAATCACCGTTTTTACAATAGAACGGACAGATAAGAGAATGATGTGAAAGACAGAATAAAAAAGAGACAAGGGAAGGATAGTGAGAACAATCGTGTCTGGGTTCAGCCAGTGGGATAATTACCATTACTATTATTTCACTATTAGTTACAAGGGACCATGTTCTAATCAGTCATCCAATTATTATTAAACATGAGCCCTTTGGAAACTATTAAAAGCTATTTTTGGTTATCTGGAGAAGCCTTTTGGTCAAAGTTCTCTGTAACATGAAAAGTCTGTGTAAATGACTCAGATCATAGTGGCATATGTATCTGTGCTGTGTCCTTAAGTCCCCTCAGTCACCAGCCGCAAACAACAGTGTTTCCAAGAAGTTCCACAAACTGATTTCCTCACACTGCTGCAGATTTTCCAGCCAGGTCCTGATCCCCACCTAAACCAATTGAAGGTAATTTGTTGTTGCAAATATAAATTTTGTAACTTGTAATATCCAGCAAGCAAGGCAGGCGAGGCCACTGGCAAAGGCCAAATCTCTGTTCACTTTTGACCCCTGATAGACGCCTTTGTTAGCTTAGCCATTGAGTTGCCAATCACAGCAGTGTTTTTCATTAAATTCACTTGAGTAACTCCCTGGGTACCAACAGCCAACCCAAGAATTTAGGAAATGAGTGAATGTTCTGAAAATAAGCAACAAGAAAGGCAAGATGTAGAAAAATTTACATAAACAGTGACTGGGATAATATTTTTAGGGATATGTTTGTAACCAAAACCTGGCATCATTTAAATGATCTGATCCCTGAGTAGTTAATTCAAGGTTTATTCTGACTTTTGAATGAACTCACTCACCTCAGTATTTTACTTGATTCATTTGAGCAGAGATTGGCTGCAGCTTTTACCTCAGAAATGTCCCTCAAATGTGAACAAAACAAGAAAATGGTCAAAGGGCAGCCAAAAGTTGCATTCACCACAATTGTTTTAGAGGCCCATAACTGTAAAACAAAAGAGATTTCCATTCTAAACATTTTCTTTTCTTTTTTTTGTGAATTTAATTTTAAAAATAAATCCTGCTGATTTATATCTTGCATTCACAAATGCAAACAAAAAAATATTTTTAAATTGCTTTGGATAATAAATAATAATTAGATTTGACTAAGCCACAATTTTTGTGGCTTATTTTTTGTGGCTTAATTATTTTTATATATTTAATCAAATAAAATTTGAAAAAGGTTCCAGTATTTCCAATGGCAATCTACAGAAAAAAGTCTGAAGTGTCCAGAGTGTAAACAAAGGTAATGAAAGGAAACAGCGACCCAAGTGGGCAGTGGGTTAGTTTGAATACCTGAATGTTATTTTGGGCAGGGCAGCCCTCACACACACACATTTACAGAGACATAGACACTTTGGGTCCAGTGTGATTTGCCCTGAAATGCTTGACATTTTCCACATAAGGATAATTGAGGAATAACATTTGCGTAACAATTTAACATGACCCACACCTTTCTAAGCCTTTCAGCGTACCTAGCTGAAGATGGCTGCTGACATGTAGGTGGAGTGGGGCTTTGCATGTTTTACTGTGCTTTTTTGCTTGACTTTTGCGTGTGCTGAAATTTCAACACTTTCAATGTGTGCGTGTCAATGCCAAGCCAACATATAGGTGGTGGATGGATTGCTTCAGGCTCAGTGATAGTATTGTTGATGTTGGATAAAAAAAAGGAAAACAAGCTTATTATTACAATGGCAGAGTCAATGTCAAGGGGAGCTGCACTGACCTTTTCAAGTCTTTCCATAGCAACTATTAAAAAAATGTATCAAGGTGGGGGTAATATGAGTAGGGGTGTGTTTGTTTTTGTGGCAATGTGCACATTGGTATGTGTGTGCAAGACTCAGAGGTAGTGACATGAAGCAGTTGCTAAAAGCTAAGGTTAATGGATTGACTGTTACCTGTTCTTGGGGTTTAACATTGGCCAATACACAAGGGGAATCATCCGTGGCTGAATCAACAGCCTTGATGCTTCTGCTGAACAACTAAATTATCAAAGCTATGGCTTGTTTGTTTTAGGAATTTTGGAGGGTTGATCTAAGGCAAGGATACAAGGTCAAGACACAGTGTTTAATCACTGTACCTCAAAGTGATGGCTTTATCCTCGGGTAGTGGGTGGTGCTTTCACATAACACAAAGGGAATATTATCCTGAGACACATTTGAACTACAGACACCTGTTATGTCTTATAGGCAGAGTGATAAAACATATATATATATATATATAAAAGGGCAAAAACATATATTATTTAAAATTCTTATTATCTTTAATTCATTTGCCACCTAATTGTGATGGAGCGTTTTCAGTGCCTGAATGATCCAATAGGAGCTATGTTGTCGAGGGCTACATGGCCCTGATAGGTTCTCCCAAGGCAAACAGGTCACAGGTCAGACAAAGAGCGGTTCAAAAAACACCAAAAAACAAAATCAAGGACAGTGACATTGCTGTGTATGGAGAAACTGGGGACGTTGGAGTCAGGCTCAAGGTTGGGGCGTTTGCATGTCAGCGCCTGGTGAACCCTCGGACACAGAATTAGGGTGAGGAGCTTGGTTACTCGGGAGGAGCTCAGAGTAGAGCTGTTTCTCGTGGCTTTTATGATTTTGTCGAGCTACACTAATAAATTTTGCCTTACATAATAATGACATTGACTACAGTTATACTCTACATTGCAATTCTGGTTGCAATTCATCAGAACAACCAGGCTTACCATTTCACACCAGTTTTCTTTATACCTACTGCCCTACCATTAGTGCCCTGCTTTGATAAATGAGAGGATTAGTGACTGGTCCACTTTATTAAAAAGTAATAACAATTTTTGTTGGCACCCTTCACGCAGTATGGAGTGCCATGAATCACAGGATATTGGTTGTCTGTATCTGATGAATGCGTCGTTTACCAGCCGACGAGTTATTTAGTAGCGGCTATTAATTTAAATCACATTTATCTCTTTAGCTGGCGAAGGGAAAATGCAAGCTCTGCAGTGGGGGAAACCCATGAACAACGAATGAAATTATGAGAAGAAATTATGAGATCCAATCTAATGATGTATATCAAATATAGATTTTTTTGCTCCACACTTGCATTATACACATGGCTGTATTTGACATTACACAGGTGGTCTGATGTTATAAGACATTATGTCATGTCAAGAAGAAGACATTGATTCTTTGTATTGTTTATATGTTTCACCCTTAGGACCAGAGAATAAACATTGATGGTCTCTCGTTTCCTTTTTTTTCTGCACAAGGTTTTTGAAGGTTATCCAAACATGAAATAGAGGGCACATGTAAACACAAAAAAAACATTAGACAGATATAAAATCAATTTTCCAATATCAAAAAATATCTAAATCAATAAATGAGCAATGTTATGAGACTTAGTAATTTGCATATGGCCATGGAAGTCCAATTTAGAGATGGGTGAAAGTAAAATTACATAATTAATCGTACTTTGCTTATTATCAAATTACTAAGGTTAATAATAAGGTTATTAGCTAATGCAAACTTACTGGAATTCCGGTATTTACAGATACAACAATAGAAAGGATATATGAAGAAGGATGTCTGCGTAACATGATAATGGCATCAGTTCTTGGTGAAAATAACTTCTGGATGACCTTTGAAGCCACAATCCAAATTACCAGTTCTCTCATAAACAACCTGAAGCCCATATTTACTCTAAGCCTGGACTTAAACTTAATTAAGTAGAGGGATTGAAGCATTTAGGCTTGAAATGTGTGCACCTAAGGCTTAAGTATATTCCATTTTCATGTTTGCTTAACCTTCCTGTGGACTCCGAAGGTGCGTCTAGTAATTGAAACATAACAGAATTAAGTTACAAATGTCTAACAGAGCTCTGTGTGTACAGTAGAAGCCAATACACTGCTGAACTTAGGACATGTTTTGATTTAATTAGTTTTTCATTTGGCACTGAATGCCCCATTTTAATATGGGCAAACAAGTTGGTGTGGATTTTCAGTCTGCATGAGTTATGTCCAAATATATAAACTCAGGCTGAGCATGTTTAAAATAAACTAAAGATAAATACAACCTACAAACATTAACAAGCAATTCAAAAATGACGAGTTTGTGATGTATCTTTGTTAGAGTATCATTGTGCTTATAAATGTATCAGTGAACCTTCAGTCTTCACTTTCTGTCAAAAATGACCCGCCTCCAAAAAGCCTCTTTAACCCAACAGCTTGTTTTTCATCAAACATTATTATGTGAAAAGTGGTGTTTCCTTCTTCAAAACACAAGAAGATTGTAGTTTATCAATGTACACCACTTGGCTTTAATTTCAGTTAAGGATTTTCTTAAATAATGGAGTAGGTCAGATTAACACAATGACTTAACCTTAAATGTTGTTTCCTGCTCTTTTACAGTTTTTTTTTTGTTTTTGTTTTGAATCCTGGGACAACAAAAGAAATGAACACATTTTCAGTTACAGCTCCATTTGCGAAGCAAGAAGAGAACATATTTCATTCAACAGTAAAGTTGTGAAACTTTCTTGTTTAACATGATTGATATTCTTTGACCCTGCATTGTTTGAATTTTTAGGCATCCAGGTTTCTCCTCGCATTGTGACAGTCATGTGTTATATTAGATTTCCAAAAATATCTCGTTAAAAAACAGTAGTTATCTCTTCTCCAGTGTAACTTTTGGAAAAGTTGACTTTTTGATACTGTAGGAGGATTTAGTGGTGATATCTTTATTCTTCCCGGACTGTCACTCTGTCCTGATGATTAATGTAAAAGGCATTGACAGAATTCCAGGCTGCATGTCCCTTCCGGGCACCCACTGATAATCTGCATGCTTGGGGTGGCTTGTGGGAAGTGTCCCAGGTGAAAAGCCCCAGGGGCTGGGGTGTAGAGCCTCGAGGCTGCCCAGGTGTTCACAGTTATTACTAACTCTCCTGAGAACAGTACAAATATCACTGCATGTAATGTTGCATTTGGGATCAGTTTGTGCTCTGCAGTCAGTCACATGTCTGCTTGACTTTTTTATTCATTTTGGCCTTTTACTTGCACACAGGAATTTTAGGAAAACAAGTGTTCTTGCTCATTTCCTTTTACAGAAGTGAAGTACTACATTTAGACAAAACCCACTCATCAATTAACAGATAAGTGAATTTATTTATTAGTATCATTGATGTAGTTTAACTGACTGGAAGCCCACTGACAACTGTAAAGCAGAATAATTTCAAGGGCACAAAGCCGACACTAGATGGCTGCAGATAATGGAGAAAGGGATCTAATGATACACACATACTGTACAGTGAGCAAAGATGGAAGGTGTGAGTACAGAGTGAAGAAAGCAAGGGAACACAAATACAACATACAAAATTATGTTGGAGGATGATGATGTCTTGTGTTTTATATATATTTATATAATATATATATATATATATATATATATATATATATATATATATATATATATATATATATATATATTACATTAGAAATATGTATTAATATTTCTAATATAATATTGGAAGACCAGCTGTGCAATGCAATACACCAGGGGCACATTGAACGCAGGGTTTCAAAACTTATAGTTGGTAGATCTCCTTGGCTATGGAGACATTAAACTATTTCACAATCAATAGAGCACTCTGAATATATTTTATTGGGTGCATTACATGGCAAATGAATTGTAGAGCTTGGTTGAAGCAAATTGGGTAGGTGATGGAATATCTGTGAGCTTTCGTCTGACAATTGGTTATATTTCCAGAACATGTAGATTAATGGTGCTCACAGTGGTGCCACGTCTCGGGGATTCATTACACACATGCACACACGCCTGCTCTTCATTTTCTCCCATTCAGCCCTCAAAGGGAGCTGGAGCAGGACTCATTGATTATCTAAAAGGCGAGAGGAGGATCATAATCTCAGGGGCGGGGGGTCCAGAATGTACTTTAAATATGTTCTCAGCATCTCTGAAATATTTATCACTTTCAGAATGAAATTGGTGCATTTGCTTGGCATTTATAGCATTTTCCTTCATGGCTTTTGTGGGAATAAATGGGAAAAGGGGGGATTATAAAGGTTACATCTTTATCAGCACTGGCTTAGACAGACTTATTAAAGGCTGCTATGTTATGTACAGTAGTGGAGAGTCTTGTCTAAAGAGCAGATCACAGCATGAACATCTGCTATGAGAGTGCTCTTATAAACTGCAAGGTTTAGGTAATAAAATATATTTCTATGGCTGTGGGACTTTGTTTTATTAATGCTATGTGATTTCAGAAAGCTATCGCTATTACTGAGATAAAGTGAGTGGTTAAAATATGGGGTACAATCCACAAAAAAACATTCCCTCTCTGCTCTTTATACACCTGTGGAAAAATGATAAACATTTTGCCAGCGCACACAGAACAATAGATATGGTTATTATAAAGTTTTAATGCATTTGTGTTAATAAAAAAACTCTAAAAAACTAACTATTTATTATTGTCTGGAAGATGACAGACATTTTTGCTCTTCTTAAGTTAAAATTAAATGTCCCTGATTGGAAATGTAATACTTTTTGGAAACTACAAAGGCATGTTCATTACAATGCCAAAGAACATCCAGTCGTGTATGATCTGACATTGATAGGCTTTGTTCTTAATAAAATGCAAAATGAACAATGCAGTGTGGGGGCACATTCAGAGAAAACACGCATTCCCCCTTTCAGTTCAAATTAAGAAGAAGACAAAGAAAATGGGTACCATTGGGATGTGTTATCCTCTTCTCTGGGAAGAAAAATGATGATTGGAGGAATTGCTTTTAGAAATAAATAAACAAAATTATACAAAGACTGTATTGTACTGTTGTGTTCAGCAACACAAGCCTCGGAATGTGAGTGCTTCTCATTAATTACTGAATTGCAACATATTGTTTGCAGTTTCTATCAAAACAACTTAATGAAAAAGGACAATTGTAAAAATTTTCACTCTGGACACATTATATTGATTGCAAAAGTTAAGATTTTTTGTTAGTGAGCAATAAAAACTGTCTTTAAACTGATGGTCCAGGTTAAAAGTCTGGTGCATAAGTCAGTAGGCAACAGACCACTGTGTACTGTGTTCTGAATTCAGGCAGAAATAATTCTACTGGGGATAATATATTTATCTCCTGATGTTGGATGTGGGGCTCCTCTAGGGCTGGCCTGAGGCCCACAAAAGAACACAACAGCACAGGAAGTGTCCAGCCAGAATGTTTTTTTTTTTTTTCTTTGTAAAGCCTTCACATTGTATTTCCATATAGGAGACATTATTTTATACAATGGTGGTATTGTGAAATAAATGTTAAAATGGTAGGTAAATTGCTTCCACTGATTGGTGCAGCAAAGTGAAGGATTTTTTTTGTTTTTGTCCCTTTCATTGTGTGATCTGTGAATAACTCAAATTGCTCACACTTTTCCCACTTCACTCTTGGCTGCTCAGAGAGATGGCAAAACCATCACCACTGAACTTCTATTTACCCTGTTGCATAATAAAATAGCAGGCATATGACCTATGTTAATTAATGATATTGATTTTTAAAAACAGGCTTTAGTCAAGGTAAACAAAAATTGTGTGAATTTAATTATGCTCTTGCACATTCTTCTGGTTATGATTCCTTGCAATTACACCTTATTGTGCATTACTCAATACCAATTTGTAACAGTATTAGTGATTATAGCAAAGGACAACTTTTATTTTATTTTATATTATGTACAGTATATCTTATGTACAATTTAGTGGCAACTAGTGGTGTGTTACACATTCTCAAGTCTTAAACATGTAATGTTCAAAATTGACTTTCTATCTAACATTAGCAACATTTACATATTTTTGTATTTTCCTCCAGAGGAATTAGCTGTAATACAATTACCTTTTTGCATTTGATTTCCCACAATATTACTTTAAAACCAACACTTGCAATTGTCAAATGATATTATATAAATGACCTGCCTTTACTTAACTTTCTGAGTCAAAATAAAGCTAATGTTTACTGATAGAGTCCAGAGCTGTCTCTACTGTGACGTTTGAAATGTGTAGACCAGCTAATTCTTTTTAGTCATGAGAGGTTACATGAATGATCCTTTAAGCCAGGTGAGGAGAGGCAAGGACAACGGTGATATTCCAACACAGGTTTGGGTTTCCAGACCATCTCGGATTTTCTCTACGTCATGTTAACACTGCCATTTGAGCAGGGCAAAGTACACATATTCATTACAAACAACTGGTACAGCTTCTAACACCCCTAGCTAAGATCCAGGCCTAGATAATAGACCAGGGAGAGGCAGAGGATGTCTTGTTGTTGTCTAAGCACTGTCATTATAACATTTAAAGGACAAAATAGGATTGCATGACTCTGTTGGGCATGGTTACAGTGTCAGGAATCTTTCATAGAATACCTGCTGAACACTCGTCATTCAAGTGCACAGTGATCAACTTGCACAAGCTTTAGGAGCCAAGCTATGGGTCATGTGACAATTTCCAAAGGGATCCTACCTCTTTGTTTAATGTCAAGAGCAAGGCAGTCCATATGTTGGTTGCTACAGTTACCACTTTCTCTTTCCACAATGTGTTCATTCATTTTCCACACCCATTGCTCTCAGTGTCAAATATCTGGAAACCAAATCACATCAAGCTGCTTAATAACAACGTAAGATAGGACATAAAAATGGTAAATACTGGACAAAGCAATTCAACCCTTTAAAGTACAAAATCTTACTTACTTTAAATTTATAGTTTGCCAAATAAATTGAGCAAAATAGTATAGTAAACTTGTTCATTAGGATGCAGTATTAATATTATTTGTATTGCTTATTTTTTAAAAGTCATTGTGTTTCTATCAGTGCTTATGCCAACTGATGTCTGCACACCAATTGCTCCTGTCTGTCCCACAGCCCAGGCTCCTGAACAAGGGCAATAGAGTGCTTCCTGTGACTGCCTCTAAACTATGGAACAGCTTCCCTCTTCACTTTAGAGCTGCCCAGTCCCTTGAGCAATTTAGTAAAACAAAGACTTATCGCTTACTGGGGTGCTAGACTGGTTTAGCAATACTGTTGATTTGTTTTATATCGTATTTATTTCAGGTAATGTTTTATGATCTATGATATCCTATTTTTAATTACTTATTATTAGGTTATATATAACCTAATTGTAAGCAATATTTGCATGTGATCTAGAATAACTTGACTTGACTTAATTAAAAGCAATGACATTTCAAAAATATATCTTATTTTAGATAACATGATGCATTTTAGTTTTATTTTATTTATATTAAGTAGTTAAAACTATAATTTATTATTATTATTATTATTATTATTATTATTATTATTATTATTATTATTATTATTATTATTATTATTATTATTATTATTATTATTATTATTATCTCCCTGCTTTGTTCTTTTCTAATCTGCCTAAAGGAATCAAGACCTGGAGAAGTCAAAACAATTATTCATTGAAAGAGCTGATATAGCAGCAGCATATTTTCTCCCAACAGCACCTTCCTCAGTAAAACTGCATTTGTGCATATCTATGCATGGTTGGTCAGCCATATAGATGCTCATCTGTGTCTTTCATCAACTTGACAGCTTTTTTCCTCCTCAGAAAGATAACATTTATTATAAGCGTAAGTAATACATATTGGCCCGGAGTAAGTTTGTGGCACATTGCCGCACCTCATAATCACAGCTGTCTGCGGTTAAGTATCCCCCATGATCTATTGACTCCATTTTTATTCACTACATTTCCAGCCTGGTAGGTAGAGGGTGTCAGTTAAGCACAGAATTCAGAGCAGTCATAATTCATATCAAGTGAACACTTGTTTTGTTATATCCATTCTTATTTTAAAGACGTGCGCCTTATTGTATTCAAATAGCAAAACATAAAATAAAAAATGCAATAGAAAATGAGACCATATTTGCTGGTTTTATTGCTGCTGTTGTGTTAAGCTTTTCTACAACGTTCGACAGTATTTGTTGCACATTGTTACATATTGTTGTTATGCAAATTAAGTCTGAGAGAGCTGAACCTACGGCAGGGAAAAAAACAAAATAACCATAAGGACATTAATGTTTTATTAATAGTGTTTAAGATAATATATAATATATAATACAAATTCAGCTTTTTTTTTTAATGAACTGAAGAGGAATTGTATCTAATGAGAGAACTGCACTTTTTAATTTATTATAAAATGAGCTTTTACATGCTAAGTGCCATTGTGCCATGGGATTTCATATTGAGTTGGTATTTTAGTCACTCCTTAAAAAAATAAAATTTATGCAAATATGTATTTTGGTTTATGTTACCATAGTATTTACAATCAATACTCCCAGGCCAAACAAAGAATTGGTGCTAGTGTGAAAAGTTTTAAAAATGCTTTCTCCCTCTTTTCTGTTCATTTATAGTTCTTCAAATATATTGTGCATGTGCTACTCAAGCAACTTACAGTTTTATAAAGGCAGTATGTAAAGTCAGTAATAAATATTTTTTTTTACTACTGTGTAAGTGTAACTGTTAAAAGAAGTAGAAAATCAAAAGAAGCATAAATAAGGGAAAAACTGTTGGTATGTATTTTTTTACTTTTAGAAAATTACCATTCTAACCACCCAATCACTAACAATAAACTATTATATTATAAAGTAACTATAAAATATTATTTTGTGGCAATGACCATTCTACACTTAGGTGTATAAGTGTATTTATGTATTCTGCAGGTTTTGTTCGAGTCGTCACACTACACTTGGCTCCTGGTGTTGGCAGTAATCAATACAGGCCTGAAATCACCTACTGTTACCCGCATCCCATACTGCCTGTTTTGTCCTGCCCTTAATAATGTATTAGATCCCCCTATGTCTCTCGCCTCTTGTGAAGCATGGACACAAACATAATTGGCAGCAGCTACAATATGAATAACCAAAAATCATAAAGGTCTTCCTAAGTATGGTGAAAATGACTTTTGCCTGTGCTAAAAGACACAAGTCACAGACAGCTCATCCACCCCAACATCAAGGGGCAACATTTCTTTTGCATTTGCTAATCACTGATCAATAATTCAGAGACTCCTCTCAACTCGAAGGGTTCCTGGCTTCCTGCAACATATGGCAGATGTACACTACGTATTTGCATAATTGTAAGCATGTCTATGTGTGTTCATCCATCTGTGCCCTTGTCTGACATCTTTTTATCTGCTGTTCAGGTTACATTCTTCTTATCACAGGGGCCAGTATGCTGGGGAAAGTTAAAGTTGCGTTTCAGGACTTGACTTTTGTTCAGTCCCGCCTCCTGCTGTCGTGTTATATCTAACAGCAGAGAGAGTCTAATGCCAGTTATAACAGCCAGCCAAGTAATTTGCTGTGTAAGTTGACACGATGGTTATCTATGTACAGGGCACCTTTCATTTCCTCCCAGCCCTGCTTCACCTCAATTCATGCTGTTGTTATCTTTGTTGCGAGGTCTTTTGGTAATTTGTTCAGCATGGGTTGACTCAGTAAAGGTCTCTTGTTCCACCCTAACCACCCAACTTCACAGCTAATTTTTTTTTAATATATATAAAAGATTTAATTAAAAGACTCAAAGATTGCTGGCTTTTTTATTTAGAAGCAATTTATATTGAGAAATTCTCCACATTATAGCCTACACATGCCATCATAATCAACAACTGTCTGTAATTACCATTGCAACTTTTTGCACCACATAGTTATATATTTTGCTATGTTCGAGGCCACTAACTGAGCACAAAGTTAATGTTTTCCCCCATTGTTTTTGAATAATTACTCTTTTCACATGTGTATGTATCCCACAGTGTGCATGATAAATAGCTGGCGATCTCAGTCGCTCATCAGATCATGCCACGGCAGCTGAACCACTTTTTTTTCTGTATGCAAACCAAAAACAATGTAGGAAAAAAAGTCTTGATAAATATTAATTTCATAATATTTAGGCAGCTTTAAGGCAGACTTTTTACCAGCTTTACCCAGTTCACTATTTTTGGTTTCTTACAAATGGTTAGTCACAAATAATTAGCCTTAATAAACTTAAATAAGAAGATCACTCACTTCTCAATGTCTTGGATCACTGCATAAATGACTTCCCTGGAGGAGTCAGGAAACATTATTATGAAAGAGGATCTCATTCCTTATTTGTTTAGTTTGCCTCTGTCTCTTTTTATTTTCGGGCTAACTCTAATGAAGAAGCCTCCAATGACTTCATTTAGAGAGAAGTTAATTGGGTTTGGTCTTAGTTGGCTGCACTTCCTGCCTAGATTCATTCCCATGATTCCCTTATGTTTCAAAGGAAAAGGAGGAAGCGATTTTGAAAGAAAGCAGATGTAGATAGAAAAGTAGATAAGAAAACAAATCTGCCGGTGAAGTGAAGTCTGAAAAATCAAAGGGAACAGGAAGGGGCAAATTAGAAGAGGTATGAAACATAGAGAAGTGAGTGTCTGCGAGCCCATGTAGTATCAGTCGCGTCACCCTGTTAGCCCACGACTGTAATTAGATCTGGCAGCCACCCCATAATGATAAATGCTGGGATGATGAATGGAAATGCAAATGTGTGTGAAGTAGCCCCAGCCATCAAAGGGGGAATATCATTAACACTTTCCTCTTGTCAAATACATCATTGTCAATGGTGGCTCCCCGCGTCCTCTTGTCCCAGCAGCTCTTCTGGGCCAGTGCAGGAGTTAAACATGAATACACACACAAAACAGACACGGACTTGTACAAAATTCACTCTTAGGCTGACCTATTTCTTGTTTTAGTTTGTAGTTGTATTGTGCAATTCAATAAGTATAAATAATATTAATATAAAATATTAATATAATAATATGTATTTTGTCTTAATTTAATGAGGAACTGTTTATTCAGCATCCACACACACATTTTTTCTTGCGTTGGTTTTCCCTAAAGAAATTCATGAAATGTTGATTTCACTATTGGTTTTCAAATACCCCAAAATTTTGACAAAACATCTTTTGTGTGCTTTATTATTGGCTTCGCAATTAGCAGCAATTGGCAGGTGACAGGGATAATGCAAACAAGGAGTGAAAAAAGAACAGATGTTTCTGTCCCTGTGTCGGCCTCTCCGGCTCGGATTCCTGTCTCTCTCCTCCAGACACCTGCTACATCACTCGAGCCTGTTGTTCTTTGCCCTTGCCAAGTTCTTCCACTGAGCCAAAAGAGAGCCAACACTTTGCATTCAGGGCGGCAAGGGTTTTACTCACATCATACTGGATTTGATTACAGTAGATGCATGTTCGTGTGCCCAAAGCCCTCATGCTAACCACATGTGTTTATGTGCTCACACATGTACATGCCGCGTTATGTGCTTTTTTTCTCGGACGTCCTATCCTTATGTTAGTCTGCCTGAACATGTGTCTCTACCAACAACACTTACACTGCCCTGTAAATGCTGTAAATGAATCTTCTTTTTTTACCCGAATGCAATAACTCGATTGACCTCTGAGTCACAGACATGATCCAATTACCGGCTCAAGGGCGAGTGTGTATAAGTTATACATGAGTAAATTTCACACCATTAGTCACTGAAACAAAGCTGTGTGAGCTGTTTCGACAGAGACACTTATATTATCTAGATTCTGAATAAAACAAACAACTGCCGTAACAATAAGCAGTTGCTTTACAAGGCTTTGTTAATAATATCTGTGGGCAAAACATCAACTGTAATAAGTTATTGAGAGACATTAGCCCCCTTTTCTCTCCAGCTCTAATAAGACAACTTTACGATTAGTTCATGATTTGTTTACTTTCCAAGAAACTGTGTCACTTTCTTTGTAGTGTAAAACAGCTAGACAAATGTTTAATTGCGACAAGTAGGTGGTGGGGGGTAGAGATGTGAATCAGCAATGGGGTGATGGTGTCCTTTACAGGGGTTGTGTGAGCCAGGGCAGCTTTGTCTGACACCTTGCACTGAATTATTGAGCGGTTGAGGGAAAGAAGCACAGAGGACGGCATGGCATTAGTGCATGTTGTTGTGGCTGCTGTTCAGTGTTGCTTATAGGTGTAGTGAGAAGCTATGTGTGTCGGTACACATGGAAATTATGCTGTACATCTAAAGTCAAATGGGGAGACTCATTTGCAATGTGTGGCACAGTCAAGTGCATGTAAAGACATGCCTTAAATATAAATATTGTATGTTTCAGATTAAAACTGTTGTTTGCATGTTATATATTAAGCCAAATTGTATTAATACAAATAACATTTATTTATTTATCATGTAGAAAACATTACATATTACATTGATAGTGTATTGCAATTCTAAAAGTATGACTATACACATCCTCTCTTCTGTTGCAGTAATGTGGGCCTCTAATCAGATGACTCATTAACTATTAATGAGAGCAAAAGTTAATCGGACCATTAACATACACTTGAAACAAATCCACTTTAATATGTCACGCACATATAACACATTGATCTGCAGACATGCATATATGCAGTTACACAGACATGGTAACTTAAAGTCATGTGAAGCCAAATTAGAGTACACAGGTGGGGTGGTAAGCTCCTGTGCAACCTATGAATTATTTGGTTTTGAGGCGACTCTGCTTACGGCTGTCGGCCAGCAACAAATGAGGTCATTAGGGCAAGCAACAATAAGAAAGATCAACTTGAGAAAAAAGACATTTCAATAAGAAAAGAGAGCTGTTCAAAACACTTAAAGCTATCTTTTGTGGTGACTTCATTCATTTCAAAGGATGGCCAGTGTAGTGTACACTGTCACTTATGATGTAAATAGAAGTGGAAGCATCTATAAAGCATCTCTTATTCACCTGTCCAGTAGTCACGAGTGTTAGTGTTAGAATATGCCTACAGTGAATGTTCTTTTTGCAAGGTGAAACATTTCTGACACAGCAACAGACATGCAACATATTGTGGCTACTCCTGTCTGGTTTACGTTTTAGAACAAGACATCTCAAGACAGGTTTCTGATGGACCTATCCACTTTGTAAATCTTTCATAGACAAATGTCCACTGAGGGTAAATGTGCTGTGTCCTAAGGACATAGCCTCAAGCTAAACACTCTCTTACTGCAGGTGGTCACTACAGTATTACAATGTTTTCTTGTGTTCCTATGTCCTCTCGACCTGCAAAGAATGGATTGTAATGGAATAGACAAGCTCCTGACAGGCTCAGGAATAAATGTGAACAAACACTAGAAGAAGTTAAGACAACATGAAAGACCATTTGTCATTTCCAATAACAGTGCTTGTAAAGAGCCACATTGACCAGTGTTCTTTGTTTTTCGCCATGACTTATTTAGAGATATTGGTCTTTCAGTCACAGCACAAGACATTTTTTGCAAAACAGTCTGCCATTAAAGCCACCCTGCATAACCTTTAGCCAGTAAGGGCACAGATCCCTCTAAAGATTCTTTTGTTACAACAGTGGCCGCCATTAAACGGACATTGTTTGTTTTTGAAAGTAAACTATCCCAAAATGTTTGTAAGAAAAAAATAACATGTCTTCTGAAACGGTATTGTAAATATAGAGTACTTTCTACAAATACGACTCTGTTAGGGTCCAGTGTTATGGCCTGTTTCTGCTCGGTCTATTTGAGTGGCATAGAGCGTGTCACTCTGCGCCTCCCGGCAACAGGAATTATATATAATTTACATTAGAGGTTTCTGTGTCAGTGAGATAGCCCTGATTCTACTGTTCTCATTTCTAAGAACCACAACCTTACAGTTGTGCTCATAAGTTTACAGAATTTGTGATTTTTTTTTGGCCATTTTTCAGAGGATATATATGATAACACAAAAATATTTTTCTTCACTCATAGTCAAGGGCGGCAGTAGCTCAGAGGTAGAGCAGCCGTCCTTTGATTGGCAGGTGGGCGGATCGATCCCCATTCGAAACATCCCAAAACATCATACCATCCCGATCTCCCTCAAAGTTCATACTGTCATTATGTCCTAGGGCAAGAAACTTAACCCACCTTACCTCCAGTGTTCAGCTGTAACACTGGTAAAGCACTAGGTAGAAAAGCGCTATATAACAAAAAAAAATTGCCAGTTGTCAAAAAACACATTTATTGTCAATAAATTGTGTTTATTTTTTTAAATCATAATGACAACAGAAACTACCCAAATGACCCTGATCAAAAGTTTACATAACCCAATTCTTAATATTGTGTATTGCCAGCTTTAACATCAATGACAGCTTGAAGTCTTTTGTGGTAGTTGTGGATGAGGCTCGTTATTTTCTCAGATGTATAGCTGCCCATTCTTCTTGGCAAAAAGCCTCCAGTTCCTGTAAATTCTGGGGCGGTCTTGCATGAACTGCACGTTTGAGATCTCCCTAGAGTGGCTCAATGATACTGAGATCAGGAGACTGAGATGGCCAGTCCAGAACCTTCACTTTATGATGCTGTAGCCAATGACAGGTCGACTTGGCCTTGTGCTTTGTATCTTTGTCATGTTGGAGGTAGGTCCCATGCGCAGCTTCTGGGCTGATAAGTGCAGAATTTCCTCCAGTATTTTCTGATAAAATGCTGTATTCATCTTGGCATCAAAATTTATCAAATTTCCAGTGCCTTTGTAGCTCACACATCTCCAAAACATCAACAATCCACCTCCATGTTTCACAGTAGGGATGGTGTATCTTTCATCATAGGTCTCATCCCTCACATAAAGTTTTGTGGCATTTGTCTATTGATGTCTTCCTTTTTTGCGACTCCACCATGCAGCCCATTTTTCTTCAACTGCGTCCTTATTGTGCATCTTTAAACAGCCACAACACTTTTTTTAGAGAGTCCTGTATTTCAGCTGAAGTTATTTGTGGGTTTTTCAAAGCATCCCAAACAATTTTCCTGGCAAATTTTGTCTATCTGATCATGGTTTCAACAGAATAGCTAATTTTCTACTTCCTAATTAGAGTTTGAACACTGCAAATTGTCCTTCTCAATTCCTTGGATATATTTGTTATGTCCCTTTCTTCTTTTATACAGTTCAATTACGTTTTCCCTCAAACCCTTTGACAATTATTTTGCTTTCACCATGACTCAGAATAAAGAAACATCAGTGCAGCACTGGATGAGAGATGCAAGGGTCTGTCAGGAGTCCAGAAACTCACTGACCTTTTATACACACACACTCATTACAAGCAAACAGATCACATGTGAGGATGGTTACCGTCAGTAGTCATTCAAACTTGTTTGTGTCACTTGTGTGCATGTTATCAGGCCAAAATCACCTTTTTTGTAAACTTTTGATCAGGGTCATTTGGGTAGTTTCTGTTGTCATTATGATTAAAAAAGAATAAAGACAATTGTTTGACAATAAATGGCTTCACCCCACCACTAACTATGAATGAAAAAAAAAGTTTTTGTAAAATATTGTATTCTCTGTAAAATGGCCCAAAAAAAACAAAATAATCCTGCCAGGGTATGTAAATTTACAAGCACAACTGTAAAACATGGTTTTCTGCATTGCACAGCCCCCCTAACTCTAATTTTAGCATTGGTTTGTTGTTTGGTGAAATGATGTCTGATTTAAACATAAACAATTTTGAAATGCAGGACTATGCCCACATAGTCAACAGTGGGCAGTGTAGAGCTGAAGTAGCTAACGCTTATGTGTGTCTGCCTTTGAAAGAGCTGACCATATGACAAAGAGTAATCAAGGAGAGATAACACTAATGACTGAATGACATGTTTAATTGAAAAATCCCTCATAAAAGATGCCCATCTAATAACAGAAACAGTTAACTTATATATTTTTGTGTTTAAAACAACCCTGTTATTTTCCACCCAACTATACACAATCCAATTTGCTTTGCAGAGCATTGTTTAAATCATGTAAACCATTTGCAGCTTTATATAACATAGAATCATCCGCACACATTGTTATAGATGCAGTATTTAAAACAAGAGGGAGATCATTCATAAAAAGAGAGAAGACACTCTAATCTCTCAGTAGCAGAAATATGTCTAATATAATACACTGACTGAAGTCTATTAATTAAGTAACTCTCATAACAGTTCATTCTCTAAAACCACTGGTACGTTTTTTTTCCAAACGTTTACCATAATCCATAAAATCAAATGACAGATGAAAATCAAGCAAAATAGCACCAACATTATTTCTTGCATCAATAACAGAGCCAATCAGTTATTTGAACTAGTGCCGTAGATGTAGAGTGAACAACTTTATAGGTATTCTGAGACTTAAAGGTTTAAATTAGAAAAATAATTTAAAATTTGTAAAAAAACAAAAAAACAAAAAAACAGATCCTAAGATCTACAGACAAATCCTATTTGGTCTACTATTGACCCAAAAAAGCCATCTTATTATTTTTTGGGTATGGGTATCACCATGGCTACTTCCCAAGCTTGAGGAAATATACATTACTTTAAACTCAAACGTTAATAAAACAGGCTTATCAATAAAGTCTGCCATCATGCATATTAATTTTCCATCATGATAATCAAGTCTAAACATTATTTTCTATAGAGGTCAGGAATTTTTTTCAACCTAATGTAGTCGTATAGACGTGAAGGTTGCAATTCTTTCTCAATCAATTCTGTAGATTTATATCAAAACATAAGCTGTCTCTTAATTAAATGAATAGCATTTTGTCTTAAACTGTTGACTTTGTCAATAAAGAGAATGTTAAAATAATTGACGATTACAACATTTTTAAGTAAATACTTTAAAATACTTTAATTTTGATAAAAGCAGAATCATTATTTTTTAGAGCTTTAAGTATATTATTAAAAACTTGCCAAAGTTTTTTTCTATCGTGCCTAACATTATAAATTAGTTTTTTAAATTCTTTTTATTAATTTTTGTATTTTTGAGTGTACAGTATTGTTCCCACAAGCTTTGATCACCTGTTTTCACAGCAGCTTGCTTTAATTACAGCAGCTTGCTTTGTACTGATTTGACAAAGCTAAGTATTGAATACATGGTATTTAGGCTTATATTTCATTCTAAATCTTCATCTTGATTTACTAAGAAAGCCAGTAAATAATGGTTAGATCACATATCTTGATGTATGACCACATTCCCAACCTTTAATTCAGAGTCCTTAAGTAATTCTGAAACTTGGTAAATAACGATGTGAAGGAAGGTGGGAAACTCTCATATTGCGTTGCACAGACTGAAGAACAATTATATTGTGGAGTTAGTGGTGATGACACTGTTAAGCCAAGAACAAAGCATATACCTTTATAGAGATAATATTCTACAAACCCTATTTAACCGTGTAATACCACAGGAACATAAAAGAAAACTCGAGGTCTTATACAATCAAAACTAACAATGGTGCCATGCACTGCATAATCCAAACAAGCAGCCCTTTGATGACAATGAGGTGATCATTGTTTTATCAAACTGGGAAAGCTTTGACTTAGCACATAATGCCTGCATTTATATTATTTCACTTGGCATCTTTCCTATTTTTGGCTGCATTTGCATATTGGTTGGGAGGTAGTAAAAAGGGGAGGAGAAAGAAGAAAAACACAGTTTAGATAGACTGGCAGTGTGGTCACAGAGGCAATTGAAACAGAATTGATGACTGTTTAAACATGTCACTCTTTATTTCTCATCTTTTTCAGTTGTTTCTTTCAAAACATTAAAGTCAATTTTAAGCGTTAATAACTTTTTTATTGCTCACTTGATTAAGTCTTTCCCAGTCACACATAGATTAGTATCATAAACATGCATTTTCACCCTTGAATACGTTTCTAACACAGGTCACTGCAAAGGCAGGGCTGCCCCTTGTGCATAACACTGACCGCAGGATTCACAACTGTGGGTGAGAGAAAGAGTTTTTAGGATCAGGGTTGCCAACACTGAACAAAGCATGAATTCCTACATATTTGTGTGTTTTTAAGTGTGTGTATGTGCTACATAACTCTGTTCTGGGCTGACTGCTGGGAGTCTCATATAGCTCTCAGTTTGATGACCAACTGAGCAGTAAATTAATTAATCATCATTTTATGCCTCATCAAGCACTTTGCCCACACCTCACCATAGGAGCCCGTCCCAATTAGCTGCCAGCCAAGTCAATTGTTTTGTTTAGCTTAGAGGTAAGAGAGGGAGACTGTGCGCTGCAGTTCATACACGTTTGTGTGCTGTCCGAAGTTATTATCTATGTGTGTATGCATGCGTGCAATATGTGTACGAGGTAAAAGAGAGAGTGGGAGGCCATAGAAGGGTCTGACAAGGTAATAAATATGTCATCAGTCTGACCTCTAAGTAACAGCGCCACTTTCTAAAGCAGGTAACAGCATAGAAACTGTGCTTCTCCAGCAACATCCACAGTGACCTGCCCCTACTGCTATGACAGGAGTTTTGATTTATTGTTTTTCAGAATGTTACATGGATTTTGTTTGTGTTGCTTCCTGAGTTTCTACATTGAATTTTATGTTTTGTTATTTTGTGATTTTTTTTTTTTTATTTATATATTTTAAAAATGTTTTTTATTTTTTTCATTTTAGAAAGATACATTCATAGGTAACCTGAAGTTTGTAGAAATTACTGACTTAGATTTTTTGAGAAGGTGAACATAAAAATGGCTTTTTTTGTTCTTTTGTCTTACTTTTTCTTGAGTGGAGACAAATACAGTGACTGGGAATAGCAAAGATAAGTCTAGGAACAAGTCAGACAGGACAGCTGTCTCCAAGTCTAGTGGGACTCAGAATGGTTAATACAAGGTAATCAATTACATTTTCACTATAGAAGATAGGAGCCATCATGTTAAGTCTTGGGAATACTTGGTGCAGCTCTGGGAGCTGACAACACATCATTTTAGCGGGCCTCTGTGCAGTGTACAATGACTGGTCCCGGGCTGATGTGAGGAAAGGGTCGCTGTAGAAAAAGCTAGATTGTCACTACACATTTTGGTAATAGCTGACAGAAAGGCAGACAAGATGACATTGTGGCAGAACAGCCAGGAGGAAGCCAGAAGCCACGCCAGGGGCAGGGACGGAGGGACGGATAAGCAGATGTTGTTCATCACCCAAGGGTGGGGGGTATTGTGTGTTTGAGAAGTCACAGGGCGGAGGTGGGACGTTCATGTGTGTGTAGAGTTGTGTGTTTGTTCTCATGTAATAAATTGTCTGTTTGCAGCAGGTCAGGTTCTGAACTGTGTGTATGGCCACTGTATGTGCAGCTGTGTTCCACTATTCACAAAGTGCTTTAGGGGAGAGACACCAGCAAAAGGCATCTGGCAAGGAGAGCCAAAACAACAAAGGTAACCTTGCCTCTAGTGCTGTACTCTGTGTAGTGCCACTGTGGAGGGGAAAGTTTACACTGTGCTCTGTGTGGGTACGTAGGTGTTTTCATGTCTGATGTGCCATAAATGCTCCTATTGCATATGGCTCTTCAACTTTTAAATGATAAAAGTAAAAGCATTGCATTATCTATATTTAATTTGATATAGTTTGCATTAATGTTATGTTTGTCTTTTATAAATACTAGAGCTGAAATACTCAATGACACAGTTAAAAAAAGAAAAATAAAAACCTTGCAAAAAATGTATGACAGATTTTAAGATTTAGATTACTTTACTGGTCCCTTTAAGGGCAATTCATTGCAGCTTTACCTCAGATGATATCACACACAATACAAACAAACTGTATGTCAGTCCTATCAGTCCAGAAAGAGTGCATAAAAGACATAAAAAAGAACCCACAAATACAATCAAATGTAGTTTGCTAAGCACCAACTACAACCAAGTTAACTCAATAAAAAAAGAAGAAAAAAAAACTGAACGAGAATAGGCTGGTTCAGGATACACTTATTCAGCACCTGATCCTCAGAGAGCAAGCACAAGTCTGTCTGTTGGACACCAGAGATTTTGGAGCACATTTTAGTTTGTTTTTATCTTTTTAGTAAAAGCCCTAAAAAACAACAAATAAAGAATTAAGGAAGAAGACTTTTAATAAAAAAAATTGTGAAAATGTTCCTATTTATATTAAAAGATTTCAGTTTTCTCATCAAGTAAATTATTTTTACAGTACACCAGTATCTTAATGCCTACATTATTTACAAAAGCAAATATAATAATATAACATATTATAATACATATTATAATATAAACATATGTCTTTACTGGATATGCTTCTTTAATACCAGTACTTCTGTTTTCACTATAGCAACAGTTCAATAGCAATGCATTTGGAGATGGATTATACTCTTTAAAATGTCTATTAGCATGAAATACATTTTCTCCAAGGGCCAGCTCTTTCATAGCCAACCCTCCATGTCTGAAGATAAAAAATGAATGTTAAGAAATGTGTGTAGTTTTTGCAGTCTCAATAGAATTTATCAATTTTGAAGCTGGTACCGCCATCTCCTCCGTTATTATTTCCAAAAAAAATAATTTTGAGTGTCATCCAGAGTAAATTTATTTGGTGATTGTTGATTTCTTTGCTTTAATGTAATATTTCAAACACGTGACAAATGAGTGGATGTTGATGTAATCACTTTATCCACAAACGCATATCAATGTTAAGTTTATGAAAGGTGCAATGTGATCCTCATCAGAATCTAAAACATATTCTTTGAAGAAGTCGTTCTTTGAAACTTACACCTTACAGTTCTGATCTCACAGACCTTCAGAAGATCTCGGTCTTCTGTCACTTTGGCTTTGATTGACAGCTGCTGTAAAATGAAGGAGTGGCAACTGCTCCTCCCCATTCCTTTTCTCATGCTTCTTTCACTGACTTGAGAAATTTCTGCTGTTCAAGAGATAAATTTACTCTGGACTAGAAAAAAAATGTATCTTGGTCATCTGAGCTTATCTTTCTATCAAATTTCCTGCAGGGGAGAGTTTGTGTAGGAGAGCTGGCAGGTGGGGAGGTTATCAAAGACTAGATGTGAGGCTATGTTCGACACAGTCAAACTAACCCGATGCCCATTTGTCAGAAGGAATTGTTGACGATTAAGATTTCCTATAGTGGCTCATGCTTCCTAAAACTATTTCTGCAAATATATTTTTATAGTTTAAATACCTTAAAATCTAAATATTACCATTTAAGTGTGTGAGCCTTTTTTATTATAAAGAAAATTGTGCAGGGAAGTGTGCAGAATTCCCTTAAAGGCAAACAGCCTCATCTCAGCTGTGGAGCTTTGATAAATGACTGGCCAGGTGCTGCTCCAATTTGTCTTCATCATTCAATTTTTACTGGGCTGTAACCTATCTGTCATTGAGCAGAACCCCTAAGTAGAGGTTTTGATGTGCTTGTGCATGCAAACTTATACAGCTTGAACCCTTGAATTAATTAAAAGTGCCTAAGGCAATAGGGAGAAATGTGAAGTAGTAACACCTTTTTGCTGTTGGGGTATCTATTAAAGTGTTAATTCATGAAAAATAATACACTTTAGTCAGGGAAATCATCTTATTTGGACACAACTTGACAATTCCCAAACATTATCACTCTCCATGTGATAGGAGTGTTTTTTTTGTTTTGTTTTTTTCAAACTTTATATCAGAAATGTATGTTTTTATTTTTTTACACCTAAAATTTGGGAGAAAGACTTTGATGTGCCTGGTTTTCTGCAGGGTTTATTATTATACAGCAGTGGTTCTCAAACGTTAGTACAAGTACTATTGGTGGCAATCTTACTTTCTTAAGTGGTTCTCAGTTTATTTTTTTAAATGAAACTGACCCTTGAGAAATAACTGTATATTTGTATGTAGTTTATTCTGACTCTATTTTTATATGTCGTTGAAGTAGTACTGGAACTACACTTCTATATGAGCAAAGGTGGTACTTAGTGAGAAAAGCTTGAGAATTATACAATGTTTAATATTCTTGCTGACTGTGGACTAGCAGCAGAAGAAGACAGATGTGGAAGAATAAATATAAGTATAAATAACATCTTTAAACATCTCCTTATCATAAAAATGAAGAAAAGCCAAGACACTAAATACTGTACTGTAGATAAACATTGTAATACTTGAAGCATTAAACCTGATTATTATACAAAGTATACTTTATCTTTTATCTTTTGTATGTTGTATTGTACAAAGTAATCTCCTCTATGTCACCATTTGCCTTCCCTGTTTTTTTCATGGTGAGGGACATTTAATCATCAGTAACTATGACAGTGGAGTCTTGACTTCATTCAAAAGCCAAAGTGCCTCTAGATTTGACTTTTTGATGAACACTGATCAAAAGACAAGGCTAGGTATATGTTAAGAAACACTTTCCTGGATATCATGCCTTTAAAATAAATATGGATGCCTACACATTTACACCGATCTATTGCATGCTGCTTTGTCTAAAATGGATAACATCACTTTGACCTTTGACCCCTGCATATACTGTAAATTTAATGCAGGATATTTCCATTATTATTAAAATTGCAAAACACCACACCACTGAGTGAGCAAAGTGGAACCCAGAAGACATATGTCAATAATACATTATGAATGCAAACATTAAAGAGGCCATACATGGTGACCAGAAACAATGGTGTTAACCCTCCATTTTGTTAATCAACACTGACACTTAATGAAGTTTTAATTTACACCTAATCAGATCGTGTAAGCCATGCCCAATTGCGTCGGACCGTACGGGGAGGTGGAGGGGCCACGAGACTCGCTCCTCTGAGATCACAAATCCGCTCGCATTAGTGTTCAGAGGTCGGACTCCTCCTTGTTGGCACTGAACTCTTTCTATTCTATAGAATACTACGAGCAACTCACCATGAAATTTAAATGTTATTTTCACGTCAGATCCTGTTAGCAAATTACATTGACAGAAAAAATGGAAAAAACAAAAGTGGGCTATATAGGACCATCAGTGAGATTTTTTATGTTAAATATTTTCACTTAAAACAGATGGCAAGAATAATTTATGGGGCGACATTCTCCCCACAAAATTCTCCTGACACTTGGTGTTGTAGACCATCATTGGATAACACTGGTTGTAGTATTTTTTTCTCATTAAGCCTCATTATGAAAGAATAAAATAAAACAGATTCAAATTGAACTAAGCTTGTTTGATCAACACAATATCAGGATACTTTAGCAAATGAACTAAGGTGAGCTCAGTCAATTATTTTATTCATTCATTTCCTTTTACATTGTTGTCTACGGGTGGGGTTATTTCTGTGCTATAAATATTGTAGTAGGTTTGCAGGTCTTGACTGGATCCAAGGGTTATTTCATAGAAATGTTTGATTATTCTTGACCAAATTTGGGCTTGCTCAGTTGTTTGCAGAGTCTGGAAACACAGTCTTTTCTAATTAAAGCTGCATTTTTAAACTGTCATGAGTCTAAATGCACACTAGGTCTTTCTTCTTGCAGATACAGATGCACTACTGACAGACTTGTCATAGTAGCTTTTACAGTTCATTGTGTGATATTGATTCCCCACCCCCCACCCCCTTACACACACACAAACAAACAAACTTTTAGTCTTTGAAGTGAATGTTTTTATACTCTTGTGGACTTCTAAAGCGTTGGTTAAGAGAATCTTTTCATTTATTTACCTGTAACATCAGTCTGTGTGTCTCATTTGGGTGTCGTGCATTTCTTTATTTCCGTCTCTTTCACAAAAACACACAGCAAACCTATAGAGCACACATTAATTATCGTAGCAAGGTTAACTCTGGAGCTGACACCTCATTTGCCAAAGAAAAAACAATTGCAGCTTATTTAAGCTGTTGATTCTCCAAATACACACAGCAGCTTTTGGGAAAGCTGTTATGAATTGGTAGAATAAATGCTCCTGAGTGTGCTGCTGTAAAAACCTGGCAGCCACATAAAACGATTGGCTTAAGAGATTGAAGTCAGGTGAAGGCATCTTACTTGAGGTTGCATTGACATGCTTTTTAATTAAAGCATTGCTATAAAAATATTTTAATTTCAAAGACCCGCGAGCTACAGTGAATAATTAAGTCTAGTGGTTGTGTGCTTTTTTTAGTGCATTGACTGACAACACTTTGCCAAAACAAACTGGTTTATGATTTTTTTCACTGGAATTTGACCCCTCACCTATAGTTGAAGTGAGTTGGCTTGCTCAATATTGTATCTGCTCTGTTCCCCTATGCAGATTTTTCATCTCTTCTCAGATTTGATGTCCACAGATCATATAAGTCATACCCCTCATAGACTGAGTGTCCCAACTGCATACTTTCTCATGAAAGGGTGAACCTAATCTGTGTGTAGTGTGAAATGTATAATATGTCATAGCAGCTCCATCAGCTGTGCCGTTCATTCACATACTGTATTGTTGACATAAAATAAAGACGCTTTAGTTTCAGTCTTCCAAAGACGATGAGAGTGGGCAGATCAGATTTCTGTTAGGATACTGTCTAATGTAAAGTGCATTCTTGTGTGGAACGCCACATTTGTCATCTCAGAGAAATGCATTCAGAGAGGATGGTATAAAATAAAATGCCAGAACTTTCCATGATCATAGACATTTAGCTGTTTCTGTTGTTGATACAGTATAATTTTTTAGCTAAAACAGTGTAAATTCAATACATTATCAACTATTTTATTTTTATAAAACAAGGAAATAATGCTTTAAAATGAAAACCAGTGGTAAGTGTTTTGAACACACGTGTTTAACTATGTAAAGCCTTCGTAAAGAACTTTATTTGAGCATCAAAACGGACTAGTGTATTAGAAGATCTTGATTATTAATAAATGGCTGGAATTTTTACACAATAATGTGGCATTTGTGAGCTAACATAAGCATTATATATCTTTTGATCCTGCAAAAAACACCAACAACACATCTTGACATTTGCTATTGATGGTTTGGTATTTTATCAAACATTCACATAATGGTTCATATCCACATTTGACACACAGGTGTTGCTGTCTCCATAAAGTGGCTACAGACAGTTAAGCTGCAAAACCTTGTTTTTGACCGAAGTTGATATTTTTGTGAAAATATGAGAGTCAATATTTTATCACAGATGTACAGCAAACACATGCAGATGCATTGTTAGTATGTTTACCTCTTAAATATTGATTTGCAAACCACTCTGCAGCCATCTGTTCTGTGGGGTATTTTCTACATAATGCACACATATTCCAATATAGAGATGATAAATCCCCCACTACCACACACACAAAAACACACCGTAAATGTGACACATGCAAATTAGTCTCTTACAACATTATGCACACCATGATACACAAAGATTATCCCAAGACTTCAAATACATTTAGCTCTATGTTGGACCACAACAATGTCCTTGTTTCTCTTTTTTTAGTAATATCATTGCTAAAGTGGAACTCAAGTTGCTGTTTTTTTTTTTTAGCCGCAAAAGTATTTCTATGCAAACACTTTTTTTGTCAGTGTAATTGTATTAGAATGCACCTCCAATCCTCTGTTATTGAAAGATGTAAGCTGCTTCGCTTGCCTGTGGAGGGATCAACCGACTCAGTGTGAAAGGCCTTGTGTGTTCAGTATGTGCATGTACAGTTCTGTGTGTTTGCCATCACATCCCACACCATAAGCAGAACTACTTCTACAGCATGTGAAGAGATTACGTATAGCTGTCAGTAGACTGTGCTGAGTGCAGCCACAACATTATCCAGGATTGGGTGTCCCTGTCTCCTCAGAGGAAGAGTGAAAAAAAAAAACAAAAACACATACAGCCCGTCTGTCTCCACCTTGTCTTTAGCCAGTCACCAAGGAGCAGCTGGCCTGAATTTGTGAGTGCCTTTAATGAATTGAAATCTTTTGGGTGCAAGGCTTCAGTGATTAAATGCAATAGGACTAATATTCCTCTGTGGTTTGGGAGTTAAAGAAGAGAGATGGAAGAAGATGAAAAGCAGGAAGAAATGGGAGAGTGTCATGAGTGTCCTAAAGTGTGGTCCACATGGATGGTCCACCTCTTTGGGAGTAGCCATATTTAAAGCAGGAGTCCAACTGGAGCCATCATGCAGCAAAGGGAATGATCTGCTGGTGCCATTTGTTACTGTGGCGTGAAGATTATTTTTCAAAAAGACAGTTATGGAAACACACTGAGGAACTTCAAGTATGCTCCATTTAGGCGAACACCTAAATGAAAAGTATAAGGTTTTATTCCCTGACATCCTCAGCTTCATGTAATAATATCAGTCTCCATTCCATCCGTCAAGTCTGGAAATATAGCACAATTTCAACATGCTCAAGGTTCATTTATACACAATGGGTGTGAGACAGTTCCATTAAATTATATTATTTAATTTATTTATTATCCTTTTAGATGCTTTTCAATATAAAATACTAAGGACAGACACACCCATACACACACACACACAATTAAAAGACCATTGCAGATGAAATAACAAATCGATTTATAACAGACCTGCCCACATCGACTAATACCAACTCAGCAGCACTGACAGACGTCGAGAGCCAACGCAAGTCAGCATAGAACGATGGTGAATAAGAAGACTCAAAGTTACCAGGCGATGATGAAGTTCTGAAGAAGGAAACCTGATAATGACAATAATATGAGAAAGGGGCCAGAGAAAGGGCACCTAACGAAGGGTTTTTTATCATCGTTGATGGGGAGGCCGACAGGAAGCCACTCGGTTTTAACGACTCCTGGAATAAAGCTGGGCTTTAAATGTCTTTTTTGCCAGTGCACCAAATGAATGGATCTGAATAAGCTTACAATGGTCTAGTGATGGATGATATTGTGCAGATGCTTGGAGTGTGTGTCCAGTAATTCTGACCGAATGAGCTTGTGCAACAGGGTCATAGATCATTTACTGATAAACATTTGACAGGTATCAGATTCCATTGTGTTGTCATGTTACATCCCACCAATACACTAAAAACACAAAATATTTATTGAATTCAAATGACATTAAAGTTTGCTGAAGTTATTCTATGGTGGAGACGTAAGTGCACTCGGGTCAAATAAGGGAGTCGTAAGAGTTTAAATCCAATGGGGAGCAGCTCAAAGAATGAGATCTCAAAAATATTCACTGTATTTACCAAAGTATTGCATCAACTATACAGGTAATGCATTTATTAAGCTCAATTGATTTATTTTCCTGGGCAATCATTATAATGGATGCACTGCTGCAAGACAGCAGCCTATTGAGTGTGTTGCATCTCTTGTTAATGTCTGTCTTTGACCAGCTGGGGGGTGGGGGGCAACAGGTGTGAAGAGGGCTATTGCTACACATGCATGCAGCTATCTTCATTTAATTGAAGTTACTACAGTTGTCCATCAGTGTTCAAGGGCCACTGTCATAAAGCACCAGCAAAAACCTAATTTTAATGCAAAAAACTGTCTCAGGACATCATGTGCATTATAGACATGACTTTGCAACTGTCCTCATTTCCTATGTATTATTGAGAGTTACAATTTCAAAGCATTTGGAGGAGAGTATATGAAGTGAAACTTGATTTACTAAAGACTGTCACTAACAAAAAGAGCATAAAATGTTTGGGTAAATAAGATTCTGTCAGG
This sequence comes from Neodontobutis hainanensis, assembly GCA_024349245.1. NCBI lineage: Eukaryota > Metazoa > Chordata > Actinopteri > Gobiiformes > Odontobutidae > Neodontobutis > Neodontobutis hainanensis. Next base: position 7,971,832 of record JALDNG010000004.1, on the reverse strand, counting down.
CTTCAGATGTGTCAGAGTCAGGTGGAAATAGAGATCACCCCACAAGCAATATTACCACTCATTAGAATCTTTTTATTCAGATATCCCTAACTAAGGCATGCTATTTGAAGAGCTAAAAATGAAACAAATTACACAATATCACAAAGGTTAAGCTTCATTGAAGGGTTATAGTGCATCATTTCCTGTGTCACTATCTATTAAGCGTACATACTTTGTTTAACTTCACTTTGCAGGTGAATCTGCAAACTGCACTGTTTTTAAAATCTGAAGAAAATCTGCACATTGCTACCTCTCTAAACAAGCTTAGTGAAAGTGGTGTATACTGTGCACTACCCATTTAAGACACAGTTCACCCCAAAGATCAAACCAGCCTACACTGTCTTTAATTTTGCATACATAAAACAAATAAAAAACTTTACGCCTTGAAAAATGTTTATCTCGTGTCTTCACATTCATCCGAGAGGATTCATGAAGTCCTTTCATGTACTACATCTAGATATTATCTGAAGTGATGCAACAAGTTTAATAGGGATCTGTAAAAGGGAGCTGCTGCTTAAACATTTACAGCCTAAAACTCTGCCTCTGGGCATGTCTTCTGCTTGTATTAAATATGTTAGCCCACAGACTATCTTCCGTACATTTAGATTTAATACTGGATGATTAGTAACCAACCCTATTCTTTTTGGGAAAAAAAATCTTCGATTGAGAACTGCACATTTTCAGTGTCAGTGAAGAATGTGCTTAAAGCTGAGCTTCAATTAATTAAGTCTGACAGATACAATTTAACATAAACCACTTCCCTTATGTGTCTCAGATATCAAGTATGTGATGAGAAAGTGCAGACATGTTGAGCTCATTTATAAACCGCTCCAGACAGACAGGTCCAGAGAAGCATGTTTTCTCTTGTTGAACTAAATGAACTGAAAAGTTGTCAGTTCACAGTTTGGAAAATCCACATTACTGAGTTTAGTGACAGACATAGAATGTACAAAGCACTTGCAAACACACAATTCTTTAGACATTGTCTATATCATTATAAACATTAAAATACTTCACCCTGTGCCCTCAGGTTTCTAGTGTTCTTTTAACATGTGTAGAAGGACACTACAAACCTATCCTGGTACATATGAGTTTTGCACAAAACAATAAAACATTGTAATGCAATTAATATTTTATTGGTCAAGTGTTTCTGCATTGCAGCGGAAATGTTTGTTTTTTTATTGAATCAACATGACATATTAATCATACCAATGGTGTCCTTAAATTTCATTGTTCGAGTTGTGCTGCTCCTATTTCACAAGCTTCTTGCTTTTCTCTGATTTATAGCCCAAAAGTTCAGTTCACTACTCTAAAGTGTTTACTCACCACAGGCATTAAACATAACTGTCAATTAGGAGTGGAAGTCAAGGCTCCTAACGACCTTGTTTAAACTGTCGTGTGGACAAGCATTAGCGTCTCTCAGTCTGAGACGCAGTGTCTATGTGAGCAAACGACATGGCTGTGTGTCAGAACAGCCCTTGATCATTGTGAGCAGTGAACATTTCACCTGACACCTTTACGAGAGGACAAGACCTTGGACTCATTTATAAATCCCACATTTACTTTGATGTGCGTTATCGAACACACCTGTAGCTGATTTGTACGCTGCTCTCTGCTGCCTCTCACTCCCCAATGATTATTAGTGGCAATTATGATTTAGTCTGAACTAAGCAGCATTTACGATGAGTCTTAATGACTTTGGTAGTGTGACAAAAAAGCTGACAGGGTAAAGATTGTGCTTTGTTACTATTCATTTCTATCTCAACAAAATTCCAGTTTTAAATGACATAATTTTGTTGGTCTATTTCCCAGAACACTGTAAACGTCTGAATGGCCTTTCAATAGTGTTATTGTGGTGGTTAAAGTGTGGTTAAAAGTGGGTAAGGACCATAAAACCATTACTTTTCTTCTACCTGTTAGTTACCACAGAGTATATCACTCAACATGGATGTCCCAAGAACCCCGTGTCCATAGCCATGTAAAGTCTCTTTATTACTGGGACGATTATCACATTAGTCTGCCGTGCCTTGCCTCACTGTGTTTATGCATAATTTACTAATTCCCACTTAGTATCACTGTGCATTATCTCTTTCTAAACACAACACACCCTCTTTAGGGATAATAAGGCTGGAGCGGTGTTCACTTCCTGTTGGAGAGGCGCACAGGTGTGCAGCAGAGATTAATGTCTGAAGCATTTTGGAGGAGAAAGGGTTGATGGGAAGATAAAGGACACAAAAGAGCTCATGAATTATCTGCATATACGAGCTGCTTATTTGATCAACGATAAGGTGGAATGAGTCCACTTGCTCTCTATTCAGCACTCACAGAAAGCCTAGGAGCCCTGTGATACCATCATTTGAGCTTCAATGACAACTAGTCCGAAGCGTTGATGAACGCAAGTGCATTGAGAAGCTATATATGACAGGATTATGTGATCTGTGGTCTATCTAGGTTTAAGCAGTGTACACTAAAATATTTGCCCATAGCTTTGTACAAACTTGCAAAGTCTCTGATGATGGTTTCAACCTTACAACTCAATATATCATCAGAACTGGTTCTACAAAAGGCAAAGAAATTCCTTACAGTTGTAACTAATTGTGGCATAAATTTGCAATGGCTTTTCATAATGGCCTTCCCAGCTTGAGGCCTGCATGGGCTCCCATTTTCACCTGCCTTTGCTCTCAATCAAACCAGGAGGTGGGGTGGAAGGTTTTTTTTTAGTGTTCAAAGGCAACGAGTCACAGAAACAATAACTCTTTTTATTGAGAACAAATGTTGACATTTGGATGGAGTAGAGAAAGAAAAAGGCAAAGAGTGGCAGGATCCCTGTGTGCTTTGGAAAGTGCCTCTGGTGCTATTTGACAACAGTGCTGAGTCCCTGGGGGAGCCCACCTGAGAATAAAACGTGTGTTTCAATAAATCAGCTTCTAATGAAAGCATTTGGAGAGGAAACAGAAGAAGACGAAGCAGGCCAGAGGCTATGTCATGTACAGTATGACTTCAGTATAGATGACTGCTAGTGTAGTAAATACAACAGAAAAGAAATAATAGGTAGTTTGAGGCAATGCTGATCAAAGGGTAATGCCGTTTCAATTCAAACAGTATTAGAAAAGCACTGATGTCACCATGTGAAACCCTAACAGATTTTACAGCACAAAGACCTCTGTCAGTCTAAAAGGTGCAGACGTAAAGTGAGCTGAGGTTATACCCCTACACTGTATCCCTGGTGGCACCAGCCAAATATGACTTCCTTCCAATAGTGAGAGTAGGAACATGGGAAAAACAAGAAAAATCAAGGTGAAAGGAAATCCTCTGAGATTTTCTTCAAATTCAGATTTGGGTAGACATTAGATTAGGTTTTAATCTGGCTAGGAGAGATGATATAGAGCCATCTCTCAGTCAAGATAGAGTTGATGTTTGATTTGCAGTAGGCTATTCTTACACAAGGGGTCTAAAAAAGAATTCTGATGATGATTAGCCTAATAGTATTATTGGCAAATGGGTTAATTAGTTGCGTGCAAAACCTGCCATGATAGAAAGCACAGGAAAGCCTGTCCGATTAGGGCCCATCACACAGCCCATTGGAGCTGGCAGATGCATAGATAGACTTTTATGGATTGCTCAATGGCGTGCCATAATGAAGCAGGCAGGGCTGTGACCCATACCGAAGCGGCCTGAGAGGCTCCAGGGACGGCCCCGCTGGGAGCCCATAATGCCCTGCGCGTCCCACGGTTGTATTAATCACACTGAAAAATAAATGCGGGTTAGGGGAGAGGCGCCGCTAAAGGCTTAGAAAAAAATGAAATAAGTAGGTCGTTTATCCCAATCAAGGTCGTGAATATGATCTCTATAAAAGAAAATGACGCTCCATTTGCTGAGAATGGATTGTGCAATCTGTGAAAAGTGGTGATGTTTATGAAAAGTGCCTTTCCCATCTGCGTTTGACTTACTAAAAAAACAAATAAAACTATAATACAAAACAAGCGTGTATAAAGAAATGTCCAAGCTGTGCATAATAGTTGGGAAAACAGTTTAATATTCTCCTTTGAATAATGTATCATACCCCGTCAGCGCATGTACTGACGTTCTTATATTTACATTCAAAGATATAAATTAGTAAAAGTCCCGATAACAACAAGATTGTGAAGCTTTTTCTTAAACCTTAAATGCGTCTCAAACCAAAACTGTCCATATATATATATATATATATATATATATATATATATATATATATATATATATATATATATATATATTTACAAAACAAACGCTGTCAGTTTCCGTTTTTTGCAATACAACTTGCATAAATTATAGGCATCATATCGCCATAATCATTTAAAAAAATAAATATCAAAGGTACTTTTTTCCATCTTGAAGTCTACAAGTTCATTTCTGTCCAGTCCGTCGTATTTTTTTCTCCTCCAAAATAAAATATACAAATTACACAGAAAACGGCCAAATAATGTTTTTGCACGCGCTTAAATAGATAAAATAACACATCGTGGTAAAAAGACAAACTAAAGGAACCTGAGTAATAACATGTAAATCACATATAATGGGAGTTATTTTCCAAACAACATACGTATCCATGATGCGTCAAGAGATCGGCGGTGAGTGCGCAAGAGTCTGTGGCCTGTGTGTGTGGAGCTAAACTTTAGATAGCAGCTTTACGAGGAACTGGTGGCACTGGATATGAGTTTGAGTGGTAAAGGTTAAGGGGGCATAAAACGGTATGCTAAAAAAGTGATGTTCTTTCCCGCTTTTATTGTCAAAGCAATTGTGACACCTACCTGCAGAGCGTGGAAATCCCACACGATCAAACTCCCTGCCAAACCCCCAAACGAAAAAAATACTTTTTGTGATACAACTCTATGCTCTAAGTGCTTGATAAAAATCCCTTTTGCCGCATGTGCTGAAACTCCAGAGGTTTGCGCCGAGTTTAGGCAAACAACGACCAGTAGGCCTATGTGACGCGTCAAGACATGAAGAGCAAACCGACTGATTTGTTTGTTTTTGGCTGACCCTGTTTAATTATAATTACCATTCAGTAAAAGATAAGGTTTGACTCAGGGGGTGCAGAGGGAGCCGATGTCCCCTTCCACACACGCGCGCGCGCACACACACACACACACACAGAGAGACACACGCACACACACACACACACACACACACACACACACACACACACACACACACACACACACACACACACACACACACACACACACACACACAAACACACATATCAAGGGGACATGGGACATTAAAAATAGAATTCCTGCTCAGAGCTATGGCAACTATTTCCTGCTTACTGGATTTAGCGGTGTGCACGAGTATAAGTGTCCGCCCGTTAGCTGGCTGGAGCCCTGACCTGTCCTGGTTGGTCTTTTATTGATGTTAAAATTTTTCTGTTTTCCGCAAAATCCTTTTGTGACTCGAATGATAAAAATCTATAAAGAATGATTTAACACATATCACTCATATTTTATAGGCCATAGTGCATAGGCCTGCTGCTGACCATTTTAAATACTTGCTTATTCTCATATTTACCTAATATCGAATTTATTCCAGGGAAAGGAAATGTGTAATAAGTGTGAGTAAACAAGGCATATTTTACGCAAAAATCTTAAAACTGAAGTGAAAAACAATTAAATTAGCAGCGTTAAAACACCTTTTCACCTTCACAATACAGACATTTCCTTTTCCTATTTATAAGATTCACCATGGTTTTAAAAAAAGTTTTCGCAAGATTAGGCTTTTCGTCTTACGTACCTTTCTTTGCTTCTAAATTTGCGGATCTGAAATGCTGTGGTGGCTGCTGCTCAACTACAATGTTATTAGTTTTAACGACGGGGGAGTCTGGCCTTAGTTTGCCCTCTAAATGTTGATTATGATGATGTTGCGTCGTGAGAGCCTCGGCACCAGCAGTAGATGAGGAAGAGGCGGCAGCTGCAGCGGCGACTGCTGCTGCTGCTGCCAGACTCACTCCGGAGGAGTTAGTGTAGCGCAGGATCCCTTGGCCCTGCAGCGAACTGAAGTTACCATAGTTTGTGTAATTGCTATAAAAGGGAGATGTGTAATAAATAGGCCTTCCAATAATGGAGGGGGGCGGGTAGAGGGAGGGTGGGCTGGCAGCGGTGGTGGGGGGCGTGAGGAGGCCGCCGCTGGAGGAGGGGCAGTTTGCTTGCTGCTGCTGAGGAACGGGATGGTGTTTTTGGTCTGAGGTAGCTATCTCTGCGAGTGACCACAGCTTGGGTTTGACCACGGGATTCTGAGACGGGGCTCTGTTTTCCAGACCCTTGTTACTCGCTATAAGGCTTCGCGCCAAGTCCTCGCGCTGCAGATGGTGGTGGAGGTGATGGAGATGATGGTGTTGGTTGAGGGAGGGGGCTTCTACTCCGGTTAGAGGTGAAGACGTGATGGGCTTTGGAGAGATATGGCCCCGTGGGTCAGCGTGGCGTTCCTCCGCGTCGTCTCCGTCCTCGTCCCCCGTGCGCTCCGAGGAACGTAGCTCCCCGCTGCGACAGTTCACTTTCTCCACATCAGACTCGGCCGAGCACGAATGGTCTGTCAGGGTGTCCACGTGCAAGCTGATACCTTGTATAGGGGGAAAAAATGGAAACGGATAAATTAAAAACACCTACAAAAGATCTTTACGTAAAAAAAATAACTTAAAAATAAATATAATTAACGGAAAAACGGAATAGAAAAGCCACACATAATGCTGTGCGTTAATGTTGTAAAGTCCAAAGCAATAATCCCTTGTCCATATTTATAAGGTGTTAATAATTAGTAGGCTGAATTTGAATTATTTATAGGCTTCTAGCTGTAAACTCTAGGATAAGCAGCTATAATAATAGCTTTTAAATGAGCCGCTTTAACCGTGGCGTGTTCCATTATAACCATTACTCATTAATTGACTATTCACCAACATTTTATGACGTGTCTTAAATGCAGTCTGTCATTAATAATCTCTTACTATCTTAACAGCGTGTGTGTATCTTTCTTATTTTCAAATCTGTAGCTTAAATAATACTGTGCGTATATCTAATCTGTCCAAATGTCCTCTATCTAATATTGTTATTGCAGCATTAGTTGAGCAGTAAATAAAAGGCGCACGTGCCCCTCCTTCTTCCCCTCACATCCTGCCCAGAATTGTTAAACGGATCATTGGCTTGTGTACCCCACCTTCATCCTCGGCTGAAGCCTCGCTGTTATCCAGGGTTTTCTCAGACCGCTCCACTTCCTTCCTCTCCCCGTCACCGTCCTCTTCATCCTCGTCCTCGCTCTTGTTCCTCGGGGCCCATGTCATCTTGTTCTCCTTCTTGAGTCTCCTCCTGGCGTTGGCAAACCACGTGGACACTTGGGTCAGGGTCATCTTGGTGATGATGGCCAGCATGATCTTTTCGCCTTTAGTGGGATATGGGTTCTTCCTGTGCTCCTGGAGCCAGGCCTTCAGGGTGGCCGTGGCGTCCCTCGTTGCGTTCTTGCGGTAAGCTGGGTCGTTGAGCTGGTACGGATATCCGGGACTGCCGTACGGGTGGTAGCTAAGCGCCCCGGCCATTCCTGTTGTGTGCGCGTCATAGGGAGAACTCTAAAAGAAAAGTAAGCCATAAATAAAACATTTAAAAATGTTCCAATTTCAATTATATAAGTAGTGTCAACAGTTTTAAGTTTACAATAGAAGCTTGCTGTGTTTTTTTCCCTCTATCATGGATTTGTTAACTTAGATCAAATTTAAATTAAATGCAACCAAGCTAAATTAAAACAACCCAAATGGAGCCTTAGATGATTGATTGGTATTTTTGGAGTGAAATTAACCCATTGCTTGGCTCTAAACCTTGATCATTAATCAACCCCATCACAAAGTTACATAAAAACTCTTAAACACGATGAGTGTTTATGTGGAAGCAGGCCGCACAGAGCCACACACTGTTAACTAATGATTAAGATCATTATCGGATTAGCTATTGACAAATCTTCCTCTAACAGCGCTTTTTTTGTACAATAAAAAGAGCATCTTCGGGTTTTTTGTAATCACTAATTAACTTGTCTATTTTCCTTTCAACTTTCAACGCGTTTTGTTCAGGCGTGTCAAGACAGCGTCATGGTGTGCAACATGTTTTCCCTTTACAGCATTATAAATCCAATTAGCAAATCAACTTGGTTTAACTCACAAGTCGGTTTAACACAAGTTGAATTATAGGACATTAAACAGCAATTTAAGTTTAGTTTGAAACAATTAGCTGCTCTGTGACTGTTGGCCTATAGCTATATTAAAAATTACAGTTGCGGCTCAGGCTTAAAATCCCATTTAAGCCAAAAGGGTCAAGGATTTTATTATAGGCATTCAGTGCGCGCAGGACAGTGGAAAAACATATAATGAAGTCCAAAGGCGCAGGAAAATCTAAATATCAAATATATATATATAAATACATTGACTTGAAATTACTACAAATAAAGCCAATCATGACATTTTGAGAACGGGAGTTTATATATATATTTTACCATATACGAAGGAAATCCCGCTGTAGGGTCCGCAGAATATGACAGCGGACTGGAGAAGCCCGCGCCAGGCGAAGCGGAGAACGCAGCCGATCCAGGGTAAGGGCTGAACGCTGAGCCAGAGGACGACCTGGACAAGTCTTCAGTCCGCGGGGCGGCCAAACCCGGACACGAATAGAGCGTCAAGGGGCCCGGGGGCTGGTACAGATAACCCTGAGGATAGGACATTGATGGGATACTACTGATCGCTGATTCCCCACAAAAACAAGCGATGCAAAAGCGCGGAGAGAGCCAAAATAACAATCAGGTCAATAATGAGCCGTGCAAACAGCCATCACACAATGAAAATAAAAAAAGTCCTTCTTCCACTGCCCCTTGACTAAAAGCCCTTGAAAGATGTGTTTAAGTGCCCACATAGAGGCAATGTGGCATGCGTCTTGATCCCCTAGCGTCCGATGTTTTTAGTACGCGGTGCTGTGAAGTGAGGAGTTAGGAGGGAAAGAGCCAGTGGAGTTTCAGACGCACGGAGCGCAGGGGAAACTGGAGCTGTCACTCCGGCTCATCTGAATATCCCATCCCCGCCCCCTTTTTGCAGCCCCATAGACACAGAACTCGCACACAAACCGTGACTCCGCGTGGCAAAAAGTAAACTGTTCTTCGGTTTAACGCTTTATGATCAAACTCAAAGCATAAAAATAAACTCAATGCAGTGCTTTCAAGCGGAAGTGCGAGTTTCTAATCATTTGTTTTGAGAGAATGTTGTTGATAGGTCAGCTTTCTTTCTAATTCGAGTCGTGCGTTACGGGACAGCGAAATTAAACTAGAACCTGTTTAACAATACTGCACCAATTTAGTTGTTGGTTCACTTATGTGGCTGTATGAGACACGTACGTGCTTCCAGACGGAGGGAGGGGGTAGATGGGGTGAAAAAAGTATGGGTATATAATGGCCAGGGCTCTCAACTTACATCTGGTTATTTCGCCAATACAGCTATCAAACGAGGACACGTTTATGCACCCAGTGAGCAGTGCACGCTCCGGCCTGCGGGGGGCGTACATGGATTTTCACTATTTGGTATTTCAAATAACTTTTTTCATCTTCCATTTGTCAACATTTGCAGTCATGAGTAATATTTACCATATTGTTGTAGAGTTAATACCTCTTCTAACCAGACAGTGCAATCTCATCCGGAGAGTCAATTGCTGACTTTTCCTGCTTCTGATTTGGGGCTGCAAGCTAACCAGGCCACCTTCTTGTCCTCTTTCTGAGTGACTGCAGACATTATGACCTCTGTTGGACACAAGAGTTACAGCAGAGCATGATGAAACCTGAAACGGTGACAGCGGTTTGGGAGCAGACAGTCAAGGTGGCAACTGTTGGGAAGAGTAGTGACCTAACAGTGTTCCTCATTAGTATTCATTCGACTCAATGTATGCATCCATCAGGTGCTTGTTCCCCTCACTGTCGTGTGGTCTGGCTCTCTTGTAAACACATACTAAAGAGTTGCTGCTTGTTAACGAGACACACTCATTTATTTCATAATAAATCCATATATTACAGTGCACTGAAAGGATAGCCATTACTAATCCTCACACAATATCATTTTGTTAATTAATCCACTACATCCCATGGTGCTCTGTATTCAAGTCTTGCCTTAATGACTGCTGTTATAGGGGGCAATATTTCACTTTAGGCTACTTCAGGAGGTGACATGACAGTGTTACAACTATTACATCACTCTGAAATAGCTGATACTGCTATGACAATATAGGCACAAGTGCATAGTTTCAGTAGAAGCAGGTCTATACCAAGACAGACTAAAATAAATAGCAATAAATAATGTTTATTTATGTTTCAGGGAGCATGGTATTAGTAAAGTATGAAACAATGAGACTATTTCAAAAGTTTATTAACTACAGCCCATGTTATTTTTTCCCCCTGCTTTTCATAAAATCATTTGCATTTTTTCAAGTCCTTCCCAATTTAAGTATTTTATCTTATTAGAAAGATTAGCTTTATTTAGGCCTTCGGCTGACTGGAGATACATGGAGGCCCACACCAGGGGGCACTGTCTCCTCTGCACACAGGCCACAGACGAGGCATCAGTGGTCCAAGTTCTGGGACAGTTTATGTGTGTTGAATTCGGTAGTAGAACATTTTCAGTTCTCAGTTTAATACGGGCTTGAACCCTAAAGTTATTTTGGTCCCAGCATGATGGAGATACCGGAGATGGTGGAGAATAAGATTGACAAATAGACATAAAGACTAGACACACATAAATAATTACAATACAAAAACATTATACATAAAGAGACTAAAACTATTTGGATGGAAAATAACCAAAATATCACTTCATTTAAATAAATTAAGAAATGTATATTAGTGACAAATGTAAAAATTGTTTATTTCTGTAGGTTGCATTTATTTTGAGTAAATGGCCTTAAAGTTAAATGGAGTTGCCAAAGGTTATAACTATAATGTCATGCTTTTCTGTTGTTTTCCCCACACATGAATAAATAATATTTTTTTGAGTTGATCAGATGACTTTAGACTTTGGAGTTTTTCTAGTAATATTTAGAGTATTTAATGGTTTAATAAAGCTGGGGTTGTACATATAAATTTAAACCAATGTTTGGGTATGGGCTTACTGCAAGACACATAATGTGCATGGGTGTTAAAGGGAAAATTTAGGGAGCAGCTTCTTTTATCAATACAGTCTCGAGTATTGTAGAAGGGGGCGGCAGTAGCTCAGTGGGTAGAGCAGTCGTCTTTCAACCAGAAGGTAGGCGGTCCGATTCCCACTCTCCCCACAGTTCATACTGTCGTTGTGTCCTTGGGCAAGACACTTAACCCACCTTGCTTTGGATAAAAGCGTCAGCTAAATAAATAAATGTAAATGTAAATGTAGAAGGATTGAGAGCAGGCCACAGAAAGAACCGCCATCAATGATTTTAGGCTATTATTTTGTGGGTACATTACTTAATTAAATTGTTATTATCACTATTGTGTTTTTCTCTTGTTTGTTTCTGATAAACATTAAAATTATCATTTTATTTTTATTATTTATTTTTTTTATGGGTTGCTAAGAACATGCTAAGTATCCTGCACAAATTATAATGTTACGGTTTGTGTGGCTAAAGACAAGAAGCCTGTCGTTATAATCAAAGCTAGCAAACAGCCCCAATTCAATAAGAATCTGCCAGATTAATGCCAGAAATTAAGAAATGTCTTTGGTCATTTGAAAAAAAACAAAAAAAACAAAAACAATTTATCATTATTTGTGGGAGGAGGAGGTGTTGCTAAGGGGTGGGTGGGTAACTAGGGTGACAAGGCCTTGGGTGGCTGACTGACGACTGGCCGTCATCTTTCTCCCCGCCTGGCATCTGCCCATTGCTGCCAACCTTCTTCTAATCAGCAGCCATCCATGTGCTTGGCAATGGAGGGGGTTACGAATCGTCCCCTCGCCCCAAGTTAAAAACCCTAAGCCCTATCACTTTGTAAACAGGTACCTTTAGGGCAACTCGAGCAGAAGACGCCTCTGATGTGCTGAAGTGGAGAACATTGGTTACTGCACTGTTTTGGATCCTTTTCGCTGCTAGGACTGTTGTTGCTGTTGTTCTTGTAGTTTATTTTAAGCTTAAATCACAAGACTGCTTTTTCTTTAAGTTTGATTTGTCTAACATGCTGCTAAGTGACATGGATGTTGAAAAAAACACTTCTTGGCCTCATTTTTTCCCATTTCTTTCTTTTTTTTCTGTGATAGAGCAAGCTAACAAGAAGTCACTTGTAGTGCACCATGTTTATTCTGCTTTTTTACAACATGTCTGCCTTGGTAACACTTTTCTGTTCAAAGTAGTAAAGTTGTCAAACCCAAACCGTAAGAAACATCCTTTAACAACAACAGTTACGAGGGCTAAGAACATTTCACAAAAATCATTGTAGGACCAATCTGGCATGGTGTAAGGTTATTTAGCCCAAATAAAAATAAATATAAATATAGACAAATAACAGACCACATATGCAGCTAATTTGGGTTAATAATTTACAAAACATATTTTATTCATATTATTTTCATTTGGAAAAAAAGTTGCATACACCTGGCTCCATTGCCATCTACAAACAGCTCTTTTAGCGCTGACTGAACACTGTTTTGAGATAGGCTTTTGGTTTTTGATCAGGAGTTTGAAAGTAATCATTTATATTTTTCTGATATTTGTAGCAGTAAAAAGAGCTCAACAAGACTTTTTATTTTGTCTAAATTTTTCCTCAAAATGTTGCTTAAGCCCCTAGATTATCTTGCTTATTAAAACATTTTTACTATATTTACCATTTAACAAGACTAATCTATGAGGCTTTAGTTGCCTTCAGAATAAGCAAAATCAAATAACAGCTTTAGTGAAGAAGGAAAAAAAAAAGCACAAATTATAGAAATTATAGAGAATGGGTTTCAAACACATCTAAACCCAGACTGGCTGATTGACGAACCAAACGAGTCACTGAAAATCAAAGAGGGAAAATAAAGGGAGACACAAAGGGGAAACAATTTGAGATGGACTCAGCCTCTCCGGTGGCTCTCCAGCCAAGGGTCGGCCAGATAGGGTTGCCTAGAAAGAGTCTGCTGACAGCCAGTGTCACTGGGCTTTGTAATCATTGTGCTGGACCTGATAGGGTTACTAGTGGCTAATCCAGGCTGACCTTGGTTAGGTGCCCTGAATGGGGATGGCTTTGTACAGTTGGGACAAGCTACCAGTATGACGGTGATGCTGACATATAATGTCTGCGTGGGGACTTGCCACCACAGCTCTTTTGTTGTGCTATCAAGTTGCGACTCTCAGCCACACACACAAAATGTTTTTTTTCTCTCTCTCTCTCTCTCTCTCACAGTAGCTGGAAGAAAGCTGGCACACAAATCGACACTGGGGAGAAGACAAGGTTGTATCTCTAGGTTCAAGAGGTCAGCTCTTGTGTTGGTGGGGTTAGGATGTTTTTTTAAAACAAATCCTATTGTTGTGGTGAAATTTTATGTACTTGCCTATATGTGCTGCAACAAACCAAAAATCTAAAATTCAAGATTTCCCAGAACAGTCCAATGGTAACAGACCAGGTTGAAGGTGAATTTAATATTGTTTGGCACCAGAGATACAGTATAACACTCAGTCTTAAATACTCACTTTTAAAACATACATGTGATGTATGAACAACAAAGACACACACACACACCTCCGGGTTCCAACCGGTGTGAAGGCAATAGAGAGAAGGCATCCTTGCCTTTGTTGCTGCCAGGGAGAACTGTAAACGGGAATGGGATTCCCATCCCCTGGAGCCTTCTACTAATCCACAACAGGCCCACTGCTGGATTACTGGGGACATCAGCTGACATGCCAGCCAGTGCACAGATAAGCATGTGCATAGACACACCAGTGAAAACACACAAATGTAAACTCTCTTCCACACATGTCTGCCTGTATATACTGTATGCCAGCTATGCAATATGTTCACACGCAAGCCCATCAATGGAATGGCATCACTGGAGGAAGCACCAAATGAATTCAGTAAAATCTGCAAATCACACTTATAATCAAAACCTACAAAAATCTCATGGATTTAATACATTGGCAGGATAATATTGGCATATTACTACATTCAGAATTTGGCAGTAAAGGCTAAGTCTGTCCTATATTGTCTCTGCTGTTGTGGAAGCTAAAGTGGATGCAAGTCACCATGCAGTATTAATGCTACCTACTGATGATTTCTGTGTTTCAATAAAGTCCTCTTATCAAAATACTTTGTGTGTGTTTATTTGGTTTTTACTTATATGTTTAATGATTCATGAAAGCAGGTTTGATATACTTTCCTAAATGAACACGTAGGAGTTATTAAGATAATACGGATCTAAACCAGCATACAAAATCATTTGGAAACACCAGTCTCGACAACCCAATCAGATCAACAGTAGCACATTTCAGATGCACTCAGGTAAATCTCAGCTTGTGATTAGGTCAAGCGTGCTAGCTGTATTTGTGGTAAACACTGTTACGCTCTGGGGGCTAAATGTTTGTGTCAGTAAAGAATAATTACACTCTTCGACATTGTATATATCATGTTAATCTCTGTCGGCAGCAGGCACTTTATTCTCTAGTTTGTTTAATAGCTCACTAGGAGCTTTATTGTTTCAAAGGGCTCAATAGCAAACCTGTAAATTCACTGTTCAACATTTGGCCCTGTGGCGTTGTGGTTCACCAGCGCTAAATGTTGAAATAAAGCAAGCAACCATTGATCTGCAATCAAAGATCCAAGACAGGAGGTTATTTACATGCAGAGAGGTGAACAATTGTAGCTGTATTGCAAGACATAAATGAAGTTAAATTCATTTAGCAGAGGGCCAATGGCACTATTGACTGGCCAGGTATGTTTAGTCTTAAAATTAATCAAGAGGTTATATTATTGTGTTGACTGGAGTTTGTCGTTAACAAGAAATGGGTTTTCATGTGGGCTACATTTACCAATCAATCAATTCAAGTCAGTTATTAAGGGACGACTGAGATTGACAAGCTTTATACAGCGGGCTTTAGTATGAGGGAAAACATATAGGAAACAGCATAAACGCATTATAGAAAATACAAAGTATTAAATAAATAAGTAGAGAACATATTCTTCCATGCTACATGTGTCTTCTGTCTAACACTATAAGGTCAATTGACTTCTCCAGTTTTTTTTTTCAGTGTGGCTTTTTGATGGAGTAGTGGTCATAATGAAGTAGTCAGAAAAGATTAAGAGATGAAAGTGTGTTGCTTCCTAAGAAAATAATGCACCATCTCCAAATAGAGAGATATATTTATACCTTAAATGTGATGTATTCTTTATTTCAGCACATGAGGCTGTAGTTAGTTATATATTTGGGCAATATGTTTAACATCTTAAAGACTCTTACTAGATATGTTTTTCCAAGATATTACTAATAAGACATTATTCACTGCTATTGAATCTTTTATGTCTTTTCAGGAAAAAGAGAACTTCAATAAAATATTTTGACAGACTGTCATCTAACCAGTCTTTTTCCAATCACAGGACGATTATGGGAGTAGCCCCGAGTTACTAGCAATGAAAGAAATGTCTCTCTTTTTTATTACATTTCCCACTCATGAACAATGGAAGGTTTGCCTCAGAGCCATTTATTCACCTCTGATGTATGATTAGCACAGGGCAAATCAATACCATGTTGGATGATCTTAACGGAAAAGCACTGTGATTTCCCTCTGTCACAGAGCCAAGCGCTGATATTTGTCTGTCAGCAGTGACATGCTATCTCTGGCAGGGGCACTGAGGCCAAAACACAGGTATTGATCCTGTCAGCATTGATGGCTCTAATGGTAAGGAGGATGAGGACAGCTGACTGCCACTGGAAATGTAAGGTACTGTAAAGAAAGGCCTCTGGACCAATGACGTTTATAGATGTGGATTTGGAGAGTTATCACAAATCTCGACCAAAAACCATGTTTATTGTTGTTTTGTTTTTTTCATTGTAAACTAAATGTGATCAGATGCCAGTGAACAAAGAAACTGTTGATGAAACAACACTGAGTGAACAATTTATCAAAAATATAGAAATGTATTTGATCTAGTGAAGCCCTCATTCAAAGAAGCTGGATTCACACAATTTTTTTGAGTAAAGCTTAAAGAAATATATCAGATTGCATTTTATCAGTACCTGCACATATAATGATGTTGATTTGTTGTGCATATAGTCCACATGTGTGGTTGTGTAGTGCATTAGCTGTGTGTGTCTGTGTGAGCTTAGTGCCCCTGGCTAAGACTCTTCAGATCCTTTCTTGTTTCTGCATTCCCTCCTTCTAGATGGAGGCCCTGACAACATGCTAGGGGCAATACAGAGATAGAAGAGTGGCTGTGGCAGTGCTTTATTTATTTAATGTCAAGAATTATTAGTCAGTATAAATCCAGAGAAAATGCATCAATGTTTGATTTCTAATCCGGAATGATGAATGGGTTAGGATATTCCAAGAAAATAGAAGGATATCTCTCAAACCAAAACTAAAAGAAAGTGTACTCATAAAAGGTTTAATAGCTGTTATCGAGTTTACACTTGTCATAGAAAATAAATAAAAGTAATAATAGAAATAATAATAATATCCACTTATCCACAATCTGCTTTGCTGATAGAATTGAATCATGGCTGCTATATTATAAAATACAACATTTAATTAAATTTTATATAAACATTGCAGTTGTCACCTGCTTTTCCAGCTCATTTGAAATCAAAGTACATTGTTAAGGTTAAGCTCCAGACCATAACACAGAGCACAATGCCATTAGATATCTTGTCAGTTACAGACAGCTGGAAAACGTGCGTACAAACTCACTAAAGATGTGCCAACACATAGTCTGAGTGCTTTTGGATAGAAACACAGAGTGACAGTGATAGAATTTACTGTGATGGTATCAGCAAAGCAGCCATCAGAGCTTTGGCAGATTGGAAGGCCACCAGGACCCATCTTCCTGACTCTGATCAGCGCACATCCTGACATCACCCTGCCATGTTAACTCCAGGCCCTGAAAGAAGGCTATGAACCATGATCAGCGATATCAAGCCACCAGAAATAGAAATCCATTTTGCTGCCTTGAGGAGGTTGGCTTGAGTGGCCTTTGGTCTGGTGTGGTGGGGGTCTTAGTTGGGTGGCTCTCTTCCTGTGCTTCGCCATGCTGGGCCCTTCAGCTGTTTTTCCCTTTCCTCTTGTTCTGAAGGTTAAAGGATTAGGAGCTGTGTTTTCAGACCGGATTGCTGTCCTGGCATGGATTTAGATTTTGGCCACACACACTAGAAACTAGAGCCATGCATGACACACGCGCAGGTGCACACATGAATAGTGAACACAGTAACATACACAC
The DNA here is from genome assembly GCA_024349245.1 of Neodontobutis hainanensis. Taxonomy (NCBI): domain Eukaryota; kingdom Metazoa; phylum Chordata; class Actinopteri; order Gobiiformes; family Odontobutidae; genus Neodontobutis; species Neodontobutis hainanensis. The sequence continues at coordinate 7,954,384 of JALDNG010000004.1, read as the reverse complement.
ATGGACCACCAGCACCAGCGCTGAGCAGGAGGTTGTGGGGATTAGCAGGAAATACCACAAGATGGTGGCCAAAGCATTTTTCTTCTTTCTTGATAGAGCTAAATGACATAATAAGAACAAATCAGAGGTGCCTCTATGAAATTGTTTTCATTGTGGTTCTTGCTTCCTTCCTCTGGGCATGTCTAAACACGCTGATCAAGTTGGTTGTGGCATTTCCAAAAGCAGAAAGCAATTAAATATAAACATGGTATGTATGTGTGTTTTCTAATCTTTCTGCTTTCATTTGATTCTTTTCATTTGCACTTAAGAAACTTATTGCGACGTCTGTATGGACAAGGCAAGGTTATGATGAATTATTGATCAATGCATCATGTTGTATGCACACTTGGCATTTCTTAACACTGAATTTGCCGAGAACTGACACTAATGCGCTCATGTCATCCAAACTTGTTTACAAATTGGAGTGAGTCAGTGGACCTTTCATTTGCTTTAAAGCACTGACGTCCAGGTACTGACAAACCTGGCCTGAAAGCTGCCGCAAGTGCTGAGAAAGTAAGTCAGAATGTGTGTGTGTGTGTTTGGGTTTGCATGAGGGAACATACACCAGACTTTAAAAAATGTATGAAGAACACAGCCTTTTTCTTTCTCAACAGAGAGAAAGAGAGCAAACGGCTCCCAGAATGCCAGGGGAAAACACAGTTCAAATAGTGTGAGGGCGAGGAGAGCAGATCAGAGAGAAAGCTGTTTGCAGTTCAGGCCTACAAGGCAATTCTTCCCCCGACTCCCAGGTGAGAGAGCTCAAAGAGAAATAAACCTGAGGTACCAATTTGCTGAGTTTTGTTCAATAGATGGGCGAGTGCCTAGAGAGTTTAGCCTGAGTGCACAGGAGCCAGGGACAGTAAACAAAATTACTTAAGGATAGTTACATATTCTTTCTTCACGCTTGAAGGAGACAAGCTCTTTGTCCATGCTCGACTTCATGTGAGACGCAAGTGGATGGAGCACAGATGACATGCGCTCATCGACTGTCCTCCTTGTCTCTGTTCAAATCTTTTTTCTTACTCACATTTAGTGCATATTCAAAGTATGAAACTTTATCAAAGCAAGTATAACTTTGGAGTGTTTTGAAACTGGTATTTATTTACAACTCATTCAGAATGCTCTACCTCCACACAGTTAACATTTCTTATCAACTAAGGCCTTATGTAGCTGTGTGTTTATTTCCATAATGTGATGCTGATTTATGTACAGACAATTGTGGGTAACTTATGCCATATCTTCTCCTAGGTACACATATACGGAGACAGGAGGTGAGCAGGTTTGAATAATTACAGCAATGAATATTCCTTAGCAAAGATAACACACAGTGTTATTTCAAACCCTGCTGACGTAGAAGTTTCATCATCATGCTTGAGATAAAACTGACTGTGACATATAATGTGGGACACCCCTCACCCATTTTACACTATGGTTTTTCCACACTTAACTCAAAAATGTATTCTCACACATGACCAAACCTAGATCACTGTCGAATGGTCCTTAGGAACTATCAATTAAGTGAGTAAGATCACAGTTTAAACAAATTCAATTATTGCTGGGGTAAAAACCATAATACAAGTCTCTATATTTACACCAATATTTATTTGTACTAATGCCAGCACTCGCTTTGTCAAAAGCCCAGCCCAGACAGGTTAGAAAGCATTGAGTGGAAATAGTACATTAAAGCCCTGCTGATTTATTAATACTCACCCATTTACAAGTCATTGCATTGTTCAGAGCCTCCACTTGACATAATCCCCAAAGTGAGTACTTTTTTACCAATCTGTGTTGTTGGATTGCACAATAATATTTCAAGCATTTAAACTGAAATGTCACAAAAAACCCAGGTCACACAGTCTTTTTTAAAATGTTTTTATAAGTTCCTGTGCATTGGTGATGCTTGAGAGACAAGTCGAGATTTGGTCATATTTTTATTTATGATTGAATGCAGCGGGGAGAAAAGGGGAAAAGATAAATAGATGTGAATTAGAGAGAAAGTGGGTGAATGCTTCAGAGACTCTGAGATGTAGAATTCAGATGTATGGTGACAGATGGTAAACCACCCTGAAATCAAAAAATTGTTGTCATTTTTCTTTGATTTTGCAGTGGTAATATTAGATGCAAATGGAAACCATACTACAGAATGGAGAGTCTCAAAAAACAAAGACAAACATGTCTTGAAGTTTGCTTTCGGCTCCACTTTTAGTTAAAATGAGAATTGCAGATTTCTTCACCTGTTAGTGTTGAGCACATTCATTTTCCTGTGACTGCCAGAAACTTCAGAGAAGCAGACTCCAAACAATCATCTGTCAAACGGAGAGAAGGTTTGGAAAAAAGCCATCGTTGTCATCATCATTGTTTACACTTGACCAACATTACCAAAGCCATGACGAGTGAACAAATCCTACACACACAAAGTGATATCACCTGAGCGTACAACTCCTCTCTAGGTTGCTTGATTCTAATTGCAATATGTCTCCAAAGCCAGGCCTACGGTGAAACGTGCTTGTTTTCCGAGTGAGAGAAATTAATTCTCATTGTGTGGTTCTTGTAATGTCACAGATGAGAACCGCCCTGACCCGGGCTTGAACTCATCAGTTGAAATGAAGTTGTTCACTCAGCTGTAGAAGACAAAGCATAGTTGCTAAAGATTAATCAACCCCATCAGACTGTGTGGAAGAGAGCTCCGTCTGGAACTGGCTTCCTCTTATTTCCACTTTGACCTAGGCAATGTTGGATTGAAATAAGTGTGCAAGAATAAAGATGTCTACATGTGTATTATATACCAAATAATATCAAGACTTGACTCATTTAAGGGGTTTTTGGAATGTTGTATTTGGTAACTACTTTTTCCATCATCACTCTTTCTGGCCGTGTAAATAAAGGCAGTTCCACAATGCAGTTATAGCACAGGGCTTGTTATGATTTCCCTCTGATTTCTTTGCTGTGCCATATGGGGTACAGCTGTCCAACAGCACCCACTGTAACAATTTCTCTGGGTGCTGCATTCCAGATGTCCTTGAAAACACAGTTCAGACAGAAATTGAAAGAGAAGATAAGTTGATTTGGAAAAGAGCTGTCATTTTCAATGGATTTGAAATGCCCAGTATGGCTATTTATAAGTCAGCTTGAAACAAACCAACTAAACTGGAGTGCTTATAGTAAAGCCAAAGAGAGAGACGTCTAGACTGAATGGGAATAATTTGCACACTGAAACAAGAATGAGACAATCAGTGTACCCTGATTTTATTTCATTTTATTCTGAGAGCATTTTGAAGTTTTATTGGTTCCTTTTTTCCTCCAACTCATTAAAAGTCATAATTTGTGAAAACTCCTTTATGTACTCTTTGCCTTCAATCCAATAGGCCTGGCAGTTTTGGGAGGTAAACCCTTGTAGCTATGATTTGGGCTTCACAGACTAGATACCAAAAGCCATATACATTATGTAGCTGTTACGGGATGTCTTATAAGGTCCTGGATATTGAAACTGGAAGCTTTTTGCTTTTGTATGAAACTTTGATAGGCAAGAGAGAATAGAATATGATCCCATTATTTTCTGGCTTTGCACAAGCCTGACCATATGATTTACTCACAGCTTTCTAAACACATAGAGAGGAAAGAAAGGGAAACGAGAGAGGCAGCTTGCTTGAGTCATTGCATTTGCACGCATTAGAGTTTGCAAGACTAATGTTTTGGAAAACAAGAATAGGGAAAAGAAGAATGCTGCAAATGGCTGTGCGTGACTGGATTTCATATGAAAAGGATATGTACGCTTCTGAGGGAAGGCTCCCGGTATATATCCAACTGGAAATTTTTAATCTCACAGCTAAAAACTTAATACAAAAGCAACTCTTCAGGTTCACTCACAGCTTACCGTTTACTGATTACTCCTTCCAGTTAGATTTATGGAAAAGTTTGGGATAACAATGGCTGTAACGAGACAATGGCTCAACAAGATGTATCTAATAACTGATTATCTATACATATTTTGGATACTAAATGCTTTTGTAAATACTATGTTTAAAAAGGTTACTTTAGCTCAAATTCCCTTTTACATAAAGCTGTCAATAGTGGGAAAGGATAAGTGCAGTTTGAGAGTTGTTTTCTACAGCGGCTGGCTGATACAAGACGCCTTACTGTCTCCACCAGCACCAAATCTCTTTCAGTGTTTGTCATAACCACTGTTGAAGTACTTACAAAGATTGAAGATTATCTCTCCCTCACTGGGCAATACATGTTTGCAGCGGTTTCACATTTATAATTCATTAGAAAAATAAATTGTCAAGACTTTAAAGAACACAATGCATTTTGTACTGGGCAACACTCAGCTTTTTACTCTCCAAATTATTTATTGTTTTCCTTGGTCCCTGAAGCCTTAGTCTGACCTTAAGCTACTTCTAATTGGCTGTGCTGCCACATGGCTCCATGTGTTTACCCACCCCTCTGGTGTTTGGTGCAACAGTCAGACAAATCTGCTACAGCTTTGTCTGCAAATGCTGAGGAATAAAAGCTGGATAAAGATGCATTTCCCTTTGCAAGATTGTTTCTAAATCATTGTTGTTAGATGATACAATTGATGCAAATTGATGCTAACTAAAGAGCATCATGTTCTTTATTATATTTAAAATATTTTTACAATTATTGAACAGTTAGTCAGGTCAACAAATACACAAATATACTTTTTAAAACGCCATTTAAAACTCTAGAAAAAAATCACAATAATGTTTATATTTTATTTATGAGACTATATGTTACATTCTTGTATTATAAATAATGAATAGCATTTTTGTGGTGAAAGTTAAAGAGTATCATCTACTTTTGAGACTGTGCTGCTGAAATATGATTATGAACAGTACATCTAGGTTTAGAACCTAAACTTGATTGGCTAATTGTATTAGCTGTGCTATTTTCTATCTGGTGTTAGAACTCATCAGTCATGCTACATTTATACTATTACACACATAAAAGGAAGAACAAGGGGGAGGCTGCAGTGTAATTACATAAACAATAGTATGTGATATGCTATTAGCAGAGAAGAGGGGAGTTTGGGAGAAGGGGTCCCAGACTCCTCTGAGGTTTTTGTAATTCCCTATTTGATAGCAAGGCTTACAGCAATTAATATGTTTAATTTAGGGATTTAAGCACTAAGAAAAGAGACCATAAGAAAAATAAAATAATTATGGGTGTTGGTGGAAGTTTAGGGTGGATCTGACTACATTTGAATGTTGATAATTCTTCCTCTGTATCTCCCTGTCTTTTATTGTTACCCCCCCTCCCCATAGTACACACACAACCATGGTCTCTTCCTCTCTTATACCCCAAGTCCCTCTTGAAGTCTCAGAGGGACTTAGAGGATGTGAGGAGAGTTGATCGTTGCATTGCGCTGATAAGCAAAAATGTTTCCAGAGCGTAAAAGAAGTCTGTGGTGTGTGAGAGGGATAAACTATAATCTGCAGCCACACACTCAACTAGACTGCTAATATTTGCATTGGAAATCAGACAGAAGTTATGCTAAGCTTTCCCCCCCATTATAGGTCGGCATGCATGTGAAAGGTCCTCCCCTTCTTCATTTGAATATGGCCTCTCATGCATTAGAAAAATACACATTTGGATGGCTGGTAGGATGGGATGTCAGTTTATGAGAATGCATTTTTTGAAATGATCTCTTAGTGAGCTGGAAACCCCCACCACACCCCTTCCCCACTTTAGCACAGGCTCCAGTTTCTGTATGTATAAATCAATTTAAAAGGTTAAGTGGAATGGTTTGCTAGGATTAACATGTGCTTTTATTTCTTCATTTATGTCTCACTTCTAAAGATATACCAGCCTCCTACTCACTTAAGGGTTTTCATAAATAGCAAAACAGATTATTATTTTTTTATGCTTATTTTTTAAATTCAGTACTGATTTTGCATGTCATTGCAACTTTAAAACCTAAATGGAAAATTCGCAAGTATTCTTGGTCCCATTAATTTCTCTCCTTTTTTTATTTTTTATTTTAATTAATTCAGTCATTCATGTTTTCCCACAGACCTCCGGACCACCAATGGAAATGTGTTCATTTGATCAACACTGTGTTGTGCAGGACTGATAAGATTAGCAATCAAAAGCATTACTGATTCAAAGCACAATAATTAATGCTCCCTTTATTAAAAATCAGTGATGTAAAGGGGGTGTTTTTAGAGTGGAAATCACACTGCTGCCGTCACGCGTATCTGCAAACATGAAGAACCACACAGAACAGGGTGAAAGAGACAGCATCAAAAACATATATATATATTTTTACATATCAAATTTAACTGAATACAAATATCTGCTATTTTTGATACAGAGCACTTCCATTATTCAAATACTGAACCTAACCACTCTCTACACCTGCTTTGAGAACTATTGTGTTTCTTGTCACCAAATGGACCACACACAAAGCTTCCTCTGTGGCACACTGCACTTATTATGTAATCATTGTTTGCAGAGCCACTGACTTGACATAGAACGGTAGTAATTACATAGTCTGACCATCACAAGCTTTATTTTCTAACTGTATAGACACATTTGGTGCTAAGTTTGAATATAAGAGCTTCAGTATTCATTATGTTTTAAACACTTAGCTCATAATGCACGGGCAGAAAAAAAGCCCCATGTCCAGACAGTGATAATTATGTCCCCACACACTGAATGAAGAACATTTGAACAGCCTTGCCTTTAAAAAGCGATTAAAATCATTTCTGTAATGCAGAATGTCATTTTGAATCACACTGTGTAGAAAGAAAAAAAAAAGTGGTGTGAAATTGTGCAGATAATCAGCTAAATCGCTCAACATGAAAAGATAATTGCACTAGGAATTAGCAATACCTGAGGTCCATTTGTTTGGTCATGGCTAGTTTCGTATATGGCAATGATCGGATATTAGTGCTAATTAGAGCCAGGTCAGAGTTCTTGAAGGTCAAACATTAATGTGTAGGATAATTGAAATGGTAATTATAAACAGATTAGAAAGTTATGGCATTTTGTGGGGGTTAGGTAATGATTTAGATACAGTTTGGTGTAATATAATCTTGACAAAAATGAGCAGTGGTAAAGCTATAGTCTTTCACCCTTCTGTCACCCTTCCTGACACAGTTGTGGGTATCGGTGGTAACGCTCCTTGTAGAAGCAACATGGCTTATTACTAAACAGTCACCTTGGTCAAAAGCCACAGAGACATCCGCAACATGAATTCTGTCTCTTTTACTTGCCTTTTTCCACTCCTTATCAAGACTTCCTATTAAGGGCTAACTGAAAACCGTTTATTCACTGCTTTGCGTGATGCCTTCACAACACAGGAAACCACACTCACTGTCACACTCACTGTCTGTCCCATTCTTTTGAAAGAAATGTTAAATCAGTTACTTTTGCACACTGCTCTACTGTTCGAGTACTTTAAAGATAGGGGGAAAAAATGTTAATACAGTGTAGGGAAACCAACTCCACTCAAATAAGTTAGTGTTGCAGCACTCAACTGGTCATTAGACCACTTTTCCTTGCCCTGCTGTAATCATAAACTTGATTGTGTCTCAATCTCTAAAAGTATGGTCTTCTCATGGTCTTTAGTAATAATTTGTTCTGGACTCTAATCTCCAAATCAAACAAAAATAAAAATAAATTATTTTGATAAAAACTGTTAATTGGAAATATGCTGTGAGATACATTTTTCCATATTTCTTAGACACAGTTAATAGGGTTAATAGTTGGGACAGAAATGCATTGACCCCATGTAGGATCTTTTCTTCATCCCTTCGTCTCCCTACTTACGGCACTTTTCTCTTTCTCTGATACTTTGTAGCAGAAATTCAAGGAGTCTTATGGGGCTTGGGCTGACTCAGCACATCAGAAGGCAACTGGAAGAAAGAGAAGCTCGACGGAGGCCCTTTGGAGGCTATATGTCTGTGTGTCTGAGGTGTTAAGGTGGCAGACTTTTTTTCCCTGTGCTTGTAGCCAGAAGGTTTGAATCATGCCGCCTCCCTCCTTCTCGATGAAATTGTCATCAGAACATGAAAGCGTCACAACATCAAACGGGACCTTTAATTGTGCCTGTGTATATGTGTGACTCTGCCACTGCTTGTGTGAGTCCGGACAGGCAAGGCTTGGTATCATATACACATCTCTACAGATGTCCGTAGGCTGGGAATTTTTTTTCTGTGTGTTTTATCTCTGTGTGTTTTGTGCATGTAAAATGTGAATATATGTGATAAATTCTAATAAAATAACAATCTACATTAACCTGAGGCAGCAAAGATATGAAATCCCAGCCACTTCTATCTCCTGAGGCCTTGTAAATGTGATTCCATCCCTCTCAGGGACAACTGAACAAATACCAAAAAAAAATTATCTAAAATAATTTCATGCAAGGATCATTACTTCAACTAAACCATACTGTAAATATAGCCTACTTAAAACCCGCATACAGTAATTGTCACAATTTACATTTTTTTGAGTCAAATTAACTTAAACTAGTGTCGCTGGTTTCAGGTAACTTCATTCTAAGCAATAGGAATAACAAGGCTATAATTTGCACTACACTACTCTAACTGGACTTCTACCTCTACCCATAATGAAATTGACACAAACGAATCACCACAGGACAGATCAATTACAGAAACAAACATCTATTCCCATATCAGTTCAAAAAAATCCCTGATTTAAATAATTTTTGGCTGTCACTCACTGGCTTTTCCTCATTCTTTTTTGGAGCTACTGTCACACCATCGGTCTGACATCCTTTTGTCTGCCCATCAGTCTGTGTGTCCACAAAATAGACAGACAAGCCTGTGCATCTCTGATCACATCCCTCCCACACACACACACCCCACAAACACTGCAGTAGTTCTGCCGAGGCAAGATTAAACAACAAAGTGGCTCGATTAATCCATCTGAAGTGATGTGGCATTAGGGCTTGGAAGGAGATGGGTTAACAAACATGCAGTGCCGCAGCTGTGTGGGATGGAGATAGAGAGAAGGGGGAGTGAAATTAATTGACCTCCGCTGCAGCAATTAAAAACAAAGAGTGAAGAAAACAAAACAAAACATGGGCTTGCGCCTGTGAAACAACATGCTACTGCTTGGATGAAGAGATGCCAAGAGAAATCAGAAGTGTGGCTGATTGGCCTATGGGAGGGATTCTTTCATATATAGACACCACTTCTGATAAATACTGGGCTAATAAAGACTAAAACACAAAGCTGAAGTCTAGTTATTGCAGGACAAAATACATATTTTTATTGTATATTCTTGTTTCAACTGACAACTTAGTACTTGAAATGTACTATTGTCACAGCTCATAAACACCGACTTCCACTTGATAAAATGTCTTGGCACCACCTTGATCATATCTGCAAATCTCCCCAGACTTTTATAAATCCTCTTAAAAAGTTCTCTTTGACTGTCTCCACAGACCTTTACACTCCTAGCATTTTTCCGCCAACATTGCATTTAAATGGCAATACAGCAGGCCTCCCACATATCCAGCTTGTTGTTTCTTGTGTAAATGATGTTGTGTGTTCAAGCATTCGTTTATTCTTAATCCTTACTTTATCCTCCCTGATACAAACCCAGTGATTTTTTTTGGCAGCCGGGCCGGCAGCGCAGCAGAGGCACGCCACTGGCACTGACTGCCTTTGATCCTTCATCTCAACCACACACCTGAGTGATGATGGCTCTGCTTGTAGCCTTATCCTTCTGTACTGCCACTCTTTCATTACGCACCCCTCCCATGAATGCTGTCATTGATGGCCGACGGAGACACCCATGTTTAATGTACTTATGGGCATTTAGAGGTGATCATTTTAGGAGATGATGTTTTGTCTCTCAAAGTTAAACAGTAAAGAAGGTGTTCCAGGAGCCTTTTGCAATCTTTAAAGGCCCCTGCTCAGTAAATAAGTGCTGTGTTTGCTGAGTGTAAATGCACACTTCTGGACTACATGCATTATGGCAAAATGTTGACTGCATCTAATCATTATCTTTTGGGGCTAAATTACAGCAGAAATACCATATTGTTACTGTATGACTTGTTGTCTAGCTTCATTTAGTTATTTGATTTGTGTTGGACAGACGAATATAGACATTGTGACATACAGAAATTGTGTGGATGTCCTGAAACAACTTGGTCTTTAATGAAATATAGCATTAGAAATAAACCCTGTCCATGATTAAGAAGCTGAGACTCTTAATCTTGGTTCTCATGTGGTGTATCTACTGTAAGGGTAATGTGTTATCAATAGTTTTGCGTAAGTCAGGCATCAATTCAAACTACCAGCAAGTAACTTCTGCTGGATTTACATTATCTCTAAAAGTCCTAACCTAACACGTGCTTACACATGCAACTGAATCAATGAAAATGTGCTTTTCTCTATGCTCACACTCTCTACACACTGTTTATGATTTGTGACTCTTCTATTAGTGTAACATCACAAATGAATAAAATCAGAGCACATCTGGATTTTATTCCTGCTCCTAATACAGCTAGGACAGCCTTATGTTCTATCCCCACTTGTCAGCTGACTCAAATGAGAAATATGTACTGAGCACTCACTTCTGTTTCCTCCCATTTAAGATTATGTCATTTTGATGTACGCACAGAGAAATATGGAAAATATCAACGCGCCACTTAACAATTTAAACATTTTTCATGGCTTATGGATTCTTATAGCTCCTAATCCATCTCTATTGGAGCATCAGGTAATTCTGTTACAGACATACTGTATGTCTGTAGTTTGCTGGGAGAGAAAATTAGATTCATAAGCGATTGAACACTGCAGGGAATGAAAGGTTCCTCAGAAACTAAAGATTTGTTCACGTGTGTGTTATACAGTGGTCTGTTATGTGTGTTTTGGTGCAAGGGGCACTGCATTTTTATAGTTCTTTTAATCATTGGTCTTTTAATCAATGGTTGAATAACACAAAACTTGGTCGAATGACAAATAAACCTTGGGACTCTTTAACACTGGATTTACAGAAAATGTGGATTCTTCCCAAAGCACAACCATGAAAGGAATGTTGTTACAATGTACTTTTCAAAAGTTAGTAAGTAATGTGCTTTTTTTATTCAATTTAATTTACACATTAAAGAAATAATAATAATGGAGGTGTGTCATGACAAAGCTAGCTCTGAGCTTCATTACATCTGGGCACACCATTATTCACTAAAGTCTTTAATGAAAACCAGCATTCCAAGTCATTTCTAAGTTCAAAAGCAATGACATAATATATATATATATATATTTATTTTTTTTTATTTTTTTTTAAGTTATTTTTTAAAGTTCCCGGTTGGTAAAACAAGACCCCTAGCTTTTATCTTAACAGGTACTTCTGTTAGTAAAGGCAAATGGTGTGTGCAAACATTTATTATTACAACACTTAATAACAGACAAGCCTAATGGGTCCCCAGTGAGTTCGAGTGAGCTGTGGGTGGGGATATGCAATGGGTAACAAACAACAGTAAAGGGGGAAAAATGAAAAGGGGTTAATTTGGTTTGGCGCAGGTGAGGTAATTATTCCGTTCCCTCACTTCACTGCACACCCATAATGATTATTAACAAGCTTAAAGTACTCGAGGAGCACTGGGAGCTGGTGGCTAACAACACATGGCCCATGAAAGGAGGGAGGGATGGAGAGAAGGTTGAGATGGAGGGAGAAAAAAGGGGGAGGATGGGAAATCATTATGATAATGAGGCTGGCCTTAATCACACAGTGGCCATGATAATCTGCAGGGAGGAGCCCAGGTTAGCAGGGTCACCGGTTTGTTCCACAGCAGACACTCATTTTTGGTGTGTTTTCTCGTCTAACTTCTTTCTTGTTTTCTTTACCCAATTCTGCAAAGTTCTCACTTATTCTCCACTCCTAAATTTATACTCTTGGGTGTTGGAGGCTTTATGTTTGGGGTCACTGAAGGTCCAATTGTGGCTGCTCGCTGCTGTGCATGCGTTAAAAATGTGAATGATGCAGTTTACCACTTCACTTACACAATCACTACAAATATAATTGGCTTTTTTCCACTATGTAGGCGTGTTATCTGACATACATGTGACCAAAACAAAAAGCACATACTTCCTATAAAAATGCTTTTTACTCCACACTTGATTTCTGTTTCGGTTTGTTAAATCTAGTATTAACTGTGGCGCTTCTGTCCCTGTCCCTCTTTAAACCTTCCCAGTCGACTTCGCGGTTCCGTCACATGTTTCAATACACGATGATTGACCTTGGACATTCAAAAATACTTGTAAAAACAATCCCCACTGTTGTAGAAACATAAAGACCATAAGCCTAGAAAAACAGGATTTCACATATTTGGATGGAATCATATCTTTCCAGAACGAACCGGCAGACTGCGGTTCACCTAATCTGCCTCCATGTGCTTCTTCACTCTCTTCGCTCGCTGCTTTTGTCTCACTTGGACATCTGTTCTTGGCAAACACAGTAGCGGCAGCACTAGAAGTCCACCAGCTCCCGGGAGGGTGGAAAGTAGATGTAGGCATGGAAGTTGGTATAGGAAGGAAAAGGAAAAAAAATGATGGGGAAGAGTGAAAGAGTGACAAGTAGCACACACACACAGACTGGGTAGGGAAGTAGTGAGGCGGGTTTTGGGGTAAGGCTGTTAGCTTTAATTATGAGGAGGGAGACCACCGCTAGGGAGCCGCCCTGTGGGTAACACAACAGCACTGGGCTGGCTGTCAAGACAAAACACAAGGGTTACAATGATGGGGATGGCTGGGATTAGTGCGGTTTTCTGACTACATGTTTCTGGTAGAAGGGTGGAGAAGAAATAAACTTTTAAAGCATGTGGCAGTTAACGCTCAAATTATAATGTTGACTTATAGAGCGAGCCCGCTACACCAACTGTACTGAGACACTTATTTGATTCACTCCATTTCATTTTTATTCCATTTTTATTCCTTGCTGTATTAAGCAACTATACATATTTATAAGCCTTAATGATACACACCATTTTATGTTTAATTTTTGTAGATTGATTATCTTTAATCAAATTGTTTTTAGGTTTAAGTTTTATTCAGAGTTGATTAATTCAACATATGAACAACATATTTTCAAATGATTTGAATGAATTCATTGCAACAGCCATTAGAGAACAGTGGGCGCTTTACATGTACAAATTTAAACATCTGCAGATGGTAGTATGGACACAGAGCCAGACAAGCCAAAAGAAGGACTGAAAGGTTGTCGAATTGGCCGGACATGTAATTGACAGGTAAATCAGCAAAGGGAGGCAGACAGAGCGAGTGGTATCTTGACAGGCTTCAGGTTAAAATGATTAATTACCTCCAAGGCTTCTCTGGGCCTGGCAACTTCCTCTGGTTGCTGCTGTGTTGTGTGCTGCTGGGGCCCTAGGCCCTGGGCCTTAGGTGATGCTGTCACAGGAGCTTCTTTTTTGATCTTGGTGGAAAATTTTCAGTTTTTTTTCTCTCCAACAAGCCTAATAAATTCTGTGTTTTCTGTAAACTTTAAGTAAAGTGCACTGAGGTCAGCATCAAACTTGAAATTCATAAATTGACAATGAGGAAATTAAACTTTGTTTATTTATTCATGAATAAATAACTTAATCTATCTAATAGGAAAGTAACTTTTTAAAGAATATTTATATTTTTTCTAATTTATCAATGGTTTTCCTCACAATTTCTATTGTTTGGTCAAAACAAAAAAACATTTGGCTCATCAAAAGCCAAACGCTTCATTTTTATTTAGAAGTGGCCTAAGTAATTTTTTGCTCATTTGTAAGAATTACCAGACAGGGTATGATAAATACTGTAAAAGTAGGATTGTGAACCAGTGACTTAATGAAAATACCAGTGAACACTTGTGCACATACACACTAGTGCACATAGCAGGCTTTAACCGTATATATTTCCTTGTATAATTTCACTGTTAAAAACATTTGCAAATGAAAGCTAAACAAAGTATGAAATTGTTTGTCATAATTTACTTATTTTTATTTTCTCCAAACATCTTTGTTTCTCTGTGTGTATTCATTTATTTGCTCTATCTTCCTCTATCTTCCCTTCACGCCCTTTTTATCACACCCCAAACCCATCCCCACTCTGTGCTGCTTCCCTCATGTACCCTCATATACCTCCCTACAAGAATTTTAGGTTTGTAATTTATTATTTGCAAGAGAAACTGTTATCAGAGTGAGTTTGCTATCGTGGGCCACATCATTAATCACACAGGCCTCTCTCTTCATTTGTTCCCAGATAGGCTGTGGTTCGCTGGGTTCCAGGCACTGATATAAATATGGAGGTGAGAACACTCCCCACTTCTGTTTATCATCAAGTGGAAAAAATATACTCTCCGTATGCACCAACTGACTGCAATTTTACATATAAAACTATTTTACCCTTAAAATGTTATAACTTTAAGCCAAAAATAACATTTCTTTATGCAATTTACCATCCACATTAGGTATAGTTCATGAGACCTGTGCTGATTTTACAAAAGACCAATAGCTTCAGAAGATGTCAGCCAGACTGCTTTGGAGGTCAGTGTGTCTAACCTCACCATATGGGACTGTTTAGGATCCTGAGGGGTTTTCACAAAGAGAAAGTGAAACAAATAGCGATTTGTTCTTTTTCTTTGAACTGATCATCAATACAAGGATGATATTAATACTGTACCGTACAAACTATAATAATTGTAATATCTGCATTAAATATTATGTTGTTTTTTTAAAACCAGGTACTTATTTTTTGGCTTGAAGATGACCAACAACAATCCAGTGTATGATGACAAAATGGTTCCAGTCTACCCATCCTGTTTGTACATATTCAGTGACCCACAAGGGATTATGGGAGAGTGAGTGAAAGGTGGACTTGAACTTTAATCCTATTTTGATCCCCAACAAAGTATCCAAACCCAATTTAACATACCTAACTGGCAGCCTTGAGCTGTTGGGTGAACTGAAATCACACTTTGTCTTGGTTTCTATGGCTTTTACTTTTCCTGTGTTGGTCTCTTTTGTCTTTCTCAGTCATTCTTTTATTTGGCTCTCTAATCTTACACCGTCTGTTTTCTTACTACTTCTTGCACACTACTGTGTTTGCATAATGTGGCCATATTGTCAGAGGATGGCAAACTTAGGTATCTTAGCAACAGTAAATTAAGTGAAAAAAAGTTTTTGGGTGGAGCAGGACCCTGATTTCTTACATGCTTGTAACAGTTTTTGGTTTAGGGTGTCTTTGCTGTGAATAATAAGAAGACCATATTAAAAATAAATAAAAAAATTAGTTCTACATTTTACTTTCTTATTTTAATATACGTATGACAAACAATATTGATTTTTAGTTATTTTAATTATTTGAATAATTTCATTGATTAGCCATAAGAGTAAGCACATGATTTAGTGAAAAGAATAAATTTGATGATAATGGCCCCTTATTTTTAATCAATTGTTTTTTTGGGATGGTCTGACTGCAAGTTCTAATGTTCGTCAAATTCTTTCTGGTAGCTAAATGGTCACATTTATGAAAGCAAAACTTGTAACTTTTTACTTGCAAATATAAATGTTGAATATTTTTGAATCAACAGCTGAAACTCATTTCTGGACATGAAACAGATTGTCTACAATGAAACTATGAGTTGCAGGGTTCCTATGATTCAATGAGAATACTTTTTTTCTCAGAAAAAATTGACCTCACATAATTACTGCGATATTTGTTGCGTTGAGGTAAAACTCCTGTAAGTTTTTCTCATGTAAGTTTCCAATAGCATTTGCTTCCTTTAATTTATGAGTACTACTTAAGTACTTCTAATAAGTTTGTTCTTCTCAATTACTACATCTATAATCCAATTTCTACAAGCAACATGCAGTTTGAAGTAAATGTTATGAGGGTGAACCCCGTAAATGTGAACATTAGGCCACTTCTATTTCCAGCTGCGTGAAATTGTGTCGTACAGCTCATCTTTCTCAAAATGTGCTCCTTTAACTGAGCATCAACAGAAGCTTTATATGGATTGCTGCATTGTGCACTGTGGTAGTGAATGTGGGAAGACATAAACAAAGTCAGACAGACTCTCTTGGATAGCATACTTAGCTAGGTTTGGCAGTGAAAATCCATATTAGTCGAGACATTTTGAGGAGGAGAAAATTAGCACTTAAGACAAAAATAAAAATAAATCAAAAAGCTAAGGGTTGATTTACGCAATTATTAGGTAACGTCAAGAGATGAGTTTATTTTTTTTTGCTGTGGCCAAATTGTAATAAGCCATACAAGCTTTGTAAAAACCTGCCTCTTACTGCTGAAGAGGCAGTAAATTGACTCTGGAGCTGAGCGTCATGAGGCATGTTTAACTTTAAACAACCATTCAAGTGACAGGGATTATTGTGCTAACGGAATAGAAATAAAACCTTAATTCCCCCGGCTAAGCCAATCTATGCTTGGTTTTACACTCGTTAAAAAGGAAGGATGGATGACGGCGGAGGAAAGTAACAGCGAGGGCCAAATGCGAGATGGAGGAGCTCATTGTGATTCCCAGGGCATTCGGCAGCTACGATTATGTGGTATAGTGGGGTAAAAGAACTGTTGCTTTCGAGGTAATGAGAATCTAATGAGGTTTGACTTTTTTCTCTCTCAGTGTTCACAGCCAATCAGATCTCCTCACAACATTGTTCTCTAAGGAGGAAAGCGCTTAGGAAAAGGAGTTTTCTATACAGGCTACGTTGAAAGATTAGTGGGGTAGCGAGAAAGGGGGTGCAGGAAAGTGAAAGGGGCCTAGCTGACAGAACTGAGCATTAAAGGCATGGCAACTTTAACTGTAGGTGTGAGGGAGTGTGAGAATGCTGTGGTTGGACAGCAGTGAGGAAAGATTCAGGTTTGCTGACACAAAGTAATGAGCAATTTGATTCTGAAGTTTATTTGTTCTCATCACAAACATTTATAGAGTAAAACCAGGCTTCTATTCTCACAATGCAATGAACCCAACGCAAAGTACAGTAACAAACATTCACTTCCACAAAGTGTTTTAAGCAAGGCATATAAGGTTAAATTGCCCTAATAAGTGATTCTGTACCCTTATGAAATGTTTTGTTTTCTGAACTTATTGTGAAGCGCCTTTAGCCTTAGAACTTGTCAAAGCACTTTGCTAAAAAGTTGATAGCTCACAAAGTGGTTTGTAGAAAGAAGTTTTATTTTGCCTAATGAGGAGGCAGAGCTCATCAACAAACACTGTTTCAGTCAAGTTTGTGGGGAATATCCCATCCACTGGAAGGTAGCCTGGTATGTCACTGCACTCACTGCCTACACAGTCGAGCAAGTAATGACTCAGGTCACACATTAAAGCATCATTATAGTGCATCATTTGACAAATCTCTATGTGTGTCTTTGAAACACATCTGTGGCATTTTATCTCTTTTTGTTTTTGAAAAGCTTTTTTTGTTTCTTAACTCTGCAAACCCAGATATAATGAAAGGGTTATTTGGAAGTCACTTTAAAAAAGGTGCACAAGCTAATAAATTAAATAGAGAGGTGCACTGTCATAGTTTGGGTTATAGATGCTACAAAAGATGGTTTGCTGTTATTTATTTGGTCATTTGTAATTTGATACAAAATAAGAAAAGTAGGGTGAATTGTAAAAAAGAAAATACATTTAAGAGCAGAACAAAAAAAGGACATTTCACATTTAGAATAATGCACTAAATCAGGGGTGCTCACACTTATGCAAGCTACTTATAAAATGACCAAGTCAAAATGATCTACCGACTACAAAAATGCAAAAAATATATTTATTTTCAAATATATTGAGGATTCTTTATATGTACAATGTATCTTGATGTTCCTTGCATAACCGTATGAGCCAATATTGTACAATATATACATTTATTGTCATTACTTGAGTTTACTCTGATGACTTGCACTGAATTGAATCAGCCAGGGATGCATTGTCCAGACAGTAGCTGCTCCCAGCTCCAGCTCCCCCACTCATTTTTATACCCTTTCTGAAGTTTAAGAGAAAATATCCGAGGTCTAAAAATAGGAGGTAAGTCGCTCAAGCGTCTTGCTGCACTTGTTGTTGCTGTTGTTGCGCATGCGCAGTGACCTAAGTGTCAAAAAAATTCAGACGTCACCTGACTGGCTGCCCTGTATGTCAATCAAGTGATTGGATGGATGATTGGCTGACGTCTATTTTTATTTTAATTTTTTTGTTTGTCTTGCGATCTACCAATACTACCTTTGCGATTGACTGGTAGATCGCGATCGACGTATTGAGCACCCCTGCACTAAATGAATACGCATGAAGTTACTATTTCTTAATCATTGAAACATGTAGCACAATCCAAACCTTATACACACAATTAATTCAATGTTAAAATCATTCTTTTCAAAACCAACTTAAGTTTTTGTTCAGATGCCGCATGTGTCAATACCTGAATTCAAAACAACACCACTTTAATTGAACATTTAAGTTACTTATGGTCAATAGAAAACCATATTTAGGATTTAACTACTCTCTCCCAAACCTTGCTGCCAATGACCCCCATACAGAAAATTACCCCCCCAAAAAAGATCCAAGAGGTAGACCAATCCAGCCATCGACCTTGTGTTACAATGCCAAGCTGGGTGGCCACATGCTCTTCCCCTTTCTTTGACTTCTAAACTCAGAGGTACATTGGTGCTTTCAGGCAGCTTTAATGAGGCCTCTGCTGGTTCACTGCTGATGCGACTGTTAATGAGCGCCGCTTCTGAGAGGGTGGAAGAGTGGCTCATTGTGCTAAAATAAGTGAAGACTATGTGAAAACAATGGGTTAACAACCATATCAGGTAAGCATACAATGCTTTCAGTCTTAGCTGTAATTTAAGTGAAGCCTTTTTATACAAATTGCTGGAATTATTGGCTCAGTTTGTGTGTGACTGTGTGTGTGGGTGTTTGGGGAGGGGTTACATTTTCCGACCTTGGGCCCTTTTAAGAGTGTTTTGCTGTCCTCAATGAGAATTGACTGTCTGTGTTGTGGTAATCTGAAATTAATTTGCACTTGAACCCATCTTTCTTCTGGGCTCAATTTTAAAACACTGTAATAATTACCTGCCCCCATCCCCCACATGAAAACCAAGAACTAAGACACTGATATGATGAGCCAGAATATTTTAATTCCCCAGGTACTTAAGAGTCTCTTTTTTCCATCCACGCCCCTCCCTCTATCTTTACTCGACTTATCTTGCAAGGTAATAAAGCAAAATGTTCCCATGCGTGGGGCTTAAGCAAAAGGTATTTGCCTGAGGGGGAACAATAATAAGCGCTGTATTGCTACACATTTACTCATGTACTTACTCAGTGGGTCATCTCGTACTTATGAATGATTTGAACATTGGTTAATACCAAAAGAAGTGGGATTAGTACAAAAGTGTGCTGTGATAAAGTGCAAGTCATAAAAAAACATTCATTCACAGAATTTCAAAAGACACTCAGTGGATGCTTCATTCTCTTTCATTTTAATTAACGTAATGTGCAGTGTAGTTCTTCCTTGTATGGTGGCACACTCATATTGAAGTTGTTAACAAGATTTGTTTTCCATTAGTCAATTCTGACAGGGGGCATTTGTAATATGAAACTATTTAAGACTACCTGCTAACATATGCTATTGATCTTAGCTGTGCCTCCCTCTTTGTTCCCAGCAGGAGTTGCTAATAACCTTATCAGCCATCTCTAGTTTTAGCTCAATTTACCACTGTTTGTTGTTAAGGATTTTAATGGGAGGGGGTATTATCTTGCTTAATACCGCAGGAATCATCTTCAGTGATTTCCTGTGGTGCTAAAGGGGCCTCAGAGGTCATCGGCCCTGGGCTGAAATTCTTTAAGTGTGACACCTCATGTTGGACTAACATAGATAAGCAAACACACTTAGACTGCTGGACATGATTAGGAAGAAAAACATTGCCCCTTTTTAAGTCGGCATTGACATTGCTATGAATGTTGATATAACTTCCTCACACAACCCAAATCAATTACCTCAGATATGTTGCTACATGTTAGTTAAGTATGCACATGTTTTGCAGCAATTTTACATTAACCTCCCCAGAATATGCTTTTGTCATGTCAGTGTCTCACTTTGACTTTCATTTTCAGTCTTCCTTCTGTAAACGATGGATGATGTTTAACTCCACTGGTGAATATAGAGAACTGGGCCATTTGTGTGTCTGCTCATTGATTGAAGGCTAAGTATTTCTGAATGGAGTATCCCCTACAGTGAGAGCTGCTGTCTGCTGACAGACATGACCTGCTGCTAAAGCCATCGCAATAATCATAAAGATTAGGTTAACAGTGGGAAACAGTCAGGGACGACAAGTGTTCACAGTAGGCTGTTATTTTTGCAATGCTACGCACAGAAAAATAACAAGCCTCAACTATAGATGCACATGGTGCTTTAGGCGTAACTCAAGAGAGCATTTGGTGTAAGCATTCGCAGATTCATGATGATGAGGATTACATACATAGTTTGTGAGTCTGAGTAGCTAAGCACCTGCAACTTATACAATTTATGTACAAAATAAATTGTATTAGTTTGTACTATGTAACATTTTTGACAGAAAGTTTGGACTTTAAACACAATGCAAACAGTAAAAGATTCAAATTTGCTTCTTGAATAAATGAGTTTTCCCATTTACTGTACTTTAATTTATGGTGTGCATATGGTGTAGAATGAGCCTATAGTTAATCAAAGGAAAACTTTACGATGTAGTAGCAAAATGCTCTCAAAGCACTACACTTGGGAAACTTGTCATGCAAATGTCTGTGACAGATCTCATCATAGAGACAGAAGAATAAAGCAACAAACAAAACAATGCTTATCGGGGACAACATTTATGGTGCAGACATTATGTCACTAATTGAATGTACTAAAGTAGAATCCACAGAAATAATGAAATAATATTCATTTGTTATACAAAAACAAATTTTACTATACATAATTCACTTTATGCACATTTTGTTATTGCATTTCGCAGTGTATTACACACTGGATTATCATTCTGAATATGCAAGAGTTTTTAATAATTTAACAAGTCAGTGTTTATTTTAAACATGAAGCAGTTGAAATGAATTAGTTTGAATTTTGTCTCAGTTTTGTTTATTTCCTCTTTAGATATTCCATATTTTATTGCCCTTTCAGAAAAGTGTGTCACTGGAATGAAACAGATTTTCAAGCCTCATATAGCTCAACAATCCATTTGAATTAGAATCAAGACATGGGTTGCTTACAGATGTTCAGCATCTCACTTCATTATTAACAGATTAATGTTGGTGCCTTCAAAGCTTTACTTTAGCTATCAGCTATCCACTGGATCCCTTTGAACGTAGCTATATAAATGTTTGTTTCTTTTTTTTTTTTCACTTTCTACATTTGGATCTTTTATCTCTTGATCCTTGCCTGTTATGTGCTTAGACTGAAGATGTGGCCGACCTAAACCACTGTGAGTGGCTAAACAACAGAAGCAATGTTATTCTTCCACTTTAAACTGCTTGCTTTCAGTGATAATATCTAGCGTTCATAGCATTTGATTTGCACGTTACCAACCTCAATAGGGTCTCGCCACATTTTACATCTCTCCTTCCTATCACTCCCTTTTCTTCCAAATGAAACCCATAAGCGCAAACTCACCTGATAATATCACAGTCACAGCTGGGCTTTTAGCTGTTAGTAAAAGCCGCATTTGTTTCCCAAGAAGTCTTAGACAGAACAGGATGTGTGCATGTGCTCATAACAAAAATCAAAATTTGTTTTAAATAGGGTTAAATCTGGTCATGTGACAATGTGACTGACAATGAGTTACATTTGAGAAGAACAATGTTTTTTTTTTTTATGTTTACAAAAGTTTAAAAAACTTCTTACAATGATGTTTGAGTGTTTCCTAAGGAGCAACTGCTTCAATGACAGCTAGACACTTTCACTGTATAATTCTGCGGAGGACAGACACCCTGCTCTTTCACACTTGCCGAGATATTGCAGGCTATAGAACTACAGCTTGGCAAAATGGTCATGATGGTAGATTGTGTGAGCTGCTGTCAGTTTTCTGTGCTGCTCTCCTGGCTGTGACAGAGTGATGGCTTTTAGGCCTTCAGAAAAGTATATGGGACTGAGTTATAGGCACTTGTCTGTGTTTGCTGGTTAAAGTAGCTCTTCTAATGTCTGTCTTTCCTAGTATTCAGACTGTAGATGTGAACTAGAAGTCTCTGTGCAGGTGACCATCAGCACCAGTAAATTCAGAACACATCCATGCAGTTACAGTACACATGATGCTGTGACACATGATGGTATGGCACTATATTTTTAGTGTCAGAATATCCATAAAGTTTTTTGCACTCCCGTTGTTTCATGTGAGCTTTTATGGATTTTATGTACGTGTCTATTGTGACTTTTTGCAAGCTAGTGTGAATGCCTGCATGAGTTAAACAGCAGAAAAGTTTAGCACACTGACTTGAATAACCTTTTGAAATGCATTTTGGAATGCATGTTTTTAAATATGGTGCTCTGATTGCCTGAAATAGGAATCGATTGCCTCCCTTGTAAGCAACAATCATCATTAGGACCGAACTAAACAGACATAAAACTCTGCCCTAGAACATGTATGTTTATCACACTTAAGGGCCTCAGTTATTAAAAAAAGTACATTGGATAAATAAACCAAAACTGAGCACTTGCAGTCTAACAATTCTTGAGTTAAAATAAGATCACTCAAGTCAGCCTGTTTAGTTTTATAACCTAAATGTGCTCTCCCATTGTTCTGGCTCTCTAAATGAGAAATTAGAAATTACTTATAAAGATAAGAAAGTGAACATTCAGGATCTATAACTAGCACTTTCAGTTCGGCTGCTCAAGACAGTTTGAGTAGAATTAAAGAAGTGCTCTGTGAGGGCTTCTTGAAAAAAAACAAATACATATTTTTTTTCGTTCCACCATTGACATTTTCATTGCATTTGTTTTAGCAATACTTGTAGGAGAATAAGTGAGGAAGACAGACAGAAAGGGGGTAAGAGAGCTTTGGCTAAAAATAAATACACCCTGTTACACTTAAGTGTCTCTGACATGCTTGTCCAGGCAGGTACCACATTTAAGACAAAGACAGAAATAATGGTTTACTGCACATCGTAATTTAATAGCACCACCATATTTTGAGTAGTTATGATTTCTGGATAATGGACATATTGGTATTTACTGATATAATACTTACTAAAAAAGTCATCCAAAGAGCAAATCATTATATGGTGAAACAATATTAATTTACAACTGTGTCAATGTGCACCAATTAGAGTTTGACAATTTGTTCCGCGCATTCGCACACACACACACACACACACACACACACACACACACACACACACACACACACACACACACGGTTTAGCGAAAGGGTTTTATCACAGCCACTTTTAAAGAGCAGAACTGTGCAGTTTAATGACTTATTCAATTAGTAGCTAGAATGAATGTAATATCCCAGAATAACATTGCACCCCTGTGAAAAGGTTACACTGATATTATAATAGATAGAAGTGCCCTGAGAGAGATGCACAGTGAATGAACATGAAAAAAGCTAAGGTCAGTAATATTGCAAGGCTCTGTAGGATAATAAGCACCACAGTTTCTAGTTACACATTGTTTTTAAATTCTTTTAATTGAATCTTCCTGGTGCTCATCGGAGGTGGCGACCCTCGAAGTGGGCTACGAGGTCATTCTTTGGCAGCAGCCTTTGAAGCCCAGGCATCTCCCTCCCCATCACTTAGTGTGGCCTTGAATTGCAAATTGTTTTAAAATACGCATAATGAGCAGTGGCAAAATGTTGAGGCTCTTTGTCTTTCTCTCACTCAGCCTTTAGCACAACTAAATGAGTTAAGATAGCTCTATTGAATTACAAACGATTATATTACTTACTCCTGTCCAGCATGCATAATGAAAGAGAGACGAAGAAACATCTGCATTTGTGTGGACTGCGAACCAAAGGCATGTTCATCCAGATACAAATAATGATTTTAATGATGCTACCTGATGTTATTGTTAACTGCCAGGGAATGTGTGTAATTATGCACTGGGGGAAACTTTTCATATTAGCAAGCGATAAACTGTATAACTGGGCACCCCTTTGATAGCAGTCTCCTATGCATACAAATCACTCTCTTTGTTCTTTACAGCAAGGCAGCTTGGCGTTCTTAACGTCTTTGGCGTATATTTTTCAGCATATTCTGACTTGTTCTAACTAATAGCAGCATGTTCAAATTAAGAAAAAATATTTAGGTTTAAAACAAAAGGAAAAAAAATTTGAACATATATATATACTTTTTCATCACCTTCTACGGGTCATTATAACATCATACAAATACACATGTTTTAAAATGGTGATATAAAGTATATGCTACTAGAGTATTTTAACTGAATAGACTCAAACTAACAAACTTTGTTGTTCTGTTTAAGTAAGTAAATCTCACCCCATGTTCATTGACAATTCAGCATTTAATTAGAATAAAAATTGCTGACCTGAGAAACAAAAAGAATAATTTATTGCATTACAACACACAAACCTTTGCTCAGGCTTTGTACAATTGAATATAAATATGTGCACTATGATTAGATAAAGTTGTCCAAATTCAAATCACTTTCAGCCAAGTAGAAGACTTCAATTTCAGTTCACCCATACAAGTCACTCAGGTAATCATCTATTTTTGCAACTGTTGCACATATATCAATAACACTATAATACTGCTGCACAAGTCCGAAGGTCAAACCTCTGTCACTGCAAGCTTATTGTCTCAGATGGCAGATATACTAAATCCGGAGTCATATTGTCCCTTTGTTATCAGTACCTGACTCAACACTCCTTTTGACACTTACATAGTGGACAAGATGGCTACACGCCATTCTAAGAAGCGATTAAGCTCGTCTTGGGGAGAGCCATGGTGACATCATTGGTAGTTCAAAAGCCGCATCTAACTCTAAAAGAGTATTAGAATGCATTTCATGCTTGGCTCACTGAAAAGTGCAGAGCTGAAATTTACACCTTATTTGATGTCCGTCTCCCTGCTGTTAATTGGTAAAAGGATCCCTGACCCTTTTGATCTCCTCTACAATCCCCTAAATGCCCAAGTCTGCTAAACTGTTCGGCAGGAGATATACCCTGCAGTTGCCCAGTAATGTAAAGACTCACTCACACACACTGTCCCCCTTGCCTTTTTTCTGACTCCATCCTTTTCGGCTTTCTTGCCTTTGGTTTACTTCCAGACTGTGGAGAAATAAGAGATGACAGTTGTTACAGATATGCTGGTTTAATTACTTGTCAGCTTATAGTCCATATCTCTGCTGCCCAACGCTGAAGCTTAACTTTTCTAGTAGCTTAAAGCATGACCAGCCTCCAGTGCTTTAGTATTTAGCCATAAAACCCAGGAAATCTGAAAGATAAAAACCACGAACAGCTTTTCTAATTTTATGGGGGAAGAGTGGGCAGTTTTCTGTCACTGTTGGAATTGGCTTTCTCTCTCTGTTCCCCTCTGAGCAATAGTGACAGAAGAAGAGGAGTAAAAAGAGGGAATCTTGTAGAGAATGAAATTACATCACATGAAGGGGTGCATTGGTGTAGGATAAGCAGAACGTCTCTTACGGCTTGTGTGCCACTGTTGACACTTTTAAGTCTGTTTGCAAATTGATAGATGTGCTCGAGCCTTTTTTATTTCTTTCTTTTTTGGAGGAGGACCATCCTAGACTAGCAAATCCATTTAGTGGTATATAGAAAACACAGCTGCTTATTCTGCAAGCTTTCATGCTATGGATAGGGTGCCTGCAGGTGGCTAGTTTTAGCAGGTGAATTGAAATTTAACACCTTGTGGATTTTACATAGTAAGTATTCAATAAAAGGCCTGCACATTCATTCATGCGCCCAACATCCCAAGCTCCAGCATAATTTCAGAAACACACATTGTTTTGTAAATATCCAGCTGATAAAAATACAATTAGGCACACTGTAAAAAAAGGGTGCATTATAAAAACATAATACAATCATATGTATTCGAGTAAATAACATATAAATTATATAGACATTACTATATAATGTTTACATACCATACAGTTTTCCAGAGCCACGCATGAGCAGGGATGGATGGCAGCAAGTAAATAGTGCAGCCAAGTTTTGGACACATGCCTGCTTAAGAACCATTGTTCAGTGTTCTCTCAGTGTTTATCCCTGGCTTTGTGTCCCACCATGATACATACTTTTCATTGAAGCAAAACAGATTATTTGTTACCATAGTTTCACCATTGCTCATTTGTACAGCAAAGCATGATGGGCTTATGGGAGAAAATAAAGCCCCTCTCTTGATAGACAAATCAAATGACAGATTATCTGTTCTTTGGTGATCATGTTCACTGTGCGTAGCAGGGACATTGTGTTTTAAGATGGAATACCTACACTATAAAACAAATGCTTGGCTGGGTTTTCATAAGCAAAATAGAACACACAGGCACTGGACAAGAGGAAATAGACTAATAAGAACTAGGTCCTTTATGATAAGAACTGAGTTAAATCTTTCTCACAGACAGACAACCAAATCCGTCATTCAATGTGTATTACAGCATCACAATTGTATATTGTCATCTAACCCTTATACCTCAGTTAATCTTTTTTGTATTGTCTCTGCTTGAGCATGAGCCTACAAATCTTAATGATGATCATCTTGCATGGCTGAGCAGTAAGGTTTATACATAGTAGTAATGACATTCATCTATGGTCATCATTTGAATGGCTTTTCGAATGGATCATAAAGCAAAACAGTTTGCAGTGAGTTCTCTCGCAGAACCTAGGCCTAATAATGAAAAGCTGACTGCTAACACTATTTACAAGTGCACATAATTCCATTGTGGCAGCACTATCAGAGTAAATATGCTTAGCCCAGTGATGCATGCCCTATAGAAAATGAAAGCAAGATGAGATAGAGGTCACATGACAGCAGAAACACCTTTTAAAACACTTAATGTGCCTTAGCTGATGTCCAAAGCATGTAGGTTATTACTGATGTTGTGTGAAAGCTAATTAATGGTTAATTTGACTGATATCCAAGACACCCAGTGGCTTTGACCTTCGTGAACCTGATCATTTTTCAACCTGAGCTTTTTTTCATCACTGTGTAATCTGTTTATTTTGTGTGATCAGACTTAAATTAAAATTCTTCCTTTAAGGACAATAATGTAAGAGGTATCCATCTGTGAAGATTGGTAAACTATGAATATTGTAATACAGTGATAAGCTAAGAAAAAGGTGCTACCTATTATCTTTATAATGACAGCTGTATTCAATCGGTTTATTGTTTTGTCAGTTGATATTGCTGAAAACATTTGTGAATAGAAAAGAAGTTGAATCTAATGCCAATATTGAAATTCTTTTTTTTATTAAAAATGTATTAAAAACACAACAAAATTACATTATTTCATTTTTGAGAGGAATTGAGGGGTCTAAGCAAGGGAATATGTTTTAATATTGCTTCAAGCAAAGATATCCCATTTAGACATGGTTCAAACCGTTATTAACAGTATTGATTTATATTTGAGTGATTGGAAGCCAGGGGAGGGAGATGAAGTCAACCGTCATGACCTTTCGCCTGGGGATGGAAACTGCCTGACACCGATCATGGCTGCCTCACATGTGAGAGTGCTCCTGTCAATGACAGCTTTTGATATGGTCCAGTGTTGTTTTCTCTCGCTCTAACTATTGGGCTTTTCTGGACAGTAAGCCTTTGTCCAGTTGTGGTTGAGAAACCCAGTTAAAAGCTTTGAACAGTGAATGTACAAAAGAGGTTTCAATAAGAGCAAAAAACATTGGGTAATGTAATACAAACAGTTGGAAAAGTTATGCTCTTCTTTGTTTACAAGACAACGTTGTTTAAAGTTTAGACTGTGCTGTTAAGACAGAATTTAATGATGAATTTAAATTGAAAAAACACTTTCTTCTTGCATTAACTAAATAGTATAAATGACAGTGAGCAATGTTCTACTGAAATAGCAAATGTAATGTTGATTTGGCATTCTCCTAACTCTTTTTTTTTTTTTTTAGCTTAGCTTTAGTTTATCCCATTAACTCAACTGGAGAAGCTTAGCATTTCAAATCTGCTCTTAATTATTTCTAATGCATTCTTTAGAAACACCCCCAGATTTGTACTCAAAATTGAGCTGGCTAAAACAACCACAATAGAAGATCATCTTTTTCAAAGCCATTACAAACCTATTAAAGGTCATTAAACATTAGAGCGGCATGTCTTTAGGTTATTAGTGGCTTACCAAGTAATTTTATTAACTACACTATGCATGCACCAGTTTTCAGAAATATGACTTTATTTAAAACATTTTTAGTGAATTAAAATAATTGTGTTGTGTTTGTGAAAAAAATTCAATACCCAATCACTTTTGCATTAAATTTTACAATTATCCATCTGTTTTTTTATTGCATTTCAGGGCAACATGGACATTTTGCAGATTTTTTTTCTCCGGGGTCAAAAGGTTAAGCTTTTGATCCATGTAAAGAGACGCTTTGAAGGGTGAAAAAAAGAAATATTGTGAAATGAATACATGTTTCGTTCAATGCTACCTTTCTGCTAAGCACACACGCTTTTGAAGTCTTGTTTGTTCGGAAACACTCCCATCTCATAGAGCCCAGGAAATTCCCAACAGTACAAGTGCTTAGATTAGAGCAAGTAATCCAAACCATCTATGAAATTCAAAGAACAGGCTCAAAACTAATATTTGAGCTCATGTAACACAAGTGAGCCCATTGTGTGTTTGTGACTCACAAAATTGCGTGCTGTCATCTGGAATCTGCTTATGACAAATAGAGCAATTTAAGACTAACTGCTGATCTTCTACAAATATGTCACATTATGCCTCAAAGAGTTCACTTAGAATGCACAGGATTGTAAATATGTCCTATTGACCACACTGCTCTTTCTTTGTGGCTTGCTCTTATGTTGAGGAAAGGGTAAAAATCGGGAAACTGGGAGCTCACATTTGTTGGAACTGTCAGAACATGATTCCAGATGATTCCTGGCCATGCCGCTGTCAGAGTACATGATGAATATAAGGACTCCGGTGGGCCTCATTGTTGATTTAGACCTCTTGTTTCTAACACAGTTCCCGCACAAAGAATGGGCACTGAAGTATTTCACTAAAACATAACCTTACCAGACAACAATCAGCCACCAGGGGCTTTCCTCCCCCTCCTGCTCCATTTTCCTAATCCAACAGAAAAGCCTGATTGTTCTGTATTGTGGGACTTGGGACTGAGACCTGTTCAGGACCAGCAACGAGGGGCAGCCAAGTGTGGAAGGCTTTCCAGTACATTAGGAGTATATGAAAGAGCAACTGACCAGGCTTAGATTGATAAGCTGTCTCTGCACAGGACAACATATGGGAAAGCAGTAATCCCCTTTCTGTGCTGGAACTGAGGGTATTTTTCTTGGGGATTTGAGTATAGGGGAGACAAATATGGATGGCTCCAACGTCCTGGAAAATGGTGCAGACAGCTGCTGCTACTTTGTGGATGCATGCCCTGATAAATAATTGTTTCCTATCTGTCACTGGTTCTTTTTACATCCTTGTTGGCTGAGACATGTATGAAAAAAAAGCCTTTTACATTCAAGAGCACTTGTAACACTGACACTTCTTCACTGGAAGCGTGCTTGTAAAACATTGGCCGTCTTGCTTAAAAGTATAATATATGACTGTTTTCTACCTTGTAAGCAGCATGTACATTCAAAGCATTTTTCATTTTTAGTGTACCCTTTACGGTTCATCTTGTCATGGCTTCTTCGAAGCATGTGGCAAATCTTTAGTGTTTCATTGTGTTGTGGCATCATAACAAATCTACATTTCTGAATAGTATCAACAAAATGCCCAAAATAAAAAGCGTTTGTATTCAGCATCAACACCATGCTAAATGCGACATAATGTGGGATAAACATTCTGTGCTTTCAGATATTGAGTTTTTGCTTTATTTTCACTCCAAAAATCACAAATGTGTAACAGATAGAAAAGGAGCCCGTCAATTTTTTCTGCAAGAATTACACTGAATTGGATGTGATGCAAAAGCGTATGTCTTGAATGCCACAAAGATGCCTTTCATTGGAAAATGGTTTTGTTGACAAGCTCCATTTCCATGCAGAATAAACGATGAGGAAAAAGACAAAAAAAAAAAAAAGATCATCTAACTATGGATATGCATATTCAAACAGGCAGAATTAACTCCAAATTCTTTTCATGGGGAGGATCTGTGTATTTTTCTCGTTTATTAATTCAAAATCCTATTCACGGCAAAAGAATGGAGGTGAGCATAATTGTGTATTTTGTCAAAATGTGATCAAATTAAATTGGAAGCAGAATAAATTCAGGATATTTGTATGCTAGTTTTTCAGAAGTGGTGTCCTGGTTTTAAATCCCCAAGTCTCAAGTGGGCACATCACAAAACCAACACAGTTTGGCAGCAAGCTGGCAGTCTTTGCTCGTACGAGGCCCAGAATTTAATGAGCATGAATAATGAATACTACTCAACATGCTGGTGACTGAGTAGGCTGCCAGTTATTAGGTCAATGAAGGCCTTGTTTAGCAGGGAAAACTCACTGTCTCCCAGAATGATGGACTCCTACCATCCACAAATTTACCTCACATTTCTTACTTACTGGATATAACTTCTGTAACATGACAAATCTGCAGACACTGACAGACACATAGCACCAGTTCAACTGAATGCTGTCCACGATGTCTATACGGGCTCTGCTTCTAGTACATTACACTTTAGATTAGTATGGGGCTATGTAGTATTTTAGGAATTCCACTAACTTATCCACCAAAACTTTGACTCATACTCTTTTTTATGAGATACAATAAAAATCATATCAAAATGCCACATTGTTTTGGTCCCAGAGTCTTGAAATTGAGCATTGAGCTTCACTGTCTGACTTTGTGGTCTATAAAATATGTTACAGAATGTAGGCTCCACACAACCAGTGTTAAAATGCAATAGATGTTATGATGCAGACAACTTAAATCATGAAAAGAGAGCATTTAACAGAGTGACGAGAAGTCAGAGCAGGCCTAAATAAATGAGACATTCAAAACAGCTGTCAACAAGTGCACTTCCAAATAATCTGCTAATTAAATGTTGAAAAAGTTCATCTCTGTTGCTTTCTAACACCTTCTATCTTCCCTTCTCCCCTAGCGACACACTCTTCTATCACTGTACTTTCTTTCCAAAGATAAGTCACAGGTTTCAACATGAAAGCTGCTGATCAGTGTTTGGGTTTGTCACAAGGGATTTTGCAGCAGGTAAACCAGTGAGACCTCACTTTGCCACTCATCTGCCTCTTCAAACCCAGGGCCAGTTCTGTACAGCTCTAGCCCCATGTCAGTTGTGTTTTCAAACATAATAAATCCGACTTTGCTACAATTTTTGATGTTATCAAGAAAAGAGTACTTTAAAAAAGAATATAGAGGAATGCATAGTAAAAGGTACCAATATTAAGATTAAAGCATTTTACATTGATTTGTAACACACGTATACATATTTTAATGTAAAATAAACAAAACAAACAAAAGTGTGATTTTGTGGCAGGGCTGCCACGTCACTGTCAAATGACATCTGTCAACTTCGCTGCCGTGGGCCCTGGTGGAACATGTCCGATCCAGGTATCAGTCCCTTTCCTTGTCTCAGGCCATATGTTTGTGCTATTTCTGTCAGTAAAATCACATTTACAACAGGCACTGCTGGTTGTTTACAGAAGTTTGGGCCTCCTCTGATACATTCCTGCTTATGTTTGCATGCTTTTTAGCCCCATAGATAATACATGAGCTACATTCACTTTGTTATTTATTTATTTTTAACGAAGGGGAGCTGCTGCCATATGCATGGAAGTATAAACGAAGACCTGAACTGACAGCACCATCTGCCAAATAGTTGACGTCAAGAGGATGGCCCCCGCTCAACATTTTACCCAGCTCTCAGGAGGATGCCACATTGTCATCAGTGCTAATACTAAATATTAATAATTTGTTGACCCCAAAGTGTTTAGAAATCACTGATGCAGACACATATTGCCCATCTGAATGGCATATGCAGATGTCAGGTGAGAACCATCGGTCTGTGCTGCTTACTGTGTGCGGGGTGTTTTTGAGGAGCTCAGAGACTACTTCCACCATGGCTCTCATGAATATTACATTCTTCTTCATATCCACATCGCTCCTCCTCTCATTTCATCACTCATTACTTGTTTCTATAGCCTGAACTATAGCCCTTCCTAAAGCCTTATGTTATACTCTGTACTCAACAAATAACAATTATAAGAGCCAAGTATTAATGATGTTTGTTGATAAGAAATTACAATCATTTGATTCAACATTATTACTGATGTTTTTTCATTTTTTGACTGTGTGTGTGTTTTTGCTTTAAATATGCAGTTACAAATTACAAAGACACACAATAATGGGTTTACTGCACCAATAATCAAAATGCACTGACATTGGTAATGGCCTCTGACAGACTCAGACCTGACACATCTCTTCAGACACTAGATGCATTTCACCTTGGCATCTGCTATGATGGCTTCTGTTTTCCTTGCGTACATCTTTATTAGTTTGTAACTGATGGGGACGCCACAGGATGTCATTTGATGAGAGGCACCATGTCAGTGAGCCTGATTTATTCTCAGCATTTGCTCCGCAGACGTGCCAACTGACCCAGTCCAACCCGCTCTCTCCGCCAGCTTTCAGCACACACAGACCCAACCATCTCACAGAGCGCTAGCCTCAGAACAGGCTTCATCCACCAAGGTGTGGTAACGTTATATGTTAAACACCCCCCAAACCATTTCACAGAGATCAGATTAAATTTCGCCTGGATGCCAGTTGATGATGCAGTGAGTGATTATACATGCCGTCAGCATAAGGAACTTTCTGCTGACGTCTGACCATGAGTTATAGCAGCACGAACAACCGGACATTTTAAAATTAATCCTCAGATCACAAGTTGAGGTTCATGAACAGCAAATTTGAGATGTGTTGGGGATGTCTGACAAAATGTAGCAGCAATGCTACCATTCCATGAAGCGGAGAGCCATAGATTGTTCTATCAGGGTCCATGGACAGTAATGTTTTTCTTATAGCCACAAATTATGCATAATTCAATTCTGCAATTAGCTTGTTACACTCAGGTCTGATTCTTTCCAGTATCGTTTAAGTCTTTGTGGTATTTGGCAGCACAGATTGGCTGCCACTGTAGAGTAAGCAACAGCTCTATTACCCGACTAACATAAGCTTTCTGGGCGTTTATACAGTCTGCCCATTGATTGCAGCGAGTCACAATGCTGAGATGCATTTGTTGGCAGGCAGCAGTGGCAGACACAAAAGCATGGGTGGGTGTCAGCTTTTAATTGTAACTGTCTTGCAGAATGGGTGTTGTTTTAATATCCTGTATAGATTTTTATGTAATACACTTACTTGTGCAAGACAGCCTCAAGCAAGAATCAATTCAGCCCAAAGGATCCCGTCCTCCTCCCCTTTTGTTAAAAGGCAATCTTGTTTTAATGATGCATGAAGAAATATTCAAGCATTGACATTTCACTGTCAGGTTTCTTTAGAAAAATCAATTAAGATAATACAGCTTTGACCCAGTTATCCAGTTAATGCTTATTAGGGATGTAATATGATTTACTGTCAGCATTTATAATTCTTTGCATCTCATCCCATTAGCCTTGTGACTGTTTCATAGTGTGCTGTACAACGGTCACTTCTAGGAAACGACACTCACTAGAAGCTGATAAAATGGAGTGGAAAGAAGTAATGACATTGATTGGGATTGGTGGGCAGGTTAAATGCTAGCCCATGAGGCATTCTCTCGGTCTTGCTCTCAAGCTTTCACTCTGTCTGTCTCCTTGTGCTTCTTCTTTTTCAACCAAATGTAACATGATAGAGTGTCGAATACGACCTGGCTGCTATACGCACATTTGTCATTATCATATGAATCCAACATGGATATTTATTGTCATATATCACAGCCACCTTAATTAAGTTTTGGATAGCTATTATAGCATAATGCTGTATTTACATGGCATTCCCCCAACTGTCCTGAAACGTTGAAGTCTGTTGTCACTCTGGGATGCTTAGCTGTCTTGTGAAGCCGTATTTAGATTTACCACTGCTGTATATGCCACAAAATAAAAGCTGTTAAAAAAAAAAAAAACATTTGAATACAATTACACACCTACTAAAAACAAACGAGGGAAAACATGTTTTTAATATTAACAGGGGCACAGTCAATCACTGACAAAAAAATGTGTTTTACATAGTGCTATCATGCTATTCACTTGTAGTATCGACTTTCTGTGTTGTAAGAATTAACTGTCGCATTGGAAAGAGGATGTCAGGCTTTGTGCCATTGACTCTGAACTCACTTCAACTTCATGGCATTTCAAAGCTGACAAGAGTGAACCTCCAGAGCTGTGATGTCAGAACTCTCAACATTAAAGGGATGGCAACAGCTGCCGTCTGGGGCTGCGTAAATATATAGGAAATCTTTAACAATTTCTTTGCAATGTTTATTTCAAATGTTTTAATAAGGTATTTAAATCAATTTGATTGTGAATTTAACATTTTAAAGATTATTTTTTTCATACACTCACAAGCCAAGCTATGAACAGCTATTCACAAACTGCGTATAAAATAGGCCTTCTAATTCCTTTACTATCTAGAGCTGCATTATTATAAAGGTCAGGGTTAACGAGTCAAAAAAGTGACATGTCTTCCCCTGCCCTTTAAGATATTATGAGTGAAGTTGCAATAGCTAAATGATTACTTTTACAATATTAAATGTACTTCTGGTTAATTTGAATTTCAATTACTTTGTTTGAGACATCAGTGCTTTAATGGATTTCCCAAACAAGTATAAGATACAAAAACTACTGTATGGCAAAATTCCATTGCTTTTGTAGATGGGGAGGACATATACACAATGGAGGATTGTATAGCCTACAAAGCTGATGTTAATTGTGGTGTTTTAGAGACAAAACAAAACAAGAATAAGCTGTGGCAAAGTGTACAAAGGCTTCCTGATGTTTCCATTTAAGATACACAAACTCAATTACAATGCTTACAACTAAGGAATATGAAATCTGCATATTTTAACAAACCTTTGCAAATGAATCCCTAAACAAACGTCTTTTCATACTAACTTCTGTTTCACTGCTGCTTTGTCTTTACTTTGGCAGTCATAAGCCAAAAAATACCCACTTCCCTCCTGAGCTAAATGGATATCACCAATCCATGGACACAAAGGCATCATCTGCCTGTGTATACCGAGCAGCAGCAGCCACTTCGGATTCTGAATCTCAATGGGCTCATAGTGCCTCCGACGCCCATCTGTTCCAAGCAAGCCAGCGAGCCACTAAGCAGCAAACTTTGATCCCCGAGTAGATTTTTTTCCAAACCAATCCGGATTTGCTTGCCCCTTAAGAGCCATTGTGAAGCTGCCCTAGAGTACAAATTCTAGATTCATTATGAGTGTGGGCGGCAACCTTTGTATTCCCCAAAGTGCAGATTTATGCACACAACATATTGCTATTTGGTAGCATAAAAGCCTAAACCCATTGTTCATTGTTGGTTCATACATCTCAAGAAATTGTAATGAAGAAGGAGCATGGCACTCGGTGTGGAGTACTTGTAAAAGAATTTTAACTATTAAAGATGTGCTTTATTCAACATCAGTCATTTCTCACCTCAGCACTTAAGTGATTTATCTTTTTTATCTTGTATTTAATTTAATATAATAAAATGTGTTTCACAATTGACCAGAATTCCATTATTTGCCAATGTGTGTTTTCCTTCATCTCTTCTTAAAACAAATGTGAAATACTGTATTGAGCACAGGAGATGCTAAATCTTTTTTTTTTAAAGGCACAAAAAATTATTTATGGATAGTCAAAGTGTTTACTGTCATAATTTATTGTTATTTTGCAAAATTATATTTACAAATGTGTGTATATAATTATGCAGATATATTTGACTGTTTATTTATTTATTTATTTATTTCAAAATTATAATTGAAAAGAAAATCTTAAACACTGTCACACTCCCCACTTTATTTATTTATTTATTTATTTATTTTGTGACATGGCAGCGACATTAGCATTGGTCATTAGTGGCACACACATCGGTGGAGTGTCGCATACAGAAGCTTATAAGCAGACCCTATTTGGTTACCTGTGTGACAGGCTTGTTCAGGACACCAGAAACAGCTGTCCTGGCCTGTGTGAGCCGAAATAATTAGGCCTGTCATCTCAGTGCTCTGATTTCCCCTTCAGCCCGCTCCACAAAATGCTAATATTTTGCTTTCATTGTCACATTCACCTTGACACGGATATTGCCTTGGCGCGTAACTGGATGAGATGACTCTAAATTTGCATTGTTCGTTCTAATAAATTTGCTTTCTCTGTACCTCATGGCAGGACCCATCAGATAAAGTCTCCCAGAGTGTCATCAATCATGGCCCAGTCTGACAGACGGCTTTTGCCTTCATTTGTTACATAGAGGAACATGCTTAATTATTTGTACTGTAATTAGTTGGGAAAATGTCAGGAAATGTCAAGCCTGTGTTCACTGTGGAAGGGCTCTGCTTGAAAGCCACAATGACTGAAGTGTCATTAATGCCACGTAACAAGACGAGGATCAGCTGGGGGAGGAAAGAAGGGGGAGGCTTCTTAGAATGTAATCATGGAGAGAGTTAGAGGGAGACACAAATCAGCGCTGCTATGCTAGCATGATGGGCATCTTATTAGCCAAGCAGCCAGCCAGCTGAATTTTTCAACCACATCTTGTTTCCCTCCACTTTTCTCACACTGGCATGAAATAAAGGCAGCAAGTGGGGAAAAGAAATGAAGTCAAGTAAACAATTCCGGCTTCCCACTCGCTGTCAAACTGGCGTACTTTGCTATGTTATATTGCCTGTCATAAACAGGCATTATGCCAAATACAAAAACAATGGTGAGGCTTCTTGCTCAAGCCCTCCTTCCTAAGGCACAACTTTTACAATGCAATTAATAGCAGGTAAAAAGGTGTGCATGGAAACGTTGATGGTTAAGTAGTTAAAAGGGTGATTATGTGTCAACACTGTAATACCGTTGGCCCTTTCCCCTGAAGCCAAGCCTGTAATTTCGACACATTGTCTTATTTTAATTAAACAAAGTAATTATTTATTCCAGATTTAAAGGACAAAGTCATTAAATAACCTTCACAGTGCATTATATCACTGCTAATTATTGCATTCAGCTGCTAGCATCTGTGAAATACATATTTTAGTGCCTATTTGTTTTAGTGACAATTGGCTAATGCACATGGACAGGCCACTTGAACACTTATCCAAAAGCCAATGGTAATTTACACTTCTCTGAAAAAAGGGCGTGGAAACAAAGGGAAAATATAAATCCCGTAAGGGATTGCTTTTGTTTTGGAGAAAAATATGTAGCATTATGAGTTCCCATGGGGGTTTCAGTGGCCATTCATCTTTCCAAGGCCTCGCAGTGGGAGTGTGGTGGAGCAAGACTCAGCCTGCTACCTTGCGCACCGACAGGCACTGATGGTCATCCAAGAAGCTCCTTAATTAGCCTGCAATCTGGCAACGACCCATGTTCCTGAGATGTGGCAGCCCTGTTTAAATATGATGCCAGATGCAGTCCCACCTTCAGCATGTCATCTCATTGTCCCAGGAAGCCAGAGGGAGCATGAGGAAAGAAGAGCTAGAGCACAACATCCCATAACACTGCGGTGTTTTTCCTTGTTGCTATTTAGCTGCCTGTCTTTCAAAAAGGAAGCATCCCTGCTTCCTGAGAGGAAGTAACATAGAGGACACTGACCTTGACATGTTCTAGAAATCATTTCACATAAAGTTACAGCATACTATGTATGGAGTGCATATGAAAAGATCAAGTAACATTCATCCTGTTGCAGAATCAAGGCTCAAAGAGAAAATGAATATGTTTTAAATAACAGGTTACTATAAGCAATATTAACTGTATAAAAGCATTCTCAAAACACTAAATCCAACTTGTGTGACCTCTTTTCATGCATCCACACTGTATTACTTCATATTAGACTAATCTGTGATTCAGTATGTACAGCAAGATAGGGCATTATCTAAAATGGTGTAAACATGTCCCAGAGCCGTCTAAGAGTCCCTTCTTATAATAGTTGTATTTCCAAACAAATAAATACTGGATATGCTGTAATACCAAACAGCAGCGTCAGTTTAGCTTGTTTGGTCATGTGCTTCCTCTAGGATTTAGGCCGTCATGGCGAAACAACTTTGTATTATAGTAAACATGGATAAGCTCAAGGGACCAGTACTTTTAATAGACTAGTCAGTCGAGCTTTTTATGCCATGCTACATTCCTTTAACTACTGAAGCATTACTCACTGTCCACTGACAGTGCTCTATCTTGGGATTAGAAATAAGCGTGTAGTTACTGTTATTAGTTTTAGAGGATGTAATGTTATAGGTTTAATTTTCAAATAACAAGCTAACCCACATTAAATTCAATCCCACATGACTTTAAAACATACAAATAATAATAATAATATTATTTGAAGGTTTTATTTTTTAGCACTAATTCATAGGGGAAGATTACTAAAATAAAAATATGTACTTTTTTTTACTTCTTTCTAATTACACCTTGAAGCCATAGTAGAATTTCTCTTCCCCTTGTGTTTTTGCTCCATATTCATGAAAAGCAGACTTGTAATGTGATAAAGAAAAGCTTGTGTTCTCAACTTCATTCAAACAGCATCATGGCACTGTATTAAAGTGGGCATCTGTGTTCTTGCCGCATTAATCTCTTCAAGCACATTCCAGCTGCTGTGATGTGCGAGAGGGAGATAAGTCTTAAACAGTCTAAAGCTAAGCAAACCAGACAACTCTATTATTGGCTTCATAATTGCTTAATTAAACTTTTGTCACTAATCATTATGAGGGCAATAGAGCTGTTATACAGGCTTTCTGTTGAGCAGGGGGAAAAAAATCAATAAACGGTGCTGGGGAGCTGATCCCTCCATGATTTCCTCTCTCTCCTCTGTCTTCCTTTTTCACTCTCTGTCCCTCCCTCCTCCTCGCTTTTTGTCCTCCACAAATGAAATTCATTGCTGCCGGTTAGTGATCTGTAGGTCTGGAGCTCGACTGATATGAGCTGCCATCACCATTTGAATTGAGGGGTATTCAGTAGCACATGAATATGAACAAATGGCAAACATAAATCTCTTGCATGAAGTACACCTTCTATCCCTTTATTATGGAACAATTGACCCATCTAAAATGAATTCTAATGCCAGCAAAAGCATTTAGATTTAAATTACACCGTGGCTTCCCCGGCCCTGAGAGATGACAGCATAAAAAAGATTAATATGCTAATTATTTTTCCTCCCCTTCTCTTTATTCCTCTTTTCGACATTTGCGTTGGGTTATTGTTAGTCTTGTAAATAAGATGACTGTTTTGTCAAGGAATGACTGCGAGGTTCCCTTCACTGTAAAGTGTGCTTTAGATCACTGACATGCATCTAGCCTTGGCATTATCTTTATTGTCTTTTTATTAGCCACTGGCTTTTTTTTTAACCTTCACAAAGCACTCCATAAAATGTGAGTTTGGTTGTGTGTGTTGGATATTTAAAATAATTATTATTAGTCTCTGTTGACCCAGAAAGTCCATCAGGAGGAACAAGCTTCCCCTTTCATTACTCTTGCTTTATGGGAAATGTTTAGTGTCCCTCCAGAGCAGTTAGAAGCACCCTTAGATGGGCCATTACAGGGGGCACTGTTCATTCCAAGGTTCTGCCAAACTATCATAGTTTAAATTATGTTGCTTTTCATATCCTTTAATTGGCTTGCCTTTGAAAAAATAACTTTTAGCTTTGATTGTGTTGCTATAGGCAGCCAATTGGCAAGCGCGCAATAGGGCAAGAGCTCATTTCATAATTTGTAGGCACTTTAAAGTTGGCTAAGCGTCTGTGACAAATTGAAAAGTGTCCAAATGTAAGAAAGGAAAAAGGCTTTTTTTATTGCGTATCGCAAGAGAATACTTGATGACATGGCACAATACATGCCTTATCTTTCAATAATTGCAAGTAGTATTACACGTGATGAAACCACATGCTATTTGCATATGTGTGACGTATTGTTCGTAGCAGCAGGGCAAATATTCATTCAAATTCCGGCTGTAGTATGAGTATAATTTTTTGTCTGACAGATGTGCAAAAAGTAAAAATGGCATGGTAATTTTGTTTCTATAGCTGACACCGAGATTGTTCAAATGTTTATAAGTTTATCTCTTTGCAAAGAGATAAACACCTGAAATTTCCTTACAAGAATTCCTGTTCTTCTCATGCAGGTCAGGCATATTTCGGGTTATTAGGTCAGGTTATTTTATAAAAGCTGCCTGTAAATGTGATCTACTGCCACCACATTGTTGAGCCAATCTCTGAATTAGCTTCAGACAGCACCCAACAATAATCTATTAGATCCTCAAAGTTAAGAAACAATGCTATTGTATATTAAATGTCTGTGAAAGTTCTCAGTCATCCAAGTCATCTTGAAGAGAAGGTTAAAGCATGTTGTATAATAGAGTTTAACAGTTTTATTTGAATTTTATTTAACCAACACTGAGATTATAAATCTTTTTTGCAAGGGAGTCTTGCTGCATGTTTTTGATGGTAAGGGAAATTGGCCTGGATGGGGATTGAACTCTAGGCTTTCCTGCTAACCACTCTGCCACCATGCATACAGTGAAAATCTATGCAAACAAATATAAAGAAATCAACAAAAGTACCATTAAAAAAAAAATGAAATCACACAAAAACATGATGTAGCTTTTAATGACTAAACCCTGAAGGACCAATTATTGTATTGCAAAACTCACAATGAGAAATATTAATTACAACAAACTGGAGGGAAAAGTTATCCATGCTTAGTTAAAAAAATGAAAAATAAAAAAAAATAAACAAATTTCATTTAATAACTGCTGCTCTGTAATGAGTGGCATAGTTTTCTACATCTGAGCTGAGAGTGAAAGACTGTCTTAATGAATTGCTTCGAAAGCATCTGAAGACAGACTTAATTACAGAACCCACAGTACTTGCATTATTATGCCATATATCCCCAGCTGAATACAATTCAGCAGCTAGATAAACAAATTTCATGGCAGCCTTTATGGCACTACTTTCTGGCCAACCATTGATACCAGTGTTTATTCGCAGAGCTGCGTGAAGCGTGGCAGGCATAAAAATGTGACATTAAAAGTAAAATCCTTCATTTTCATCTCATTAAAATAGAGGAAAAAATTAGCAGAATGCAAAAACCACAAGCGTGTACGTTACTTACAAGTAGCATATTCTCAGCTATCATTTGTGGGGAAGTAAACAGAAGCTAGAGCATGGGCGAGAGATTTAAATTGTTGATTGATGAAAAAATTCTTACAAGATGAGTAAAATCCTGTTCCATGTGGACTTTTTTTTTTTTTTTTTTTTTACCATTTTGGCTTGGCACATTTTACATCTGATGACTTAAAATGTGCTGGCGGTGTCTAGTAAAACAGTTTTAGCTACCTTATGCCCTAGCCAAACATGTAGTTCATAGTGTGTATGATGTGTTTTCTGCACTAGCAGCTGCTATCCAGCGTGCAATCCATGCCATCCACACAAAAACACACACTTGACAATACACTTCCTATTTATTTTGTGTGTATCTGTTTATGTGTGTAAGACAGTGTCCACGCCCTCGGGCCTTACTATTCTTTCAT
The DNA here is from genome assembly GCA_024349245.1 of Neodontobutis hainanensis. Lineage (NCBI taxonomy): Eukaryota > Metazoa > Chordata > Actinopteri > Gobiiformes > Odontobutidae > Neodontobutis > Neodontobutis hainanensis. The sequence continues at coordinate 7,912,525 of JALDNG010000004.1, read as the reverse complement.
ACACCCTTCATTTTCAGTCTGGCACCCCAGCTCTCACACAAATATGTGCTTTTGACTCAAATAATACAATGTCTCAGTGGACAGCTGTAATTTGCACAAATCCAATGAAATTACAGAGTAGCTAGGCATAGCGGAAGGATTGTGAACTGTTTTAACCATAGACAATTTTGTTGTGTCCAATTGCTAAATAGTTCCATGGAGCCAATCAAATGTGTGTGAACATGTATTCACACACATGTTCGATATATATATGCAAACTAGCTAGATTCAATATTTCCACCATTTTTTGTGTGCATTTTTGCATATTCATGATGCATTTCCACATAAATATTTGTTATTTATTTAATTATTTTCTTTAATTGAAGGCACTTATTTGAGGTCAAACAATGATTTTAATTAAATCCAAAGAAGGAGGCATTAAAGTATCTATCTCTTTAAAGCATACACAGGCGGAAATCATTTAACAGCATGTTTGTTTTCCTCTAATCCTTTAGGATTCTTGAGGAGAAAAAAGAAATCTCACTCCATAGATTAACATAATTGCTAGGTTGCCAGCTCACAAAGGTATACCTAGGTTTTAGCTCAATAGAAGTAACCCGGTCAATTAAGATAATTACAGTATTGCTGTGATAACTGCAAGGTCTGAGTATTTTGGAACACTAGTGTTTTGCAGTTGTGCATTATTGGAGCTGGCAAATCCAACTTACACTTCTCTTGTCTTGCAAGTGATTATATAGAGAAGGAATTCCCAGCGAAACACATTATTTCAAATTCACAGGGATGGGATCAAACCTGGATCACAAGCATATGGTTCTCTGTGGATGAGTTTTGTTTGTTTACTTAATCTTAATATATTTTTTTCTCATATGCCACATCATAGCCGATGTTAAACTGTTCCTAGACTTTGGATTGACCTCTCATCTTATCTTTTGTAGCACTCTAAGTAAGCATCAACCAACTAAATATTATTAAAGTTTAAAGAAACTCCAAGTGGGCTTACTACTGAGTTGGGCTATAGTTTTCAAAATATTGATACATTTATTATAAATGAATGTAATAATTATGATGTTACTATAATCCTTTTGTATTTATGTTCATGTATGTCTTGCTCTTCATCAGTGTGAATTATCATCTTGTTGAAGTGAGTGATTATTACTAAGCTGTGCATGCTGCTGAATTCCTCACCAATAGTTATTGTAGTCCCATTACCACGGGCACGGTCTAAGGCCTGGCTCTGTGTGGCGCTATTAGCACCAGGGGCAGGCTAAACATATTGCAAGCTGTAGTTGCAGCAATAGGCTCATTTTAGCACAGGGTCAGCGAATCAGCCATATTGTTAAGATGATTGTTCTGCCAGCCTTCTGCCATGGCGGATGTGGCTGGAGCGTTTGGCTTGGTTGAGGCTGCCTGGCTCCTCTCTTCCTGGAAAGCGGCTTTGCCGTAGGCAGCTCCGAGGCTTTAAAACCCTTATTGTCTCTCTTTCCCCCGGCTAGCCCTTTCCTCCCTCTGCTCCCTTCGTAGGATGGTCTGGAGTCAGAGAATGATGGGAAAAGAATGAGAAAGGAGCCAAACACATTCAAGGGCCCAGTCCAATGTATCATGATCAGCGCAGGCTTTCATGGCAGCCCTTGCCCGCGTCCCACAACATTGTTCTGCCCCTTTCTCCCTGGCAGCACTTTCGTTTGAACAGAATTTTGACACTGCAGTGGGGAATTCTGCAGATTAAAAAGGACATATTTGGTACACTTCCTTCTTGGCACTTTTTGTGTTGGGGGAAGGTGGAATATTTAATCAAGGCGTTTTAATTTAAAAAGGACTGTGGGGATGACATCTTTCCTTTATGCTCCACTACAGAGTTCATGAATTAATATGTTTCTTGTCTGTACATAAAAAAAAAACAGAATTAACCACTTTCGCAGTATGTTTCTAATAAACTATAATGCACGTTTATTCCCATCCTTTTAATAAAAAATAGGCTCTCTTTCACATTTTTCTAATCCAGGTGTACTTAACCCTTTAATTTTCCTCGTCGACAGAGCTGGTAGTCTATGCACTCTTGTACTCTATGGCACACACAGATTATCAGCGAGGCTCCAAACATTTTCCCTATCCAAATATTTGTGTGGCATCCTGTGTATGTGCCCGTGTATATCTGTTTAAAACTGTGTGTGTGTGCAAATGTTGGGATTCACAGAGAGCGATTCATTTATGGGCCCTTTTCCACTCCTCAGCTGCTCCCTGCCTTTCCCCAGTAATTAGCCTAGCGTGGCAGCCACCTCTCACAGCTCAGTCTGGGAGAGACACTTGACACAGCAGACATCAGAGAGATTTTTCAGGAGGCTCTCCCGGCGCCCCAACAGCTCTTAATTAACCACTTAGGTATCCCCACTTGTTCCCCCGGCCGCCACTTTCCAAATGGTAAGGAGGTTCTGTGCCACGGATCTAAACACCGGGGGAAGCATGCTATCAAAAGATCTGGGTAAATGAAGGCTTGTGTAAATTATTTTTAATGATTCCCTCCTGGCACATCATTATGTTTGTAGTTACACACAGGCACTTCTGAGACGGCTCATCTTCGCTAAGGTCATCAGCAGGACCAACTGTAACTAGCTGCTAGTCTGTAAATGGCTTATTAATTAGTGCTGTGGTTTTACATAGCTGTGAGCTCTGATATATAGTGCAGGGATCGTAATTGTGCGGAATCGAAAATGATGATGATGATGACGACGATAACCCATCTCCGGGCTATTTATGCAAATTGCCAACTCATATTAGAAAATCATTACCTATCCAAACACTGCAACACTCACAGCCTGGGTGAATTACAATGATGGATTTTATGATAATTGCAATTTAATTTCCTTCCTCTCCCTGTATCTCTTTTGTCTGTCTGGAGTTAGGAAGTAATTCGCCTATTGTGAGCACTATTAATTCTGTATTAGTTAAAGCTGAATGGATGGGTTTATTCAATTTCCTCAGAAGGGTAAGATTTATAAATTATGATTTTGTTCAACAGAAGATCACTTGTTACATTTTTTACATCCACAAGATTATTTAAATTGCCTTCAGCTCAGCTTTGGATGATTGGTTTTAACTGCCACCTGATCCTGAATATCAGTCGACACAAAAATGCCATATGCCAATGTTAATATGCATTAAAGGCACAGTTGGTTGCATTAGAACAGTACTGTCCAGCATTTTGACCGGCAGCAGATAGCAGACACTACGCGTCAACTGATTTTCTACTGCATTTAAAGTTAAATTGTAGAAGCTATATGTTGTTTAATCACAAGAAAAAGATTTGCAAATCTCAGCAGTAATATTAAAAACATGCAATAATAAACAATAAAAAATGTGATGTGGTTAGTTCAACAGTTCTTTTATTGTAATTTTTTTTTCCATCTCTCTGTCCAGTGCTAAGGGATGATTCAAGCTAATTATCTGCCAAGCTGCTCTTACAAGTGCTTTGTAGTCCAGCATTCAAATCTCACCGGAAGCCTTTAGAGAACCAAAGCCAACTTTGCATTCATGAGAGGAACAAATACTACAGAAGCCCTCAATAACCTTGATGAAATGTGTATTTCACCTTAGGCTATGAGAGGAGGACATAAAAAACCCCAGGTTACTACATTAAAACAGGTTCTTTTCTCTGCAACAGGTCAAAAGGAGTTGACAGTTGAGCCTGTTTCCTGTTTAATCTTAATTTTTAACTTTGAGGTTTTACACGGACAGGTCAGACTACAGCAGTCAAGGGGTATCATGGGACAAACTAAAGCCCACAGTTTGTAAAACATAAAATCTGGACACATCTGTGGTCGTGCTTTTACACACGTTATGAGCAGGGGGTCTCCCTTGCTCTCCAGATCAGCCGCTTTATGATAGCTCTCTGAGAGCTTTTTGGTATGCTGACAGTATGCAGGCTGCAATCAACATCTGCTAATTTCTGTCTATTAACCGTATTGTCATAACACATGATCATGATGTTTAGTTTGTACGGCTGAACTGAGACTTATGACCCTAATCCATCATCTGCTTGTCATATTTTTATGTGTTGTCTGTTCAGTTCCCTGCAGCCCAATGCAAGCATATTACAAGGCCCTGTTTAAGTTATTGGCCAGCTGCTTGAGCCGTGCCCAGCTGAAGAGGTCATTGTGTTTCTCTTTTACTTTTTTATCCTTCTCTTTCCTCTCAGAATATCACACTGTAGCGCAGTCAGTGCCAAGGATAACACAAACCGTATGTCATGAAAAATGATCGTTTGCATGCACAGCGGATGAATATTTTAGCAGGCCCGAAATTTTCCATGCAAAAAAACAAATATTATTTGTTGTTTTTTTTTCTGTATTACTGCAGAATCTAAATCAACATCAAATACTTAATTATTTTGAAAAATCATTCTATGTTTAGTTTTTTTGTTAATCATAAAATCAGTGTTACAACTTATGTAAATCCACTTTCCTTGAACCTACACACTTCCCCCAAATTACACAGACTTTTTTTATTTTAAGGGCATACTCTGCAGATTGATGATAAATGTTATTGTTGTGGGGTGACTGCCCACTGTAAGATGAACAAGCCTAAATCCTTCATTCAGTTTAAAATGAATGACTTTTGGGTAGATGTCCTCTTGAGGAGAGTCGATGCATATCACCACAGAGAGCCTTTCCTTCTCCCCGCTCGACATTGTGTTGATAGACACGGGCAGTATTTTTCCTTGTTAAGAAAGGTTCTTGTTTATTCTACAGGTAACGATCCAAATCCAGCAGACATTTGCCCCACAGGAAGGGGTGTGCTCACTCAACTTTGTCATTTCATTTCTACTGTGAAATCCATTAAGTCCACACACACAGTAAGGGGCTCTTTTTTAGGCTTGTGCAGCATTGCTATTTATTATTTTCTCTAGAAGCTCTGCCATTTAAAAAAAATAAAAACTATTTTATCCATTTGACAAAAGACATCACTTTAAAACATTTTTTTTCTTTGGTTCAGTAGTGGATGTATAAGGAAAAAACAAAGATCCCATCAGAAAACAACATATCCACACATTTCCTCCCAATTGTGTGTTTTGGCTTGTTTGTATTTTCCCAAACTCTCTGGAAGATTTTTAGTCATCCACTGAAATTAATCTGAGGAAAAATAAACAGCAGAGCCCAACAACTAATACATTTAATTGTCTTAGTGTTTTTCTGGCTGGCCGCTTTCTAACAGCTGGTCATACTGGCTCATGGCACCACTTCAGCCAGCCTTTGAGATAATAACTTTTGCATCTGCCAAAGAAGTGGCTGTTACTACCCACAGAATTTACAACTCACAAGTGGAAACACAGACTCCGACAGAATTTTCTATGCACAGCTCTTTGAATTTTATTAATGCAATGCAAACATAGTCCTTCCAACACATTAAATTGTTGATGTTATGCGAATACACTCCGGAATTGCAGATCCTCATTAACATTATTTGCATGTTAATCTGCATCTTTTTAATTAGTGATATTATTTATGCACATAATTTTAGCCCGGTGATGCCAAGTCGCGGGCACATTAATTAATCTACAGAGATGCCAAACTGTTTTTCCTCCACTTTTATTTGTTTACACCGTGTTCTGGATTCAGGGGAAGTTGAGGGAAAAAGGAAGGAAAAAAGCAAAAATGCCTAAAGAGAAATTAAAGTAGAATGACAAGATTAGCTAAAAGTCCTTTTTGTTTTCATAATTTATATTGTAATATTAGCCAAATATCACGTGTGTGTTTTTCCTGCCTTCTTCCTCTCCTATTCCCTCAGAGATGGGTTATTCAGTTACACCACCTTGATGTTTTATTAAAATCCATAATGGACTCCTGAGGCTTCTCTTGCTTCTCTTCTTCATTTACAGAATATAGTGAGTGTTATTCTAATCTCCCTACAACACCATCATGCATAGGCAATGAGCCCTGAGCCCCAACTCTGGCAGCACCACCTACCACCGGCTCCCGTGAGATCACCACCTCGACACCCGCCACCAGATAAACACTCCAGAAGTCTTAAGATGAGACCTCCGTCATGATACTTGCACTAAACAATAGCAGCTACAATTAATGATACAATAATACGCACTGTAATATCACCACATCACCGGTATTGTGAGACACGTCTAAAGTGTTGGAATAAATGACTGAAAAGGAATTACTTCATTTATTTATTTTACTTATCTTATTCTTAAATAATTTTGCTCAATTGTGTTTGTACATGACCAGTTTACTCAGGTCAGTGGTAATTGTTAAAAAAATAAAAAATACACAATTAAGGCTCAGATTTAAAAATAAACACACCCATGACAGATCATGTCAGGTCTAATAATCTGTGCTTGTCACTATTTTTTGTTCCTTTCTGCTACGGCAGATTGCTATTATTTTTTTAGCATAAATAAATTATACAGCATATTTAACTAGGTGATTGCATTTTTCTTTTCTTTTTTAAATGTTAATATACTACTGTTCACCTTTGAGCTGTATTAAAGCAAGCAAACCATATGTGCATTATTGTGCGTACCCTGTGTCTGTAGACATAATGAATCTTTTGTTTACATCGGAAAGTGCCTATGACATTGTGCAATAAAGAGTAATTAGGTCTTAATTTCTTTAACCAATTTGGCGTGGGAGTGGGGTTAAGCAGCTTTGTGTTCTAATATTATAATGGATATAAGGCTCACATCTGTATCTAAATACTGGATGCAACACAAGGGTGAACAATGCAGTCTTTGTTAGTCTCCATTGAAACTATTCAAAAAGAAGCTGACAGTACAACTGCTGTTAGGGAGAGATTCAACAAACATGGCAGTAAGATACAATTATTTTATTCTAAAATAAATGATAAACACAAAACATACTAACCCTAAATTAGACTGATAACATTGTGTTTAAAAATTATGTTTGGCATCTCTTTAGTGGAGCAAGTGTATGCAGAAACTGGATCATGTCAGAATTTTTATAGTGGTTTTATATGAATTATTATCAAAGGGCACATTAAGCTGTTCACTTTTTATAATGGCCTGGAACAATTATTTCTAGTATCTGTGAAATGACATGAGGAGGTCTTTCAGAACAGGATATTCATGGTTGGATCAACTTTCCTTTGACCGCTAAGTTATGAGCGTCATGGCTTTTAACATCAAATTGTAGTGTCTTGTTTCAAAGTTGTCTGCTATGTTAACATACCTTTTTATTGTTATGAACTACTGTATCTTTTATACTACACCCACAAAAATGTTTTACCTTTACAAAAGCCTAAAGAATGTCGAGTTAAGGGCTTAGAAATGAGTGATTACCCTGCTCAGATCTCATCTGAGTCCCTCAATTCGTAACAGTTCTTTGTCTTTCTGGAGTTACAATAATACACGCCTGAGCTCTCAACTTCACAAGACGTCTTTTTTGTACCGCCACTTTCGATACAAAGACATTAGTGAGAGGAGACAGGGAAATCCTTCAGAGGGGTTTGTGTGGAATTTACAAGTTAACAATGCATTGCCAGTTGCACAACTGATACTGCAGGTAATTTGGCATATCATGTCCAGGAACCAGATCCTAAGTAGGGAATGACGAACAAATTAAAAAGAGGGACAGAGAAAGAAGTGAATCTGGTGGGAAAATGCAGAACTGAACTATTGGCATTCCAGTGCCATTCACATGAAACTGATAAGTCTGAAAAGCCAGTGCAATTTTTCTTCCTTGATGTCTCCACTGTCTAAGTTAATGAAAGTATCTTTTGTTTCTTAAACACTATTTTGTCCCTTAAATAGAGAAATACATGTGTAAAAGTGGGGATGATGTAGTGTATTCAATCAAGATCTGAAAAAAAAAAAACATCAACCATCAAAACAAGATCTAAAAAAAGCATCTGCAGTGCTACTGTACAGAGACTGTACAAAATCACCAGTCTGGTCAGTTACACTTCATCTATAAAAACCACAACAACCTTTAATAACTGCAGACAATTAATAAATGAAGTGGTAGGTTCATAGGGTGGTGGAGTGATCATTACAGCAGTGCACATCTAAATATACCACTGACATTTGTGACAAAATTAAACTAACCATGTTGCACGCTGCATAAAGTGTGCGGTTAAAAGGTTCTTTCCATCCTATCATTATACTGAGGCAAGTTTGGTCTGTAACCTGAATCACTAGAAAAATAATGCACCGAGACCCCAGTACTGTATGGGCGTTACACAGCAACAATGTGTTTCTTTCTTTCTGTTGATGCCATGGACTCCTCTTTGATGCAGCTCTGAAATGTCTGAGAGCCATAGGCCATTTTCTCCCAGTCCGAGCAACTCAATAGCCAGTCTGTCTGGCCTGTTTGTTTTCAGCTAATTGCTTCAAGATCTAATAAGTTAGTGATGATGTACGTCAAGTCACCCATGTCCCAGGCCAAAAGAAATATTATGTCGCACTAAAACTCAGCCAAGGAAAGGGTCGCAAGCTTCTTTATCAGTATAAATATTTCTAGCCTCTGAAGCTTCTGGTTTCAAATGTTTAGGTCACTATGTGTTAAAGTAAGGTCAGTCACAAGCCCTGTAATAACGATATTATGCAAGACTTTTAGGACAAGAATAGAGGAATTTGAAACCTGCCTATAGGCTTATGACCGAGGCAGGCAGTGCTGTGTAGTATCTGATATTCTCTGTATGTGTGATTGTTTAAAGATTGTGTCAGTAATTTCCAGAAGACTTTTGCTTTTGATAACATTGATGGCCGTGAGTCAAACTTTTAGGGTTTTTAGGTGTGATTATTACAGAAAACTGACCTTACAAAGCCTTGCTCATTTATTAATGATATAGTAGATTTAGTATATCAATTTAAATGTTTTTAATCTGTAACACAAAAGGTTCATCAAATGTCTTTTTATGAACAGGAAAGTCCAAGTTACAATTGCAGTAAGGCTTCTGCACTGACCATTTGTAGCTCATGCATTTTTATTGCTCACATTTCAGTGAGGGTATTTATTTTTCTTGAGCGAAGTATCTATGATACCCCACCTCCTCCTCTTTTATTTTCTGAACGACAGACAGCAGTCCAAGCCAAAAAGCCATTTCACCTGCATTAATACACAATGAATAATTTATAAATCCCAATTATTTGGTATCATTTATGCAAGGAGTGTCACACAAGGCATACATAAAGCATTAAAGATGGTTAACCCATAAAACAATGGGATACTGGGAGAAGAGTGGAAGGTCACACCTGAAAGTCAGTTTGTGTTTTGTTATTTTTCCAACCTGGTATCTCTCACACTGTCTCTTTATGCTATTTCACACTGGCAAGGTGTCTTGTTGACTTTACTATTATGCTATCTAGCATTACACTTTATTTGCCCTGCTTATTCAGGCTAAATAATATTGCAAAATAAAGAGTTAACAGCTAATAAAGAAAATGCAAACAATGGGACTACAGCTTTTCAAATATCACATTTATATGTAGAGAAGTCAGCTCAAAATTTTGCTCTGATCTTCTTATCTAAAGAAATGCAATTACGGTTGGGTTAGCGGTGGTGCTTCCCTGGAGATGGACTGTCCCCCCTTGTCACAACTATCTCCTCCACTAATCCTGTTTTAGAAGGGTTTCTGTTAACAGGGATAAGGCATTGGCCTGGTATCCTGGGCTAGTAAGCTAAAGCTTATACACAAAATGCTATTCAAGTGGCGCTGCCTGCAGCTATTGGAACTGCGTAGATGTCCATATTATTTAGCCAGTCTAAATACACAGGAATTTAGCCATGGCTAAATCTTGGAGACTGACACGGACATGTTTGCTGATAAGAAAAAGGGGCCTATGCAGAAGTCTTATTTGGAATCAAATTGATGCGTCATAGAGCTAGGAACATGCAGATCTGGTCTTTTCCAATGACAAATCCATAAACTCTCCAGTAAACATGTTCCTAATGTGGAAAATGTTTTCGGGCCCTTCCCATGTGTTACTTTACCAGCAGTCATAATACTTATTCAAGCTATGCAAGCAATCATGCTTAAGACAGGGTTTTTGCAATAGTAATTAACAATTTGTCAAACTTTTTTTTAGCACTTTATTTTAAACTTTTATCTACAAAACATAATCAAACTGTATTATTCATCACATGATGGAAGTATTAGTTTTTTCTTTCTTCAAACAGTTTGCACAAAGTTAAAAATTATTAAAAGGTCATGTTATTGACCCTAACCTTTTATTGCAAAGCAAAGTGCTTGACACCAACCTTCAGTCAATTTACTCCTTCTAGTGTGAACAAAATACTTCTCAGTTTCACACATTTGGTTGGATTAAGCTTTTAACACTTGGTGAAATCCAGCACTTATCCTACAAACACTTGTGAAGTCTATGGGACAGTGAATCTATATTAAGTGTGACTGAGCAAGCTCCATAAAACCGGAAAGGGCAGCACATCTGTTCCCTAGCGTGATAACTTTGAACAATACTCATGCACTGTGATGGAAACAGCTTCACTTTTTAGAACATTTTCCTGCAACATTAAAAACACAAACACATAGAACAGTAAATAATCATAAAAAAATAAAATAAAATAAAATAAAAATTCAGCTCAAATCCCACGCTTCAGACAGTATTAATGTACAAATTGTACCTATGTTGTGTGCATTTCACTGGCATTCCTGCATATTTTATCACACACTCTGAACCACATTAATATCACACTCCTTTGATGATACACAAACAGTACTGATACAGACAGATATGGGACATATGACATGCTGGCTGCATTTGTAGATATGCAACCTTGTTTGCGTTTTCCAAGGCCTGCTAAATAATAACACCAATGGTTAATGGATTTCATATGCTCTTCAGTCACATTACTGATGCAACAGTACATGCAACCTTGCCCTCCAGGAAATGAGAGAAGTCTGTCAATCAGCCTGAGCTTCCTGCTGATAGGTTTCGATACAACACATAGGCTATACCTAACAAATAAATGCAACCACACACCAGAAAAGAACCTACTGACCTTTATAGGTTGTTTTGGATTTAAAGTTGTTAAAGGATAATACAATGAAATGTTAGAATAACAGTGAAGGGTTGTATTAATATTGTTATTGGTTCAGTAAACACACTTCTTTCTGCATGGCTTTGACATGACATTTGTTTTACATGGAATATCTTTTGAGTGTGTAGCTTTTAGCCAATAGCAGCTCAGTGAAGTAAGGAAAATAAAGCAAAACTATATTGCAGAATGCTCAGAAGAGTTCATTTGAAAGTCAAAGTGAGGCAAGATGAGCACCAAAAAAGGATGCGGCTACGATCCAGGTGAGTTAACATTAAAATCTGGCACATTGTCCTTTATTTTGCAAAACATACTGTATATAACATTTAGAATACTTCTGTCTCAGTATAATACAGCAAATTTGTCCATGTCATCTCAGTTCATTTTGCTGCTTTGGACCAGATAATGTAGTTCTAGAAGTAATCACAATGCAAAAACTGTTTGAGAATGAATTAGATTTAAAGGAATTAGATATTCCATTCTACATTCTTTGCATGGTGTAGTTTTAGATTGTACTTGTGATCATATGTGCTTATACAAAAAAGAACTGGAGATTTTGTCGAAACAGTTCTAGTATTATAAATGCTGTATTACTGCTCAATCCATATTTTTTTTTCATCTGTTGCAATTTCAACAACCATGCTATCTACTTCTCTTCAGACAGGGGTTAAGGAATTTATCCACAGCTGAGTTCAGAGAGTAAACGGGGGACACAATTTGTCTTGTTTTGGCTCAGCACTCAGGATCCATGTGCCAGACCATAAGGACTACTCAGATTTCCCGGTCTCTCTTGATCTATGTTTCCCTCCAGCACCATAACTGAACTCTACATCTGATTGTTATTGACTGATTTAAAACTTATTTTCGCTTTGTCTATTGCTTTTTCTGTGGTGCAGAAAAGATTAGAATTTGCATTACCCTTATTTCTTGCAAGAATTGTTCACCTTGATTTCAGCTGGATGTGTGAATTATATTTACTTTTGATGACATTAGTAATGCAAATAAAAGTCGGAGGATTTCCAGAGGGACTTGTGCTGTAGATGTCACCACATTTGGAAAACAAAGACTCAATGCATTGCTTTCAGACACACTAAACTTATCCATCAAAGTGCATGTTTTTAGAGGGCTTCTGAGAGAAAAGGAGATTGGAAGAGCCTCTGTCAAAGCCTGTTTTTTCCCTTGTGTTTACAACCCACAAAAAAGGTCATTGATATAAAAAAGAAAAACACTCGAACCTGCTCTGAGCAGGGCCCTTTCTTTATCTCAGCCCAGCATTCCAGTAGCGCTTGAGGGCTATAGCGGCCAGCGAGCTAGCACGAAAGACACAGAGACATGGAGAGGAAGGCAGGCATAAAATCTGCATGCTGGAAGAAACAAGATGGACATAAAAGATGGACTAAATTGCAGAGAGGACTTTTCTTGTCAAAGGCTAATGGAAACATTTTCACACAACACAGAGAGGGGAATGGAGGCTCCATTATCAGAGCCGCGCAGACGGAGCTGGCAGCCATTCTAGAGAAGCGCTGAGATGTGCACATTGGGCCAGCTTAGCGCCCTCAGCCAGCCCCTCAGGCCTCCACCTGAATAATCTGAGTCAACAGGTTCCAAAATGCCCAGGAGAAGCACATAAACAGAGAAAGAGAAAAACACTTACACAATAATTGTCCCTTTATTTTGTTTCTATCTTCCACACATTTTGTTGTCTTCACTTGAACCTTCTAATTGAGTAACCTCAACCCCCACAGTCAGTATGATTTCTGTTGTACCCCGAGTGCTAAGGAGTTTAGTGTTGTTATTTGCTGTGGCAAGTTTCCTTTGCAAAAAACATTATCTTAGACATGTTAGAACACAGGGTATTCTGAGTAAATACATTGTGTTAACTATTTAAACTGATAAATTGATTTATAAAATACTGGCCATCAAGATTATAACTAACCCATTAAGGCTTTTCAAAGTCTATATCCACAACAATACATTTTTATCTAAAAGATTTTATGTTTTTTTTTAGATTAAAAGCAAAGCAGTGGTAGCAATCCATCAAAAAAGTTTAAGATGAGCTCTAAACTTTAGTTTGATGTAATATATAAGTTGCTTATTTACATTTGTTCACTTTTGTTGTGTATCATGTCATGCTTGATTACTATTTCTACTTTTCTTTTTAAAATTAATATTTAGCATTTGTATTGCTAAAACACAGGATGTATTATTATTTTTTATTTATTGCACAAAAACAGAATCATTATAAAACAAAACGGAGTAAAACATAAAATGCATATTGAACAGTCCTTCAAAATACAAATAGGCCCACCCCCATTTCAGATGATTCAGTAAATGTATCCCCCTTTATTTATAATCTTTTGCTACTTTTTTGTCTCTACCATATTTCCTTCAAGGATGAAATAATTGTATATAAAGGTTTTAAAGAAAATAATATTGAAAGAAAATAAATTATCTGGCTTTAAAGGAGCATTATGGAAGAGCTGGAGTTTTTGTACTAGTGTGCCACCTCTGGCGTTAGTGGTACTGCATCCAGAGTTGTGCATGTTCACTGTGCACATGAGCACGAACAAATAACAACCAAAGAAGAATCTGTAGTTTTCGAGTGCGCTGAAGGCCTGTCTCTTCCCTGTGTTCACAAGATTCATTTTTGTACCGTGCATTACGTCGCGTCTGCTAAATTTCAATCCCGTAACCTTCTCATAGGTTACGGGATTTAGTTGACTGTACAGTCATATTCTGGATGCTCTGATAAGAACTCTCTTTAGCAGTGGAAAAATATGGATAGCCACAGCCAGCTGTTACACATTCAAAAATAAAAGCCTTTGAGGATGGACAATGCATGAACAAAGCCAGTTCCTTGTTTAAATCCTTTTCTTGAACATCTGGCTTTGTGTTACTTATTTAAAGTGTAAAAAATAAAACCTAAAACCTAAAAATAAAGGCCTTCCTGCAGCAAAGCCCAGTCAAAGCCAGTGTATTCCATCTTGTGTTTATCCTCCAACTCAAACCCATGTCTTCTGAGGCCCATGAGAGATTGATTTGGTGGTAGCATTTTCTCTGACAATTCCTTGAGGCAGAGGGGCGTTTGTGTGCTCCCTGACACCCTACATGCCCCGAGGACAGTACCGAGCCTCACACAGTCTGTTAGGGCCTAATCTGGATTTGTCGGTTACTGATAAGTAAACAGGGGGAAGAAAAAAACTGGAGATAAAAGCAGGCGATGAAGGACAGGGTGACTTTTCAAATCTCTGGCTGCCATAATGTCAGAAACTCACCAACTGGACTGCATGTAGTGAAATAAGACAAATGCTGCCAATGTAGGACGGCATCATCAAAAACAATCTGCATACAAAATGATAAACAACCAAGTTGATTGAGGAATGGAAAAAGACAGTTTAATGGGTAGCTCATATCATCTGCCTGTCTTCCACTAGAAATCATCCATTTATAATAAGCTCAACTGATAAATGTTTTAATAAAGTTATTGCATAATTTATTTTTAGCAGGCCTAGTTTTAATTGACTTATCGTAGAATTGTACTGAAGATCAAAAGCCTGATTAAAGCAATGTATATATTAGTGCCCTGTGGATTTCCCCCAACACCATGTTTCAAAAAACATCAGAGAAAAATAGTTGTGAAGTGTCATCAATTATTCAGCCAGATAATTATTAAACTGATTGATTGGTAGATTACTTTTGACAATGTCACTTTCAGAGATATTTTATGTTAACTGTTGTACAAGTTGACTGAGGTGGAAAAAATAAAATGATTGTAGGTCATTGTTCACTAAAACTCAATTCATTTCTCAAACAGGGGTGGCTTTAGAACAATTTGTCTCCCAAATTTAATTCCCTCATTCTTTCATAAGAAGCAGCAAAGTTGACAGATAAGACAACATTCACACATCACAGCTACTTGACATCTAATTACACCGCTCTTAATAAGGGGTTCTCGCTCTTTGTACCCTGAGTTCAGACTGTCTCACAGCTATAATTATCCCGTCTCAGTGTTTGACAGAGTATTGTTTAACCTAGGTACAGTGCGGAAACCACCAGCCAGCTTATATAAGAACTATGTTTTTCCTTGTTAATCTCATGAAGAAGACATGACATCACCTGGTAGGTTGAGGTTTTACAGGTTTTGTTTATGTCTAACATGACCCTTCCACCTGATCTCATTTACATCAATGAGGCATACTTGGACTGCAGTGTGTGTGTAGAGCTGCTTTAAGACTATTTGAGAGGAGGACATGAGGTTAAATGGTTTCAATAGAAAGTGAATGAAAGTGACAAAAAAAGATGAATCAAACTCTTTATAAAACATTTTAAACTTGTTTTCTCACATAAGTTTACATCATCGGTAAATCCTTTCAATCATTAGCATTTGGAACATATGCATTGCTTTTATTTTGGTGGTGTTGATACTGGGCGTGCCTTCACAACAGCTGCACACCCCACAGTCTGTACAGTGTGACACATCAAAGTCTTGATTTCACCATCAAAGAGCATAAGTGCCATTTCTCTTTGTCACAGATTGAGAAGTTATTATACAGCTTTTGTTTGTCATTGAGTAGCTTTACACATAAAACAGATCACTAGGGTTTTATTCCGACAATCTCTGCCTATATCAATAATAAATACTGTAAAGAGATGTTAATCTGCTTAAAAGGCTAAAAATAATTCATTGATTTGTCCTGTTCAGCTTCTTTGATTGGGTAAATGCAATTTCCTCACTATTTTAGTTATTATATGCAAAAGTTTTATGTGGTTGCTCAGCTAATTAAGTTTATTTATTCAAATAACTACATAGGGTTAAATCTGGATAATTTAAAATCAACAAGGTTTGAGAAAAATATGTCTTTACAACTGCTGAAAGACACTAGAATATTCCACACTGTCAATTAGAGCTAGGAATATTTGGTTCCCAAATGCCTAAAATGCATAAAAGTGGGCATTATGGCAGGGCAGTAACATACTTTCAAATTTTGATAAATAATATAAGTTCTTTCCTTAAATGTGCCTTGCATTCTCTGTAGTAAGAGGACATCTTTCATGCGTTAAAACAGACCTTTACAATTGGCTACAACTGCCTTAATAGTTTTGTTTTTTACCCACCTGCATCTACCGTATTTGTAGACAGATTCACCCACATGGCGCTACAGTCATTCTAAGATATACACATAGAGCGTCTGTGAACCACCAGCACAGACTAATAACCTACTTCTGGTGTGAAAGGTCACCAGGGGTGAAATCAATGGCTGTAAAAGCAAAGGTGATAAATTGTTAGGTCCAGCGGCCCTTAAGGAAAAAGAAAAAGGAACACACAAGTTCTATTCATCTCCTATAACCTCCAAGCAACCATTTTATTTTCCTATAATAGATCTTAGTACAGTTTTATTTGTGCCTTTCTAAAGTGATGTTACTGTGAGATATTAAATAGTTGCTTGTTGTCATGGTAAATTCCACTCTAGCTGTTTGAGTTATATTTCAGTTATGTTTTGTAATCCCTGATTATCTTATTAATTTTTATTTATTTTTTTACATTGTATGTGGTTAGTGAATCAATCACTAGAGCCAATTATATTCACCTAGTCACCTTGTGTGTACATGTTTTCATGCAGATTTGTACGAGTCACACAATGGAAGATATGGTCTTAGTTGTGGTCAGTGAGTGATCCTATAATGAAGAGTGGCTCAGGTGTGTCCTGCCAATGGCCTACAGTGTAAGCCTGGATAAGTTGAGTTTACTTAAAATTGTGAGGTAAGTGCAATATTGCCCTAAAGAAATTAAGTAATGTAAAATAAAAAACACTCAAATGCAATAAACTTACATATTAATTGGAATCAACTTATACTGTAACACACTCAAAGCCACATTATGTCTACTTAACTCTACTCAAAGTGTCTACTTAACTTGAGTACAACACAAGTGCCAAGTATAATATACTCAAACACTTTAGAGGAATACATTCAGCAGTTCTAATAAAGAACATACCAGAAAGTTTATATCTATACTGACGCTATACTTCCCAAATCCAACACAAAATATTCATAGAATAACTGGATTTGATTTTGTTGTAATGTTGTATGTTTGTGAACATCTGCAGCCTCATACTTGGCAAAGCAGCCAGCCATAGAAAGTAGACAATACAGTATAACATCAGCAGAGCAACATGCTTTCTCTTGTCCTTCTTGTTTCTTAATGTTGGATCAGAAAAGACTAGGTGCATCCTGCCACCTACTGAACTGGAGTCACTGCTAAAACTTGACAGTTTGTAGTCAACTTAAAAAACTTTAATTACTTAAATAAGTGTTGAAACTAGTAGAATAAACTAAAAAGATTATAGTAATGGATCAAAACGTAAGTCCTTTAAGTAGAGACTTTCATCACATTCTTTACATCTTAAGGCTGACATGGCCTTGGTGGTTAAATTGTGTATAATTGACAAGCACCAACACTACCAATAATGTTGCTAGGCTTCTGTTTGAACTACTTCTTTGATTTAAAACTGCACGAAAGGCAATAATAATGTAACATCTGAGCTTTGGGAGGAAATTAAACTGATGAAAAACTTATTGTTGCTATTATGAGCTAAGTGGGTTTACATTATTATTTAGCCTAAGCCCCTCAGCAATGGTGAGGAGCCTAAACTAAGTGCACAAAGTGCATTAATACTCAATCAATGATGAGCATGCGTAGAAGTAATGTTCACAATAGTGTAATAAAAAGTAGTGTGACCACCCTAAAGGACTTTTAGCATCCTCACCATAGTGGGATTGAACAAAATTTGGCATAGGAATTTGCTACATCATAACTAACAAAAAAAAGTACTATTGATATAAATTTCAAAATTCATAAAAAAGACTTAATTGTAAGTCAAGGTCAAGGAAAAATTGCACACCTCACTTTAACAAACTCATCCTAGGGCATTTACCCAAAAGAAAACAAACTAGAGAAGTGTGCCATCAAAGGTTATTCAAACTCTCAGCAAAAGTTTTACACTGCTCACGTGGCACAGCCACTAATTTAGCATAATTTGTTGTGATAATGAGCAACCTCAAAATTGTTACAACGCACATGCAGTGTCTCATTTGACTAAAATTTTAATTCACTCCCAAGGCCTGAACAAATCTATATGGAAATGTTGACAATAGTCATGATAGCGCCTCAGAGTTTCAAAAGGAAATCTCTATGGAACACGCTAAAATTTACTGAAGACGTCCTAAACAAAGGTCTCTTGAACCCATGCACTAACTTCAACCGTGTTTCCGTAGCAACAGCCCGAATATTGACGGTACATGTCTAGGGGTCAAAAGTTTTTTTTATTTATTTACAAAATGTATGATTTGACACAGACATTCTATATTCTATATGGATATATACCCTTCTATAAGGAACAAAACCTTTCTTGGACCCATGCAGTATCTGCTATAGTGTCGTTATGCTGATGAGTCCCAAAAATAAATTTTGTCATAAATGGACACAATCTGGTAAAAAAACATTGTTTGTGTATCCATGAGCAAAGAAAATCTATGAGATATCCAAAATCTGAAAATACGTGCACTATAGGCTTGTGGGAGGCCAGAGAGAACTATGTTGCTTCTATCTTTTAAAATGCCCCCCCAGAGGCCCCATTTGGCAAATTTTTAATAGGACCCAGAAATTTTGTTTGTCTAAGATTGGTAATTGTTGTTGACACTAATTTACTGCTACTATTAGTCTAATTGTTTTATCTATTTTAAGAGTATTTATTAAAAAAAAATTCTAATATTAAGAAAACAAACAATATCAACAATTTCCTATATCTCATATCCAATGCTGATGACTAACTGGCTCTTTACTAGAACAAACAGGTTGGTAATGTTATTTCTTTTCTGTGCTCTTGTCTTCCTTCACATCTTCTCTTCCACTCTCATTAGTCTTTACTGTCTATGAGCCCTAATGCAGCCAGACTCAACTGGTGATTACAGGAGATGCCGATTGCTCCCCTTTTCCCATTCCTTTATTCTCTATTTGCCATTAATCACCTGTAAAGGAGGCTAAGTTAGCAGGACTGTGATTGAGAGCAAGAAAATAAGAAAGGAGGAAGATGCTGTGTATAGTTTGGTCAAATGCACCCAGTGAATAATTAATTGGCATTAACTCATTAAATTATCCCAGATGTGGCATCTATAAAAATGTGAAATGAGGATATGGTAAATGGGTAGAAATTGCTTGTAGTATAAGTTGAATGAGATTTCTTTGAACAGATTAAAAGTTAGTGTAGGAAAGAAATGTTATTGTGGCATCATAACATGTGTTCTCCATTCCTTTCATGTTTCTAAGTTGATCACCATTTACTACATACTGGCCAAGTTAAAACAGCTCCATGTCATCCAACCAATAATAAAAAAAACATATGCTTGTTGTTACATATAGCCAGTAAACCAGGCTTTACAGCTAAAACAAAACTGTCCTGATGATAGAAAAAAATGCCTACTGTCATGGCATGTAACAGATGTCTGGATTTTTGGCAATAATTACTGTTACTTTATGAAGCTTAGAGATGTGTAAAGTTTCCAAAGTCTTACTCAGTCAAATTACAGTCACTGAAGTAGTCACCAATAAATAAATATCTTTTTGCGATTTAAGTTGTGATAACCTACCAATTTTTTATATTATGTTTAAATGTATAAGATAGGCTAGTAATATAAATAATAATTTCAACAAAGTTGTATTTACTTGTTACTAAGGAAGGTCCAATGTTAGGTATGCAATGTTGCTATGTGTATTTTTTATATGCTTGAAACACAGCGCTAATTTTAAACCACATGGCTCTGTGTCAAAGTCATCTATGCTATGTGTAACAATGATTGAATTGAAGTGACTCACATTAACTTTACAAATCTAACAACTGGTTGTGAGCCAAGGTAAAATATGTAAAACATGTGCTGGTGTAGGCGAAGGAACACCTTTGAATCTGAGATGGCTGCTTGATAAGTCTTTTTCAGTAATTGCTAGGAATCATTTTTCTTTCTTTGTGTACTGAGGGAACCCATTTGCAAAATGAATACAGATGGAACTCAAATGTTTATTGCTGCAGTTGGAAAAGACATCCTGTACTCACTGTTATTTAAATAATATTTTCTTCATGCTAATGGACCACAACTTTATTTATTAACCGTATATACATTCTTAAATTAATACTCTAGAGCAAGCCAGAAGAAGACTTAAGCTGCATTTACTTTACTGATAACTGCAGGGCAACAATTTCATTTCCATTTATCCACTATCAGGCAGTAAGGAAGAAAGAGGGGTCATTCATCTGAAATTGATGCATTGCTGACACACAGTGAGTGATAAAAGTAATCACTCTTGATGGCATCTGAAGAGTGCCTGTGTGGGTGCGTGCAATCATGCATGTAAAAGTCTATAAAAAGTCCTATGCTGTTATGCAACTTTGTACCCTTAGTTGGGTGGGCATGTGTGTGGTGTGTTTGAATGCACTTGGTTCAATGAGAGTGTTTGAGTGTAAGGTGGCTAGCAGTAAGCCTGTAAGAGCGTGTGGCTGCATGTGTGCCCCTGCCTTTTGTGTGTTTGACGGCGTCTTATTAAAGTGTCATTTAGACAGACACTTCTCAGAGTCTGGCCCCAGGCAGCCTGATAGATTGTAATCATGGACTAAATTACTACTTTCCCAAGCTGTAATCACTGTGTGCTTGTATGTGTGTGTTTGTATGAGGGAGGCTGTTCAGAAAAGCTCATTATTGGTTGGCATATGTCTTTCATTATTTTAGTAAATGTAGTAACAAGGTGCCTGATTGATTGACTACCCATTTTGTAACAACACATTGACTGGTAATGTTGGATTATTATAGAGATTGAGTGAGCATATGAATACTTTTTATTCAAAGGTATCAACGTAAATATTTAATATTCTATTGTCATTAGGATGGAATAAACCTGAATTTGAACCATTTGTCATCTTATTTTTGGTGTCATAGACTAGCTGGTTAATGCCTAGGCATTCTGCCTAAAGGCAGATTGAAATGTCCTGTTTCTGTAACTGATTTACTGCTGTTTTTAATATCAGTTTTGCTTTAGATCAAATTCTGACACCACAATGCACTTGAGCATGTCAGTTTTAATGGGAGGATTTGTAGCAAGTGTTGAACTTTACCTTGCAGTATAAGTGTACACGTCTGTAAGCTTTAGAGCCACCATGAGGTTTATCATACAAGATTCATCAAAGAGCAGAGGGAGCAGTCACTGGTTTAAAAAAATAACACTGCACTTCTTTGATGTGACAGCGATGACAGCACTGTCTGGCGACACTGAATCTTGTTGAACTGTGACTCCGAACTGCTCAAGGTTTCTATCTCTGTTGAGCTTCCATCACTTGACTATTTTAAGATACTGAGGCAAAAAGATAACACATGGGACAGACCAGTTATAAACATAGACTGGTTGTCCATCTGAATATCACACATACACACTCCAAGCTTCCACACATCATGTGCCCTTTAGCAAAGCATACGTTGACAAGACTATCTTTCCTTTTAACCTTCTTGCCCTGCTCTTATGCCGTTATCAATTCTCTCTCAGACTTTCCCAAGATTACGTCTCTTTGCAGCTTGGACACTCTCTACCAGGATGTCAGCTCGACAGGAAAACTGAATGAATCAACAGAAGAAGACGTCACAGTATATTTTTGACTTTGTGGTTCAAAGCAATTAAGATTGGAGACTTAAGTAATGGGTTGTTAGGACCAACATGGAACATTTACAGGATGCAGATGGAACCTGGGTATGTGATTGTTTTATATTGTAACTATTTAACTGCTATAACTTATTCTTAAGCAGTTGCTTGATGGTGATATAATTGATTTGTAGCATTATGAGGAGCAAACACATTAACACACATATCCCCTCTCCCACCTTTTGCTCTAGGCCCCTCATATTATCTTCCTCTGGCCTTGTCAATGTAGTCAGCAAGGCAAGGTAACTTAGTAATTTGATTGGTCAGCTGTGTGCCTTTTCTGTCCAGTGATTTGATTTGGTTCTCAATGGTCTGCCGTACACCACACCAGAATGAAGCAGATTAAGTAGATTTTCTGTTTTTCTTCACTCTCTATTCCTCCGTCCCTGGCACTGTTATTGGGAGAAAGTGATAATTCCCCTTTACTTCAAACACAGTCCCTTAACTAAGACTGCAGTTAAGTCTGCTCCAAGGGAATGCTGCCTGTCTGTGCACAGATGTCTCTGATTAAATTGTATCTCAGAGAGAGAAAAAGAGAACCCTCCTTACAGCCCCCCTCTTTCACGCTCCCCTCATGTCTCTCTATCTGTCTCTCTGTTAGCTTGCTCAACTGGCTGTTGCCAAAAGAGCCTTGGGCAACGAATAAATTGCTTTGGTTTCAGCAGACAGAGAAGTTGGCTGAGACAAGCTGAATCAGTGCATTAGATGCGAAGGCACCCTCATAGACTGGAAGTTAGCCTTTAGCACAATCATTGACCGTGAGTGATGATTATGTCTAATTGAAGGAGACTTTCGCTACCTGTAACACAGCTGGGGGGCCTTGAGCATATTGGACAGTGGAAAACAGACAATGAGAAAAAACTGTGCTATAGGAGATGAAGGAAGAGAAGAGATACGCTGCAGAGGAATGGAATTGAGTGACATGGTAAGTTGAGCTGTGAAGGAAAAGGTGGTGGTCAAATTAACAGTAAAACCCAGGTTAATGACTATGATCTCTATAGTGGGACAAAATTAAGTGGCATAACGGACCCAAGTTTGTTTTAAATCCTCCAGTCTAATAATAAACAAAATCCACATATGAACAATGATATCTGTGCCATATTTAAAAACCCAAATTTTTCTTTTTTAATTATTCCATATAAAATTATTTGGTGGCAGCTGTGGCTGTGTGGAGTTTACATCCTCTGCTTTTTAGCTTCAACACAGAGTTATATGGACAAATTCGGTGACTAACTAAGCATCTACTAACATCGTCTTTTAACAAAAAAGATGCATGCTAAAATTTGTCCTAACAAAGGGGATTTCCAATTCCAGGAAACATACTGCCTTTTAAAGCACCCACAACACCCATTAGAAGTGGTGTGCAGTTCAATGTGGAATGGATCAGTTCTCAGTATAATTTAGAAAAACAATATGTACATCATGCATCAGTGGAAAGAACACATTGTCTCCAAATCTGAGCACTCAAAATAATTGGATATAGTGTTGTTTTCTTCAGGCTTCATTACAGCTAGTGTTTATAAGTGTGCACTTGTGAAGATGTCCACTTTTATTTGTATATGAGAATGTAGATAAACGTGTAGATGAACGCATGTACACATGCAAGTGCACGCAGACATTTGCTTGTCAACCCTGTATGTGTGTTGTGTGTAGGAATGAACGCTTGAACTGACACGTGCCAGAGACAAGAACGCCACATGAGGCTCTTTCCCTCTATTTCCACATGGCACTAAGCTACCTGGCATGAGCATTGGCCATGGGAGTAGCTTCAGATGATCTAGGAGGGTATTGGATGGCCGTGGTTGCCTTTTACAATAACCTGGCAAGGTCTAAATTCATTAGGGTAAAATTTGGCCCTTGCTGCAGTGCAATGGTGCCCACAGTATTTGGCCCTGCTGCACTGTGCTGTGCTAGGCTGAGCCATGGAGCCGTTTTTGCTGGATCCAGAAAGAGCCATTAACGGCTGCTTGTGATGATAGTTATGCTCCCCAGTGTCAAACACAGATAGTTACCTTTGAGTGATTTGAGCGATTACCCTTTTCACACAGGCTCTGGAATAATGGGTTAGATATGTGAGCGCTGGGAGGAGGGACACACAATGTGAAAGGCAACCTAAAAAGAGGGCAACCTTTTCATCAAAAATATTTTAATAAATGACATGTTTCCTAAGCATTCATTCTAAAACGGTCACAAACTGTAATGAGTTTAGTCATGCTTTTTTATTTATTACAATGCATTTTCATGTAAAACTTCTCCACTGACTGCAATTCCTACAGTTGTCACTCAGCAGTTATTCCTACACTGCAGAGATGTGATGAAAAGTGAAACTTCACTGCTAACTTCACACAGCAGTGTTAAATCAATACTTTGTAAAAGAAAGAAAATAGATCCAGGCTACTGTTGTGGACCTGCCTTGAGTTTTTGGCTTCTTGAGGTTCTCTTGAGTTAAAATCAGAGTGATGTCAATGTTTACAGTCTCCACTTTAATATCTCTTTGCAATACAACTTAAAAATGATCTTTCCTTTGTTCTAACACTAACAACACTTTTAGTTTAGATCTACCTTAATGTGTGAACACTTTTATTATTAAAGTACAATGGTGGTTACAAAGCCTTATTCATTTTTTTACACACTTTAAATTTTATATTGTGTATGTAATTTGTACTTCCTAATTTAACTTCTTGGTGTTGGTGAGAATGTATTACACATCTCATGGCTTGAGGTCTTACAATGTCATTACACAAAAATGTTGTGTGGACCAAAACTGAAAAAAAAATAATCTGGCTAGGACTTCAGAGAGTTGAAGCACAATGCATGCCCCACTGAAGTGTGGCCGCTTTGTACTGTAACCCACAACTGTAACTGACACATGTGTACTTTTATACTTGATGGTATGTGCTATAAACACTACCATGAAGAGAAGAAGCATACATGCCATTTCCCTATAAACACACACAAAAATTCACACAAGCCCAACTGGCAAAAAAAAAAAACAGCTGGCTTGGAGCACCAGATGGACAGCAGCTCACCATGTTAGCCGAATTATAGATATGAAAGTATGTAAAAAAGCTGAATGTGTTGCTGTAGAAAACCCATGTGTAGGCTCAAATGCATGTGAATGTAAGTGCTATACAAGTGCATTCTGTACAATGGAACAGTGCCATAAACAGGGGGCACCTCTCCTATTTGATAACAGATAGTCTCCCGTAGGATGGGCCATTATTCCTTTGCATTTCACAGAGCAAATGAACTTGACAGATGGCTGTGTCACCCAGACCCTTGACTACCAACCTGATTATGCAGAAAACAATACAATAGACTAGAGCAAGGGAATCATTACCGAAGGTGTGGATTGTGAGTTTGAGAGCACAGCCCAACAGCTCACCCACAGTCGAGGACAATGCATCGGAGCCGAACAAAATTACACTTGTGAAATTGAACAGCAAGAGTGAGTTTAACATAAACTAGGTTACAGTCAGGCAATCTGTCATCAGGCTAAAGCCATTGTCTAGGGCTGCTTGCATGGCATATGAACTCATCCGTCATCTCTGGCTCCATTAATGGCTGCAGCTCAGGTTTTAAACTATAGAGGTTTATGGGCTGGGGCAAAACTCCCATACTGCCACAATATGAATGTGGTGCTGGAGTGTATTAGATATTGAGGTGAGTGATATAGGTGTTTGGCAAGGTCTGAGGTTAGATAAAACATAAAAAAGTTGCAAGTGTAATATATACTATATATATATATATATATTTTTTTATGCTCAGAACAGATTGGAAGTTTATTCCTCATGGCAGCATTAAAGACTAAACACACAACCCCTATTTAACCTGTTTAACTTTTATTAAGTCCACGTTTTAAAAAGTAACAATAACTTTCTCTGCCACTTGCATCACTAAGACAACCATGTGCAGTCAATGTGCATCTTCTTTAACATCGCAACATGAACTTTCTTGCACCATGGCCGGAGTGTTCTTTACATCTTTAGTTTATACACTTCTGTTTGCAGTTGGTCTGGGTATTTGTGAAGTGTGAAGTGTCACAAAGCTCACATAGGCGTTTAATGTCATAAATGTGAAGCCTGGCCTACGTGGTAAAACGTTTGTTCAACCTGTACAGTTGTGCAAACGTGCTTCTCTCCTCTCGCTCTTGACAGTGTGTCACACCTCGTTGCCGACTTTCAAAGCAAGCCAAGCAGTGGCCTTGCGTCAGTTTATGACCCTCAGTGTTAGGTAGTATGTACACACAGCTACTCAAATCAAGAGCCAAAGTTTGTAGCTCAGTGGTTAAAAATAAATCTTGAATAAGAAATTTCACACTGTTTTGTAAATGTGCTATAAGAGAGAGGAGGTGTGCAAGCAAGGAGTAAAGGAAAAGGGGGAAAAACACTGCCTTTAAATGACTTCGATTTCCAGTGTGATGAATCACAGAGTTGCAAATCCCTTTTTAGCTAATTGCTACCAGCATGTGAGATTTCGCCCCTTCTCCTCCTCCATGTTCAATATCAATTTTCAGGGCCAGCACAGAGAGATAGCCCTGGTCTGTTCCCCTGAGTCTTTCCAGTGGCCTCGCTGATAAAAACTGCACTAACAGCACTTAGCCATTTCAGAGACGTAGGAAACACACACACACACACACAAGCACTCGTATTCACAGCTGTGTGCGGTAATGAAGGAGAAAAGATGGGCCAATCGAACTGAAACAGGGAACAGGCTGGTGTCATCTGCTTCGTGACCTTCTGAGAAGACTGGGTGTGTATACGGACATGTGTGTGTGCTCTCCTCAAGAAGTCTAGAGGTCAGACCTGTGCTCACTGAAGGAAATTTACATTTGTTCTCTTCACTATGGACAGGCTGTCCCCTATGGAGAATGCAGGGATTGTGTGCAGATTGGTCAGCTAAACTCTCCTGGTGATGGTTATGTAGGAGCACATTAACATAATGCAAGTTGACCTTACATTTTAAGTTGTTTTATTAATGTATTTTATTAACCAAAATACCAAACCCAAAAAAATAAGAATCAGTAGTTGGTCATAAAGATTATATTGTATAATAAAGTAAAATCTTGATAAATACCTTCAATCTGTGTTGGTCTATAATTATGTTATATGGAATATAAGACCAAATGTTATGACTTATGTAAGTATTATAATATCCATTCTTGTGTGTTTAATGTGAAGTTTAGTGTGCAATTCCAACAGTTTCTCACCCTTGACCATTCTTAAGAGGAGAACAGCGACATATAGCCTAGCAGAAGTCCCCTGACACCTTCTGCTCCACTCAGGCAGCTACCTTTCACAATTAAAGAGCCGCCTCCACCTCAGAATCCATCACGGAAAAGTGTGAACCCAGTGTACTCCAGTCAATAACAATAGACATGTACTTTACCAGAGTGTGTGGGGGTGTGTATGTGTGTCACAGAGTTGGCTTTGAGTAAACATTCAAAACCTTCCAAAATGCCAAAGTGAGGTAACTTGGTGTTTGCCACATATGGACATAAAAATAAAGAAAACACCAGAGATTAAAAGTGTAAGCCAAGTTTTGGAACGCCAAGAAAACAAATTTACCATCTTAATTTAAACTGCAGATGTACTTATATATTAATATTCTTTTAAGAGCGAGAAAAGAGACAGAAAATTAGGCATGTTAAAGTTTATGCTGTAACACATACATAATTGTATAGCACTTAAAAACATAGTGTTATTTTGTTACTTATTTTTGTAAGTTGTATTTTCTAATGATGAACACTTTTTTTCTTTAAGCTTATAAAGCAAAATTGAGGAGCTAAACTGTTGTTTATTGCTTTAATCAACATTAGCTATTGCACGTAACTTTTAATGTACAATGCTCAAATATTTTATTTGTTCAGAGCATGTGGGTGATTTGATTTAAGTGCTTTATCTAGCAGCTGCAAGCCCGGTCCCTGTACTTTGGCTTTTCTTTTAGCTCCTTAATGTTTTGTGTTTAAGTGGCTTTTAGGCTAAGTCACTTACTCTTCTTCCGATTATGCAAAAAGCTTTAACGTGGAGCATGGTTTGACAGAGGTTTGAGAGCTCTGAGGCCTTTGCGCCCTGCTCTTTTCTCTTCTTTACTCTAATCTGATTTCTAGCAGGCATCTTTGATCTATCCACGGGCCAGAGGATAGCAAGCTGCTACATGGGGCCTTGCCTCTACAGATGAAGTGAGTATGGAGATTAGTAGCTTTCCCTTACAGCTTTAGTGGCTAATACCTGATTAGGGCCCCGAGTCAGCCAATTGTCTCAGTGCTGGCTATCAATGCTCGCTCGGACTGGAGAAAGAGGCAGTGGGAGGCAGAGGGCTGAACTCAGATGGGTGGTTATGGGAGAGAGGGTTGGGATGAAGGTTGATTTCGTAATGGATACTCATTTTATCCCACCCCACTAAGAAGATTAGGCTTTGGGGTCTCATATTAGCTGTGCTCTCTAGGCCTTTGGTGGTCCAGGCAGCTTTATTATAGTGTTTGTTTGTGTTTCTCTCTTTCTCTCTCTCTTGAAATCCACAATTAATTTAATAATTGTGAATCTGGATCAACTTTTCTGTGTTACTCCTCTGGAATTCTGGTGAAATTCAACCTTATTATAAAAAATGTATTACAGATGCAACACTATGTTTCTCATTTTGTGTTGATATATTAATGTAAATTAAATTAAATGAGGAAAGTTTACGTAAAGCTCCACCACCCGTTTTTCCTCTTGTCATTCCCGTCTCAACACCACCACTCACTCCCAACAGAAGCGTAGTAAATTTATTAGACCAATGGGAGCACTCCTTTTTCTGGAAGCGAACGCGTGATTGGCTAAAACTTCCACTACAGGCTGGTTTCATCTATTAAAATCCTTAATTTTAAAGTCTAGAGATGATGTCTCAAGGTCTCATTTTTTTACAGATGATTCTTGTTAAAATAAGCAGGTGATTAAACTGTCAAACTAAATACAAGAGTTAAAAAAAAAAAAAAAGGCCAGTAATTGTGGCTGAAGTTGATCCAAAATATGGCCATAATTTAGCCATCATAGAAACCATCATTTTTTTTTGTTATTGGCATTTTCTATGACCCTTGTGTTCTTTATTGTTTTTGCAGCTGAATATTGTTGCACCTTTTTGCCACTCCTGCGCTCCCTTTGTGCTCTGGTGTGGATGTGTGGACACCCACTGAAAAGAATAAAATGAAGAAAGGTGAAAGAACAGGATCAGGAGGAGACACTTCAGAAAAGGCAGAGCAGCCTCATTATCCTAAGAGCTACATTACTTTATGAGTATACTCTTTATCTACTTACAATCTCTTTCTCTTTGTTCCTCCGTCCATGCCTCATAACACCTTCTAATCTCTGTGAGAAAGGAGAGTGTACGCTTGCACAGCTCTGTTAATGGTGCCTTATTAGTGCCATGCTAAACCTCTGGATAGAGAAACTATTAAGTAGATTAGGCCCATATGCATACTATTTTGTTTTTAAGTAAATTAGGTGTTATGGACTTTAGTATTCTAGATGATTAGCTGCTCGTTATCTGAACCCATTATTGCCACCTAAGTCGTCAAAAGAGCCCTATTATCTACAAAAACCTCGAGCAGTACCTGGCAGTTTAATGAGGGTGTTTGAAATTAATTAACTAAAGAGTGTATTTGTGTTCACCATACCCTAGTGATGTCTTGTTTGCATATTGTCTTTTAATAATTACAATAGGACACATAGGCTACTGTGTCCTTCAGCCCTAATATGTATATTGCTGGACATGAGTTAGTTAAGAAGAAGTTATCTAACTAAAGCTACTTTTGCTCTTGTGCTATTTTCCCCATCAAAGGCCAGAAACCATTTAGCGTCCCAGAGGAGAAGCCAAGTTAACGCCTGTGGTCCCTTGCGGTCAGCTAATGAGTATGGCCATGCATTGCAACAACACCCCCCTCCCTCTTATTTCTCAGTCCTCTAAGAGTGGAATCGATACTTGAAGTCAAAGGCCTAACATTTTTGGCCTACACAGCCAGCAGTCCCGCACTGGTGACCCTACCCCCTTCCAAATTAGCAGAATTTCAGCATACCATGCCGTGCATGTGTTAAGGTTACTCAACCTTACAAAGGTTAGTCTGAGACAATTTTCTTATTTTTTTGTCTTTCTTTTTTAGAGCATAAACCTTTACTAAAGATTATGATTACATATATAGATCTCTGCTCCAAAGGACCAGTCGGTGCCGTGTCGTTTTGGAGCCACTGATACCATGGCACAGGAAGCAGCTGACACAGCCTTTGTTATTTTCAAACTCCATTAATAATATATGATCTCCTTGTGCTCCCCTAGAATGGTTCCAGGCTGTTTACATAAATTGACAAAGATGCCAAAAGGCATGTTGAGATTTATTTTTTCTTCTAAAATTTTGCCCCAAAAGATACAAAAATAAAACAATATTTATTAATTGGAGGCTATCTAGGTTGTATTTACATATTTCATATTTATTTAGTATGTTTTTCAACTATCAAAAGGCATTTGACTGACACAAATATATTATTCTATTTATGTGTAATGTCCCAGGGGCCTGTTAATTATTTGTTTTCTTGACTATGAAATTTAAAGAAATGCATCAAAAGTCTATTTATGCTTTATGATTCCTTTTTTATGTCTCTTATGTTTGCAGAGACTCAAAGACAATCAAACCATGATGCAGTTGATTATATTAATTCAATCCAAAATCATTTAGTAACAAGCTTGGCAACAGTGGTGACTACACATTTCAACACAGGCTGTGGTCTAATTCCCTTTGAGTCATGTTACATTGAGGCCAATCATTTTAAAGATAAAAGGAAGATCAAGAAAAGGCAATGGTCTGGTATGCAGTTTATTATTGTGAAGTAATGCATTCTCTGCTGGAAAATTGAGATCTGTCAGAGACATTTTGGGTGAAGCATGATTGACATTTTGTTGTGGTGACAAGCAGTGATCTGAGTAGTCACATTTGTTTTATCACTTGACACAGTTAACGTCACTGTGCATTTTGTGAATTATGCATTATGCAGCTACAAAGGAAGGGTAACATAGCTTTACAAAACTCTGTTTCAAGATATTTTTGGGCACCTACAAGAGCATAAACATTTATTTTTTTGCTGTCTTTTTGTAAACACAATGGTGTATTGCAAGTGTCTTTGTTAACACCTTGCATGTTTCTTCGTCATTACCAAAAAAGGGAAAGAAGCCTCTTCAATTTGTGAGCGCAACGAGTCATTATTAGAAATGACAGTTGAACCTGATGAGATTGCATTTCAAACTGAAAACCAAATTGCTATCAGACCGATGTGATTTTCTTGTGCTGGGACCATGCTAATTCTGTCAAAACAGTGGTAAATGTATTTAAAAAGCCATAATAGCACATTATCATACAATATTCTCGTGCCCTCATACCTGAACCCTATTAATGCTTGAACCTCGGTTTGCATGTAAATGTGGTCAACTTTCATATCATCAAAATACACATGTCATACAGCATCACTGATATGTTTATGTCTACACATGGAAATTTCTGTGTGTGAATATGAGTTGTAAACAATAAACAACCTAAATTATTGTGCAGTGATAGCAGACAGAGATAGACATTCAACAGTAATAAAACATTTTTCACTGAATATATTCTTTGAAAAGTCAAATTAGCTTTTGCTACAATCACAACCACTTGCACTTTGTTGTACTCTCACATTATGATAGATAAAATTTTATTTATGTCTATTTGTTTTTTAAAAGTACACAGACCAACAATGTATCTGTAAGTGTATATGTACATGCACTATACTAAAGAATTGCATTGTAATTGTTTGTGATTTATTAAAATTATTGCATTTTGGTGTACTCTTTACTATTGACTTTCAGTTATATGTTTGAGCCCTCAAGTTACCCTTTGGGTAAAAAGAAATAGAAACAGAAGGCAACTCAAGACAGAAAGAGAGAAGGGAAGAGATATATGTAGAGTGGCACTGGCTAAGGAAGCAAACCTACTTTCCATCATTATCCTGTAAAATGTCATTTGATTGGCTGCTCAATGGCAGGAGCCCCCAGTGGCTGCAGCTCTGTCATCGGGCTAAGGAGGGAAACACACAGCATTTCACTTTTTCTGTCAAAACTAGCTTTACCCAAATGGTATCATTTTAAATGCCATGACAGTGGAAGGTGGAAGGGAGTGTGATGGGCCTAAGGGTATACATAGACCCCATATGCTAGTGACACTGATACAAGTGTAATTCTAGACTATTAGAGTGACACGGGAGAGCCTCCTAACCCTAGCCACACACACACGCACACCTAGTGAGGCAGCTGAAGGGGGAACAGGCTGTCATGCCATGAAAATTTAAGAAATTCTTTAACCTGGCCTTACCTGATCCCCCCTCCTTTGAATATTTTATAATGCCAAAATGATTTATTAACTTAAGACAGGTACAGCTCAGTAGGGCCAGGTAAAGCCACAAGGACAACAGTGGGCAAGACCTACTGGGTGGAAAAAGTTACAGAGAACATTTATAACTAGGCACTGCTTTTAACTACACAAGAGTTGGCATACTTGTCATTGTTGTAAACTAAGATTTTTTAATCATCACAAGGCAAATTTCTTGTTAGATCTATGGCTGCATTTAGGTACTGTCTACATCTCCCACTGCTCACTACAGCACTTGACTTTATTATACTAGATTTTTACAATAAAACTTTCTGCCCAGGCAGTAGTAGGGTTTTTGTTTGCATAATCTAAACCATGTTCTGGCATCTAATTTGTCTCATTTAGCCATTTTGTGACTTGGCTGCATTTCACTCAATTCATTTCATTTTATGGCTCATGCTTGCCAGGGACTGTGTTTGCTCAACAATGTCACAAAGGTCAAAAGCATGGACGAAGAAACTTGAGGGAGAAACTGAATAAAATATAAAAAATGGTTATGTACAGCTATATAAAACCGTAAGTGAGAAGCAATGAAATGGGGGAAAGTCAGGGAGTACTGAAGTATTTAGGGCCCATGGGAGCCAGAGAGTGAACAAAAGCATCCCTTCTGCTAATTGACTGCAGAATTAGCCCCATCTTTCCCAGTGGGACTGTGGTGATGCAGTGGCAGATGGAGGCAGACTGGGCACCAATGCAGAAAAAAAGACCTGGAAAACCTGCCGTGAAGCTGCTCACAATTGTGGGTCACAACACTGCAACACGTTCCTTGTTTAACAGAACAAGGCCAGGCATAGGGAGAGGGCTGTGAGGTCTGGGATGAGGGGTCACAAAGGTCATGAGAGAAAGCCAGTGAATAAAGACTAGTAGACTAACAGCTATTTGTTTTATTTTCAACATGTTTATTCTGACTTTCCAAAAAGACAGACTTTCCAACTAAACTCACTTTTGAACCAGAGAAGTAATTATGTAAATATAAAATCTTTAATGAGATTGAATGAAAGCTATTGGACAAATCAAAACTATTATTATACTTAGATTTTCTTTAAATTTTGTGGTTTTGGATGGTAGCAAAATATTATACAACTCTGATTATCCAGGCTATGTCTTATGCGGCTGTGTTTTCATTCACAGTTTTTGAAAAAAAAATAACTTTGTGCACATAAGTGTTTCAAAATAAATTCTTATTAAAGCCCACTCGTATAATTCAGCATGGGATTCTAGTCAGGACTACCTTGTTGTTGTTTTTCCTGACTAATTTCCAAACTAAAATTGGGTCTGTAGCAGTTGAAAGGGAGTCAGTTTGGGGAATTCTAAAATATTGTGGTGGTTTGGACACTAACCAAGGGACAACAGTCCAGTGAACTGACACCACACCACCCTGCATAACCAAGTAACTCCTACCACTGTGAAGTTGAATTGCATTGCTCAAAGCACTTTTTTAAGTGTTAAAGCGGCCCGTCCTCTTTCGAGGGATTACTCTGAGGAATGTATTTACAGTTTCTTTCTCTAAAGGCTGTATGGAAATCAGAGCACTACAGACAGCACTCATGGCTGTTTTGAAATTCTAAAAAGGTGGGGAGTAAAACTATATTGTCCTTTTGAGGATGCAGGAGGATGCTTTCCATTCTGTGCTGCACCATGACTGTCATAGTAATCTGATATGACAAATTCACATACAGTGGATTAACTGCCGGTGGTGAAAGCCAGAGCGGTTAATATTTGTTGATGTTGCTTTTATCCATCAGGCCTGGTGTCCCTGGGCTGTGGTTACCCTGACGATGAGAGGAAGAAAAAAAGGAGAGGCGAGGAAACACTTTATCCTGGCGACCAAGAGGAGCAAAAAATGTGGGGGCCACTGGGCCTGCTCATCACTTTGTATGCTGTCAAAATCTTTGATGTTGCCTGCACTTGATGTCGGAGGCTATGAAAAATGCTTAGCTCAATTTAAGCCTCTCACAAAAAAGGGCTAACAACTGTAATTAAATCATTAAATTCTTGTCTACGCTTCACAGAGCATAGAGAAAATTAACTTCCCACCAACCTCATTTTCTACTTGAACATGAAATAATGATTTTTTTTTTCCCTTTTTTTCTGGAGCTCATATAATTACAAAGCTAACATCTGATAGAGTCAGCATCCAGGGGGGATTATCACATGCATGAGTATTAGACCTCATTACCAGCTTGACTGCAAAATTATTACATCTTGTAATTGGATGGTGAGATTTATACACAGATTGGCCGGGTTTCTGTAAGATTGTAATTACAAGCTTCATTGGTTTGCTACTTATCGTAACTTCACAGAGAAAACAACTGGTAAAATGAAATGAGCATTTCATTAACCTATCGGCTTATCAGGGGAAAAACCTGTGTAACGTTCATGTATGCATTAACATAAATAGGATCATTCATTCTGCTGCCAGATAGCCTGGGCTGGAGCTGTGTGTTTATTTTCTAGCAATGAAGGTGGAGGCTGAAAAGAGACAGCATGGCGGTCCATGTGATTGCACATGGAATTGGGAGATTGGCAGCAATATTCATTCATTTTTACAGAGTTTATTTAACATTCATAATCCTGTGTTGATGGAGAGAAAGGGGGGTGGGAGGTGTAGATATGAAGAAAGGTAGAAGGCAAAAATAATAATGAATTAGTGTCTAACGTTACAAGGGATGAACTCAATATATCTATTACTTAAAGACTAACTGACTGTGAAAGTGCTCATTTCACGAGAGACGAGGCAGGAGCTGGCGGCTGCTTGTGGGGCTCTGAGGTTGGCTTGCTTGTCCCCTCCTTCCTTCCTTTCCCTCTCTCACAGCTTTGATGTTTCCCCTTTCACTGTTAACAAACTCTGGCCGTGTTCGCCTCTTGCTCAAACACAACGGCAGGTGCAGATTGGATGCCCACATAAATAACCCCCTCACACAATGACGCCGGGGGATCGATCCAGATTTTGATGGGTGCTGGTGCTCATACAAAAGGAGAGCATGTGTGTATGTTTGTGTGTGTTAAGAAGGGGTGAGCGGAAAACAAAAAGGGGTGACTAGAATGGGACAGAAGGAAAGAACATCGGAAAAGGGGGCGATAGAGGAGGGGGTTTAAATGGTTCAATTACAAGGCGAACACAATTTTTCTCTTCTTAACAAGAGATTTCATGGTGTGGCCCAGTCTTTGGCAGAAACAGCTGAGTGCCACTAATATTAAAGCATTACATTGTGCCAGGTCTGCTGGCCTCTTTTGGAAATGGAGTCAGTTGTTTTTGGACTTCATTGTCCAGAATGTATTTTTCTTTTTATCAGTGGTAAATGGTAAATATCATTCAAAGCAATATTGAAAGAAATTGTAATTATATGTGTTGTATACATATTGTAAATGTATTGTAAGTTTTATCTATTATTATTTTGTAAAAATGTATTATCTTTGTTATCCAGGGTATCCCCTGCCCATATTGAATAAATGACTATTTATGTAAATATTTAATCTTTATTTATTTATTTGTTTTTTTAAGATTTTAGACTGTGAGACTATTAAATCACATTTTCTTCTGAAATCTAGAAGTCCTATTTGCATTAGTTGTGTAGGTAGCTATGTCATAAGTATCCAAATGTTATATGTTGTGTTTATGCCAATAAAAAAAGTTACCTCAAGTCAGACAATCTATTTAAAGCTGAGCCTTTTGTGACTGACTGTCATTTTCATTTCTGACCTCTTGACCTCCCAGTGTTAGGGATCAGCCTGCTGAGGGGCTAATCACATGATTGTTCATCTCTGCATTTGAAGCAAGAAGGTTTTAGGCCAACAAATGGAGTCAAATTTTACACCTCTTAATTTCTCCTGTGTTTTATGGCCAATTAAACTGCAGAAAGTCAAACTATAAGGCATCTAAAACAAAGTGAGTGTGATCAGTGAAGAAGTGACTGCAGTGTTGTTAAGAGTGAGAGGTTGAGGCATTCTGGGGAGCATGTCCAGCAACATTAAAACAGCAGGTTTCAATAGTTAGAACAAAGACAGAGCAAAAGTAAATGGCTGCACAACACAAAAACAGATGAAAGAAACAGCCTCATTAAAATTCCATTTGTCATGCTGTCTGTTGATCATTTTATCTGTAAGTCTATCCTTTACACCATTATCAAAGAGTCTAATTTCAAAAGAATGCTTCAGTGTACAGACATCCTTTTTCCCCAAGAAGGCCTTTACTTAAAATTCAATTAAAAGTGTTGATAAATACATGGAAAAAATGTGTGATATCATAGCAGAGAAATATAGCATACTGTCATTTTTGTCCCATTTAAAAAAGTAAACATTTGAATTCTGAAATGGGAGATCTTTATAAGCATATGTTTCAACTCACAAAGTATGTTGATTTGTTTTATTATACATTGCATAAGTCTTCTGTTCTTTGCACTTGCCTGCACTTTGATCATGTGGGTGTTCTTTGAGAAGAATTAGCTGGACGGCTACCTAGAATCCTGCATTCAGAGCGGTAAACTGTTGTTTTCATTCACCGAATTAGTATTACACAGGAGCACGGCATAGTGTGCAACAGGTCATAAATCATTCAGTAAAGCTAATTTAATATGGCAAATTTGATTTAGATTTTCCCTAAACCTATGTCTGAATCTGTCCTTGAGGTAGCTGACTAGCTGCCAATGGAAAAAAAAAGCTTCATATAAAAATAAATTCATGAGCTCTCAATGTTAATCCTCTTAGCTCTGAACTGATATAAAACACCCAACTCAATATAGTTAAAACCTTTTAAAGGCCAGTAAATGCTATATCCTTTTTTCTCTCCTTTCCCTCTATATCTCCTTTTATCCCTCCTTTGGCTAGCTATAGCTATTCATTAGCTGCAGCCCCTATGGCAATGAGAGTCTTTAACCTCCATTAGATCTAATGTTGATATGTTTCCCCAGCAAAGAGCCAAAACAATTAACACCCCTTCTCACATTTCTCTCCCCTTGGCCCCTAACCACATCAGAATATGGGCCCACCCATTCATTACCCACCACTGAGAGTGCCTCTGGGGAAGAAGAAGTCAGATCCCTGAATGTCTTTTGTATGGTATGCATTTAGAAGCCAGAGTGAGTTAAAAGAAACTTGTCAACAATAATGAAGTGCTGTGTTTTCCCTAAAACTGGTAGCAAGTGTTGAAGTGAGGGCTGTGTGAGATGCTCAGTCATGATAATAGTTAATGATGGCAATGTGCCACCAGCTTCTGGATTTATTCTAGAAAAAGTCATTTTTATGGACACCCTGTCATCAATTTACTGATGTAAATTGATGACAGTTATTGACATTTTTGGAAATACTTGGATCTATGTAAGTTTAAAGACCTCACAGCAAAAGAGCCCCATGAGACTTGTACGTTTTGACATTTCAGTAGTATATATAGCAACACAAGTCATCTAGGGTAAAATCATCTATGGCCGGGCTTACTTGTTGCACTGCATTATTGGAGAAACTGTGCTGCTCAAGCTGCCGCTAAGCACTTTTAAATTTGGCTGAGCCCAGAAGCTCCATGTCATGTCAAAACCTGAGAACAACACCTCTCAGAGTGTTTAGCTGTCAAGTGCACATTATCTTGACCTTCTAAAACCCAGAATAGCCTTCTTTTTTAATCCAGGAAATTCCTAGTTTCCTTACCTTATAGGTGTGGTTGTGCTGTGAGTGTATCAAGTGTCTCACTGTAACACCAGTGGTTCTGGGACAGCTGAATAGTTTAGGTGCTGTGACGCAGTTAAGAGTTAAGAGTATTTGTTGCAGGGATGCATGAGTGTGTGTTTGAAGTAGTTGTTAGTGGGATGTGGGTAATCACTTACGCCAGCCTATTGACATCTATCATATTCACTTAATCTTTTTCTTCTGGGTAAAACAGCTTTTGGTTTCAACGCCTAATTTGATAATCTGTTAGAAAAGCACAAAAGGGGCATTCTGTAGATTCTTAACCTTTCCTCAACTTTCGCACTCCCAGAGGCAGGAAAAGAGTATCTTTCACCACAGTTATTAGTTCACAGAGACACCCTTGACCTCTGCGGTGGTAGCCAACTGTCAACATAATTGGTGTTGTTGTAATGCACGTTCACGCTCGGTATCTTCCATGGGAGTCATTCCGGTCTCATGAACTGAGGTCAACTAGTTTAGTGGATTCACTAAAGTTTGATATAACTTATTGCAGCTTTGACTTATGCTGTAAGTATAACGTTGTTATGAATGTTGGAAGTGTGGAATCAAAAACTTTTTAAATGCATCCTTGTTGTTTATTTTTCATTAAATCATAATGTTTAAAATAAGAAAAAAAACGTTTGCTGATGAAGGTGGATTTCATAGAAAATTTTTTTCTTTACAATTTATTGGTTGCAGTTTTAAATGAGCAAGGGGTGTGTATTTTTCTGTAAATTAAAAAAAAAAGATAATACATATAAATAATAATATTATAATCATAATATCATAATAATCATGATAATATAATCAAGTACTTTTATATAATTTGAATATTATTATAAATTACTTTATTGTTGTTGTTTCTTTTTTATGGTAACATTTCTTGGTCATGACGATTACTGGGTCCTATCTTCATCAGAACAAATAAATACTGTAACGTAACTAAAAGAATAAAAGTACTGTCAGTGGATAGTGTGAACTTTATTTTTGTGTTGAGATTTGTGGCGCAACATGAGTGTGCAGTGTGAGCTTCGGGGAAGAGTTAAAGAGCCAGCGCGTGTCACGCGGGGACTGACAGGCGCGAATAGACGTGCAGATCCAGATGGTGAAAGCCCATCTGTTTCTAGGAAGTGCATTAGAAATGAACGTGTACGGGTGGACAGCGGTTAAAACGAGAGGATCCGGAACCAACCCCCCCCCCCCTCTTCACCCGCCCTCTGTGCGTAACGTGTGTGATGTGTGTGTCTTGTAGAACCTGGAGTGCTTTGCTCGTGCTGGTAATGGGACTTTAACTACAAGAGCCGATAAATCACTTAACAAATATGGTTTATTGCCTTCAACACGCGTCTGTGTTTGGGACATGGGCCGCTGTTAAAAAATAGAAGAAGACGGCATTACAAGCAATATGGCAAATGCGTAATTTGTACAACCTAACCGTATTAAACAAAGCAGTTTATGTTTTTGTTATTATCATCACTCTGTACTTTATTTTTATTCGACCCGTATTATTATTAAGGGTTGACTTTTTGACATCTCCTCTATGTCTCGTACCCTCCACACTTTCCCCACCACAGCCTTCATATTTAGCCCCCTGCGCACATTTCCAGCGGGTTATCACAATTGCCATTCGTCCCCTCTTTTCTGATGTGTTTGCCAGATTACCATCAGTGCCCCTCAGATATTTTTAACAGATCCTTCGCGCGCTTCGGCAATATCCACTCGGAGCCATCTGGTGCAGATCAGAATCTAGACTGACTTCTCTCTGGGCTGCAGTCGTTAAAAGCATTAAATCTCGATCTACAGAAAAAGGCTTCTGAGATGGGTCGGGTGCCTGATAGAAGAATCACAGTGGCTCAAATGTAACTGTAAAACATGCCACACTCAGGTAAGAAAACTTAGTGGAGAGGAGGGGAGTTTTCTTTCTTTTATTTTTATTTTTCACATTTTCGCTTTAAAAAAAAAGGCCTATACAAAATACACACATACAATAAACGACAATTTAACAAATACAAATTTTGCAGACTTTGTAGTATTCTTCGACGTTAGCTATTTTGGTATTTAAATTGAGAATATATATATACCGAATGTGTTTGTAACGCTGTTTAATGTTTGAGATTAAACTAGAAAAGAAGAAAGAAAAATGCGCACACCATTTTGAGAAAATTATCTAACAAAGTAATCTAAC
Source organism: Neodontobutis hainanensis (assembly GCA_024349245.1). Lineage (NCBI taxonomy): Eukaryota > Metazoa > Chordata > Actinopteri > Gobiiformes > Odontobutidae > Neodontobutis > Neodontobutis hainanensis. The sequence continues at coordinate 7,872,497 of JALDNG010000004.1, read as the reverse complement.
TTAATGAATGCATTTAATATAATGACAAGGCCATAAAAAAGTGGGGAGGAAAAGAGTATTTTATTATTTCAAAAAGTAAAAAAAAAAAAAAAAGATTTAAACTACAATAACCCGTTCTTGTATTATCACACTAACATATTGGGGACAATGTATTATAGTCCATTAAAAATGCATTCAATTGTCTTGGATTAAGTTTTAAAATCACCAGAAGGAAAGCACTGAAGCGAGCTCGGAGTGCACTTTTAAATGTAATAAGCTTTCGATGAGTTCATAAATGCCCCAGCAACAGCGCGTAAAAGCACTAATTCCTCTGCTCTGAGCAATTTCCTTTAATTACAAGTGAAGTGTGTTCAAAGTTAGTTCCTTCTTGTTGTTTGTGACGGGTTTACTTCCCCCTGTGTCGGACAGCTGTAAAATCTTGTAGACAGGTTGTCATACAACAATCAAAGGCTTCGGTGAATGGACTCTAATGCTTGAACATTTAACATACAATAAGTCCAAACACGGGGAGAGAGAGAGGGAGGGAAGAAGTGGAGAGAGAGGGAGAGAGACCTCAGCCAATGCGCGCGCTCTCTTCACATTATCCACATTGCTCCAAACAAGGAGGAGCTTGCGGGCTCAAGTAGGGGATGCCAATCAAAGCATCAACTTCAAATTGTATCTGAGAGATCAGCCTGGAGACCTCAGGGCCAGGCGCGTCAGTTGGAGCGCAATTGTTGATCAGATCACATCCAGCAGCGGACTGCGCGCAAGAAAACCAGAGAGGAAGCCGAGATTTAAGAGCGACTTGTTTTGACTGCATTCCACTGCATGTGTCTGCTGTGAGCACACTACCTACGCTCTCCTTGTTCCTTTTTTCTTTCTTTTTTCTCTCTCACACTTTTCTTCGTTTACCACCGGACCATAGAGCTGTTTAAAAACACGGCGGTGGAGATGTCTTTCCCGCAGCTCGGCTACCCGCAGTACTTAAGTGCTTCCCAGGCAGTGTACGGGAGCGACAGACCGGGAGTTCTTACGCCCTCGTCCCGAGGAGGAAGCACTGAAATCGGGGGAAGCCCATCCGCCACAGCAGCGGCTGTCACCTCGGTACTGGGCATGTACGCCAACCCATACGCACACAACTACAGCGCATTTTTACCCTACACCAGCGCGGACCTGGCACTTTTTTCACAAATGGTAAGAAGAAAAGCTTTGTTAATCCTGGTTCTTGTCCTCTTATGCGCTGAGAATAAGCTTTGCTTTGTAAATGAATTACACCTGAGTTAAACTGTCAAACCTTCACTCGAGGAATTTACAAACGTAAATAAATTCCAGGTTATACGTGTTCTTTTTTATATTGATTGTTAAATATTACCCTTTGTTTACTTTCGGGAACTTTATTGGCTAACCGTGATAGAAAAATATTTTATGGATCACGGAAAAGAAAAGAAAGTGTCAGCTCCAGTTAATTCTGTCAGATAACCACGACACTTCCCTAAAATCAATATTTAAAAAGCGTTTGAAACCATATATGTTTGTTTATTTTCTGGATAAAATGGTGTGAAGTAGAGGCTTCAAAGGTACAAAACTTTTGCGAAGCGCTAACTGTTTTTCTCTAAGTGTGTTTTCCCACGTGGATTGACCAAAAATACACCTGATGGTGATAGATCACGTGGATTCCTCAGTTGACTTATAGCTATCCATGTAAAGTTAGAATTTGGCTGATGCTTTGTTTTACCCAAAATTGCTGCTGCAGTTCAAGTCAGTAGGTTGGTTGTAATTGTGTCCAAATAAGGCTTAAAGGCGACAGTGAAGTTGCACATAGACCCAGAGCAACGGAAAGTTTAGCAGGTACACACAAAAGCTGACAATCTGCATGCTGTCTGTGTGTTGAAAATAGGCTAAGTGAACAAACATTGTCATGTACAAGGCTTTCTTTAGGCTGTTCCCTTATTGCACTGACATGAAAAAAAAAAAAAAAAAAAGATATGTGTGTTTGAGTGCATTGTGCAGGAGCAGGTGCCACAGTCCTGTCGCATATGTTTGTAGCAAGTTCAGTTTATGGACAGCTCAGAGTCAGGAGCAAGTGAACATCTTTTGCAAATAAAAATGCATTTTCATTTAGGCACCACAGAGAAAACTTTAAAAAATATGACACATTAATGTCTTTACACGCGTGGTTTGATTTTAGTACATATTTTATTTATATATTTAACATATTTTTCTACCTTTACAGGGCTCACAGTATGATCTGAAGGACAGTCCTGGCGTCCATCCTGCCAGCTTCGCTGCCCACACCTCTCCGGCCTTTTACCCTTATGGTCAGTTTCAGTACGGAGACCCGGCCAGGCCGAAGAACGCCACCCGGGAGAGCACTAGCACACTTAAAGCGTGGCTCAACGAGCACAGGAAGAACCCCTATCCCACCAAAGGCGAGAAGATCATGCTGGCCATCATCACCAAAATGACCCTGACGCAGGTGTCCACGTGGTTCGCCAACGCCAGGAGGAGACTCAAAAAGGAGAACAAGGTAACATGGGGCAGCAGGAGCAAAGAGGACGGTGAGGACGGGAACTTGTTCGGAAGCGGGGACGAGGCAGAGAAAAACGAAGACGAGGAGGAGATTGACCTGGAGAGCATTGACATAGACAAAATAGACGATAACGACGGAGATCAGAGCAATGAGGACGATGACGACAAATCGACCGAGGGCAGCAGGGAGCACAGGAGCAGTGGCGGGGCCAGTGTGGAGCTGGACACCTTGGACAAACGACGGGCCTTTGCTCTGCAGGCCCACGAGGCCTTTGACAAAGCGAAGAGTCCGATTTCAGTTCACCCAGTGACTAAAGACAGCCAGGACAGCAACAACAACACCACACGAGTACTGTCCCCGGACAGACCCGGGAGCTTTCCCCTTCCCTCTAACAACAAACCCAAAATCTGGTCTTTAGCAGAGACCGCCACAACGCCAGACAATTCCTCTCAGAAACCCACCTCCCCTTGTGCTCAAACTGGGCCCACTCACCCTTCAACACCCCACCACCAGATCCAAACGCACCCCGCTTTTCTGCCCAGCCACGGACTATACACGTGCCAAATAGGCAAGTTTCACAACTGGACGAACGGCGCTTTTCTGGGTCAGAACTCCCTGCTAAATGTGAGGTCGTTTCTGGGAGTAAACCATCACCATCCTCACAACCACCACTTGGCAGGCCAGCAGCAGCCCACATCAGTGGTAGTGTCCCCGGTCGCAGCCGCAGCGGCTCTAAGCAGCGACAGCAGCAAAGGCCCGGCAGAGAGCCACAGTCCCAAACACATAGGTACAGCCATGCTTTGTCTTTGCTGCATGAACACATTTCAAAACGAAAAGAGCGTATACAACACATTTATGCCATCACTATAACGACAAACAAGAGTTGATTGTATGTGTTTGATTTTGTTTTCCAGACCATGACAATGTTGTAAGGTCAGATTCTCCTCCAGCACAGCCCCTCAAATCTTCTTTTCGTCCTCTCCATGAAAGGTGAGGAATGTTTACACGTGTTTGTCTGTCTACGTAGTAAAAAAAAAAAAAGGCTGGAAACAAAAGAAACAAATTATACACATATATAGATCATTTTTATTGTAGCTTACAAAATATGGCACTAATTACAAGAAAGTAGATAATTTTACTGACAATATTTCGCACTTTTATCAGCTAAGAGTAAAAATGTAAACCAAAGCATTTGATTTACGAAACAATTTACGCCATACAACTATTTCTACAGTAATAATTGAAACACAAAACAATTCTGATTTTGATTAACTCAAATCTGAAAAAATAAAAATATATATTTTATGTTTGGAAATAATTTCACATAAATAAAAAAGGACTAAAATCAAGGCGGTTAAATAAAAGAGAATTTGTTTTGCGGGTGACAGGGGTCTTGACTCCCATCCCACTCCCCCTTTAATTCGTCGCCTCTAGGGAGAATGTGGCTACTTATCAAGTCACCGAGTAAAACGCGCTGTGTCTGGGCTGTGTGCTTTTCCTAAAGACCCCTGGGAGAGCCGCAGCCCAGGGGAAAGCTCTGGCCAAACAGGGAAAAGGGAAAAGGCTGCGTTTCAAGCCTAAGCCATAGCCTACTAATGGTTTCTAAATCATAAAGTAATGCATTTCGTTTCGTTATAAGTATTAGTATTAGTATATTCTAGTCGTAGAGATTGGATATGGTGGCGAGGGAACTGTGTCTGGTTCAAATCAAAGTGTCTACCCACACTCGTGGGTTGCACATTAAAAGCCGCTGTCCAAACACGGCGGGGTATTTAACAACCTTTTGCTCCTTTTTCCTCTAGATCCTCTCTGCCTTCCAGCACCAGAAGTCCAGCAGACGCCACGCAACGCGTCCTCACGGCTCTGTCCTCGGCTTGATTGTCATACATTTTTTTTTATCTTCAAAGAAAACGAACAATAAAGAAAGAACTGAAAAAGAGAGACTTTTCTCCCCCTTTAAAAGGACGATGAGAAATAACGCAGCGTAGCACGAGTCGGTACAGAACAAATGGCATAATTTGGTAATATCCTGTGGATGGATGGATTCTTCCTCTATTGTTGTGTAGCCTATAATCGCGCCCATGTTACTCCCCACTTTGGCCAGACAGGCTGGAACATTTTGGTAGGCTTTTTACTTTAATATTATTATATATAATTATTATTATTTTGTCTCTATATTGTGTTTTTGGTGTTCCTTCTTTAATGTAAATATCAACTGATTTAAATTTGTAAATAGTAAGCCTTGAAGGAATTTGTCCAGATCGTATATTTTGCCTAATAAACTAAATGAAATTATAGAGAAACGAAACCCCAGCCTCTATTCTTACTATTATCATTATTACGCACGGGTTTGTTTCGCTGTGGAGCAGGGGTAGATACAGAGCGTCTGGAAGCAGGGCTTAATTTTATTCCAGTTTTGAGCGAAGCAGCGTGGATGCATTGAGGTGCTAATAAGTGTCCAGATGGTTGCCAGTGACAGAAAATGGACAGGAGCAGCTGGGAAGGTCATTAAGTAATAATATGGGAACGCCCAGTCCAAACAAAATCAAATGGTTAAAATCTAATCTGTCAGAAAGGCAAGTCGATGCACAGATGAATTATTAATATTTTTTGTTAATAAGAAGGAGTTCGGCCTTGAGTGTAAAGAAGGGAGGAGGACAATTTTTAGGGTCCTGTCTGTTCTAGGCTGATAGTGATCATTGGTCTATAAAAACTGCTTCCCTTCCTTCCCCCAGACTCTGACCAAACTAAATATTGATTTAACACAAAGGCCTAATGGGGGTTGAAGCTCATAGTGAAATGTAATAAGGAACTGAACTTGGGCTTTGCTTTTCCAAATCTGCCCAATGTTACTTTGGGTCGCATTGCATAAAAGGGACAATATACTAAAATGTAAAAAGAAAAAAATTACATTCACGTTCTGTTTTTGTTTGATATTTGACTATGGACAGCTGCAAAGTGAGTTGTTCCACTGGGTAAAACGTTTGACTGAACAAAACCTGTGGAGTGATTTAGAAGGGTTTGCAATATTACAGCGACCTCCATAGGCGAAAAGACTCATAGACGATACAATGCTCTCTCGCACAAAATCCACTAAACCATTAGGGACATTAGAAATTTCGTTACGTCCGTTTAATAGCTGAAATTATATTTTGTTATAGGCTATTAATACTCAAGTTAACTTGTTATTGTCCGTTGTTTTAAATATGGCTCAGTCTCAAAGCTACAAAGGCCTATGGCTACCATTTAAAGAAAGCCTACTGGACAAGATTAATCATTAACATACCTGTACGTTTTATATGTGCTATAAAAATACAATTATTAGTCTGTAGTTTAATTTAATGAACAAAATTAATAATTTGAAAGGTGCATATCCAAAACGAAACAATCATCAAAAGTATTATATTTTATTATTTATATATTTAAAGCACTAGTCACCACTGTGATACATTAATAAAATAGTGGCCAGTTATGTCTATATTTATCTTCGGGTCGTAATTTAAATATTAGTAATTATGTCCATACAACGTAAAATCATAATAATAAATTAAATCTGTGCGTAAAACCCTTGCGCGTGCATTTTTAAATTACCCTATCGCTGTTCGCGCGCTCCATTTGCACCCGACTTCCTCTCTTGAAGATGGCTTTTGGGGGGCTAAAATTAAATAACCTCTCTCGGTGTCCCATTTATTCCTTTTGTACTGGAACAGCGTGGGGTGAGCGCCAAGGCGTTAGCTGCAGGCCATAATATTGTGTTTCCATAATATATACAAAATTATTCATTTAGTAAGAGGATGTACAGTGGACTGTCTAATGGGTAATGAGCACAGTTGAAGCTGATAATTAGGCTGTCATTTTCCTACCAGTTCTCTCTCGCTCGCTCTCTTTTGTGTGCACGCGCAATGCCCTCGGCCACGAGACTGGAGAGGAGGAGGAAATCAAGAGCATGGCATGAGACGAGCTCAAATCATTTTAATAAAGCGCAAAGATAATACTTTGTGGGAGGTGTGCAATGGGTCTATCAGCTTTTTAAAGCAGAGCTATTCTTAATCAACAACTGAAGACCACTGTATAATTGACTTTTGGTGAGTGAGCACAAATAAAAAATAATTCATAATTTTATGACTACCAAAATAATATAAAATAAATTATTGTTACCCTTAAACAAACCATTTAATAATAATGAAAAAAATCAAAGGGGTACCTCTTTTTTCACTTGTGGACTACTGAAATCTTCTCGGGACGTATGCAAATGTGCTTTATGCAAAGACAATAAGTTGTTGACCCTAAAACAATTTAGCATTCTGTCACAGGCCATGGCCCCCCCATAATGCCTCAGTCTTTTGTTAAAGAACAAGGACCATGTCCCCCTGCGACTGAGACATGTCACTGCTGTGGCTGTCCATTCATTTCAGTGCGGGAATTGTGTGTGTATGTGTAAGAATAAAGGGGGGTTTAGAGGTGACTGCATGGGGAGGAAAGTTTATCACTGTCTTGTCTTTTTGGCAAGAGCTGCCTATTCTTACAACCTACTCGACCCCTTGTAGTCCTGCAACATGGCTGTCTTTGCCTTTTCCCCCCTTCACCTTCCCACATCACTGTTGTCTTTCCTGAAAGATACCCAACTATATCTGTGCCCTCTAATCCATTTATCTAGCTTCACGAGGGCTGCGCCATGGTCCACTGTTGACACAAAAGCTGTCCCACAGCCCTGGGTGAAGGGGAAACACAAGAACAACAACAACAACAAGTCACCAGAGCCCAAGAGCAGAGAGGGGCCCCATTGCTAGTTTACTCCTTGTTTCATCGACACAATAGCAGTGAAAAGGACCAGTGCCTTGGTCACATGCTTTTCTTTCCTGGATGCAATAAGACATAGAGAAAAAGGTTGGAGGATTTGGTTTGGAAAAAGGAAAACAAAAAGGGAAAGGAAAGCTCTCCACAAGGCGACACTGAAACACAAATAGCAACAAGAAACTCAACAACAACTGGCTTGATGAGGAGCTCGCAGCTGGCTCAAGCAGCAACTCATGACAACTCAACAACCCGTGCAGACCCCCTTCGACACAAAACCTGGCCACGGCTTACATTTAGACTAGAAAAAAACATGGTCTCCCGTCATGTTTGCTGGGTTCCCTTTCATTTGGCCACTCAAAGCGACATTCTTGCATTTTGATCGAGCAAGAAAGAGAGGATGAGATAACAAAGCAAGGCAGGAAGAGCAGTAAAGTTTTTCTCTGTCTCTCAACAGAAGATCCTTTCCCGAGTCTGAGTGAAGAACAAAAGCAAAAATCCCTTTCCCTCTCTGCAATGAGGACAATATGCTTATTTGGACCTTAGTCAAAGCTTTGTGCCAAATATTGGGGCACTAATTAGCTGGCCTAATCTAGAAATATTATCCTCAAATCTGATGTATCCTAGTTGAAATGATCTATTTTAAGAGACCTCGGCTGAACAAGGAAGTTCATTATTATCTTCTTGTTTGCTACATGTTTGTTGATCAAAGTTACTTCCATGTGTCTGTTGTTTAAAGGGCATTGACAGAGTCCAAAACACACACTTACTGGAGTTGTGCTTCTGTTCCATTAATGACTCCGCAAACCAATTAAAGCTGCTCTGTCTGAGTTCTCCTGAAGTATCCACACTCTGCAGCTCCACAGGAACACAACTATATTTAGGGGAAAATGCCTTGTGATTTTGCCCTGCCTTGTGCACACAACCACACACTTATTTCCTCCCATGCACAGTAAACACACCATGTGCACACATTCATGGTACAGTCTGTTAGAGGATCAGAAATATTTTGCCTTAATTATCCTTCACTATGGATCATGTTCTTCAGGAGGGACTGGTAATGATGGGGTATTTATAGTCATTCATTCTCTCCCTGTAATTATACACTGCTCAAAATTGGGGTTTTTACATTTGGCATGTGCTTGAAAACGTAAATTAGACAGACAGCACTGTTGCTGGGATTCCTTTGAAGTGAATCCCCCTACCAAACACATTTTATTTTGTGCCATTCTCATTGTTAGTGGAAAGTTTGTTTCTAAACCATAGTTGGTCAATGTTTATTTCAAATGAGTTCAGTAAGTTTCACTGATGGCGCAGTAAAATAGAATGTTAAAATGTTATAGATGGCTGCCCTTGTGCAAGTATGTTCTCTTGAAATTAAAACACTAAAAAACACATTTCTAATACATTAATATAATATTTTACATTGGCAGTTTAACCAAAGCGACCGTGTGCCACTTTTTCATCACATAAATATATTTCCACAACAAAAGATAACAAAGTTTGATTCCCTTTTCTTTTTTTCTGATGTGAGGCCATTGTGGTTTGGGCTAACTCCAAATGGGTGTACAAAGGGAAGCGTGGCCATCTGAAGTGTCACCCTGCAGCTGTGGCTGAAGCACAAGAATTTCTTTTGGGTTGGACATGGTTCCCTCAGAATTTTTGCTCACAGCACATGTGGAGGGCAGAAGGTGACATAAATCAAAACTCTCTACAGTGCGCTAACCAGTGTACAATGGAAATACTTGATATTGTTTTATTTTATTTTTGAATTAACATTCAAAATGACTGATGTAAGCCGGTAATTAAATAGGTAAAGTGAGTTTTTGACGTCAGCGTTTCGAGTGACATTAGACATGTGACACCAGCAGTACTGTATTAGAGGTCTAGGAACTTTGTGTTCCAGAACATAATATGTTGGGAAATTGTGTGACCTTTAAGTCATCTAAAGAAAATTTAAAATAAATTCAACCAAACACAACTGTGGCTACCAACAAAATTTATGTTTTTTGTTAAAAAGACAAATATATGTATTGGCACCAGGCATTGTAACTGTATTTCTTGAACCACTGGCAAAAATATTTGTATAATTTGAAACAACATGTGTAGTGAATTGTCTGGTTTACTTTTCAATCTTCAGTGGCAAGTCTTGTTCAAGTTATGCAGAAAAAAAGTGCCAAAGATATTATCCAATCCGATTTTTACTTTTTAAATTAATTTTTCTAAAAGTGTAATTATGTTGTTTCTGTTAAAACAACATGCGCTTCTGTTTCCTGCTTAGTATGAACCAACTCTTACTGTTGGACATCAATAATTTCCACAGAAAGGAAATATAAGATGGCTTACAGTCCTTGCCTCTCTGCCCATAGTAGACAATTACAATGTCAGAAGCTGTCACCTACTGCACTGTAGCCAGTACATCCAATGCCAGGTCACCTGTCGGCACGGAAGCAGAAGAAGAGCAGAACAAGAACACTGTGTTAGGACTATCATTTCACACGCACATAAGGCAGAACTAAACGGATCAAGTTGGTCAACTGTCTAGATAGCTCATATAGTGATACCTTTCCCCTCTGCTTGAACCAGGAGCTCTTTCTTCACGCACTGCCGTTCCCCTTGTACTGCAGGACTTGTAATGCTAGCTAAGCCACATGGCACAGGCTGTTTCAACAGAAGTGACATTTGTCAAACATTAACCATGCTGCTGTGCACCATAACACTATCACAGTTTCAAAGAAAATTATGGAAACTATGAATGTAGACCTGTTGAAATTTGGTCAGCTTGTGAGTGTGCTTTATAATTTTTTTAAATTAGTTACATTGTGTTAAAACAGTAATAATAGATCTTTTTATAGGACACGGAAAGGACACAGAATGGCCTGTGACAGTTTAGACATGTAAACATGGATTTGAGGACAAATTGGCTTTGATTAGGGGGAAAAAAAGTTTGTCATGTTGTATTCTGCTTACAAAGAAACAGCAGCACAGCCTTAAGATATTACATGTAAGCCATTCTTCAGATGTTGCCATTTGTTTGATCATGATTTAATAAACAACACAATGTCTTTTAACCGATTGTATGTCAGTGTTGTGTTACTAAATGCCAAGGCCACTCACATGTAATACTAAACCAAGTACACCATTCTTCATCGTCTTCATTGTGCATGTTAGAAATCGTGAAGTCAACATACTGCATGACTGAGACAGAAAATCAAGTTCTGAATATGTATGAGCTCTGTTATTGAGACCATGTGACTCACATGAACAAAGCATATTTTCATTGCAAATCATGTCTACATCAAAGTTTAAAATACACATCCACATCTTGAGGAAATGCCATCGTGTTTGTTTTTTTTGTGATCTGTCTAGGCACATCTGTGGCCAATACTGTTAGCCATGTGGTCAGCGTAGCTTCTCTGGCTTATCTCTGCAGCCGTCTGAAGGAACCTCAGCCGACTTACAGTATACACGCTGAAGAGCAAACTTGCCAGTGTAAATATATATGTGGGGGCATTTTTAAAATAAAAGTAAAACAGTTTTTGACAGAAAAATGGCTATGATATACTATAGTCTAGAAATATGACAGTAGTTTACAGAAATAGTAATAACACTCCTTTTTGGTTATTTTTACCGGTTAAGTGGGCTTCCATAACAGTAATTTGCATTTGAACTAAGATTATGCAGCTGCAGCTTTTTAAATATATAACTAAGATGTTGAGCGACCAGCAGTTGGTATGTGGCGATGGGTCAGATGACTGGAGTTATCCCCACTTCCAAGACCTCAGCATACTATCCCCGGCTTGCCCATCACTGGTTCCTTGCTTGAAAAAAGGACACAGAGTGCAGTCAAGAACGGAAGGAGAGATGGATGAATAGATAGATGGGATGAAGGCAGGATGCATGTGGCTTTATCTGCTCTCTGAGCAAGGTCTGTCCCTTAGTTACCCTGCTGCCTCACTGACGCCCTCCCTTCTTCATCACCAGGCTCTCATCTCTCCCTCTTTTCTTGAGAAACTCTTGCTGAGAAAATCTTTATGAACTCCTGGGCCTGTCGGCGATGTTGGGCCTTCTTAAAAACCTGCCAGTTTAACAGCTGTGTGTATGGCTCGGCCCTGGATAAAGCACTTGGAAGTGGCAGAGCTTACATCATAGGGTGAGTCTTTATGAGGGGCCCTCCTGTGTGGCGGCCGCTGCTGGGTCTGTTAATTGGCACACTCTGAAGTGGCGTATATGTGCCCTTCATAATCCACACTCAGGCAGGAGCAGCAGGGGAAAGCAAACGTTTATCCAACACTCAGGTCCCAAGCTCAAACTCTAAACCCACTGCAGTACTTTTGTAACCAGTCAGTTCAAGTACCTTACACTAGATTGTTTCCAAAGTGGCTTAGTTCTCTCTTGTTAGACATCACTGTATTCAGAAGAAAAAAAAAAGGTAACGCACACTGAAATAGTTTCTTTAGAGGTGCTGCTGTTGAAGGTTCTAGTCTCAATATTCGACAATAGATTGCACACTCATTGTTTCCATATGTTAAGTATTTTATTCAATAGATAATGTTTCAGCCGTAGCCTTCTTCAGATCAATGTTTTGTTGAATATTGAGATATTCAACAAAACATTACCACAAGAAAACAATTCTTTGTTTTATTAACACTCCCATGGCAGGCTAATACATTACACATTACAACACTTTAGATTAGATAAAAAATAATAAATGTTAACACATACATTGAAAGAAAAATGACTCTTCCAAAGCCCCAAAAGACCACAAGCCATGAGGTAAGCTGCTTAGCCCTGACCTCTATGGGAGGAAAACAACCACACCAGTCCAACTAAACACCCTGAATGCCATTTCCTCCTCAGCTGTGTTTTCTCTTCTCTCTGTGTGTATCAGTCTGTTTGCTGGTACTGGTGTCTGTACTGCATCACCCAAATAAGATTCACAGCTTGGAAATACTATTTTCATAATAGTGTTTGATACTGTAACAACGCACACATGTAAAGCAAATTATAAAGCTGGATTTCTGAGACAAAAGCAGACACAGGTAGAACTTACCATTAAATTGCAGTCTGTAACTATGCCAACAGATTGCTATTGTAACATGCCTTTATATGCAAACTAAAGATTCAAAACTAAAACAACCCTTGCTTTAATCACTTACAGCAATGGGACAATTTGTGAGACAATACCAGGAAAAGATGACAAAGATGATGAACCACAAAGCCATGAACCTATGCACTCAGCAGATTTCACTCATATGACAAATTGATTTACTTCGAGCTACATCCCATTCCAGTCATTGCTACACATGATGTACACTTGAAAGCACTACTGAAAGGCCACCATCAGCACATACCAGAGTAAGACATGCACGACTAGAGACAGCTCAGCAAGTGAGTTTTGTTTGGGAGGATTGGACGAGAAGACAATGTGAGGGTAAGCACTGGCAAATTAGAATATAATGGAGAAGAAACAAATGTGGTTAGAAGTAAGCAGAGCATTGGTGCAGAACACAGAGGAATGACATGAGTGTTGGAGGATAACGAGCTCATAAGGTCACCAGATGAGCTCCAGCTTAATCACAATCCTCAAAACGGAGACAGATGTACACCTGTGCTCGCTGTATGCCTTCCATAGACGACCCTAAACGACTGTAAACATTAGTGCACAGTAATAAGAAGGCTTCCGTGGGGCCACTTCTGTGCACTGAATTGTTGCTAGATAATAACCAACTGATGCTGTTTGGTTTCCAGGGTTTCCACTGAGGACCAAATAGCATTGGCATGTACCCCAAAAGCTTTACTTAAACTATGGGCAGTGGATGTGAGTGAATATAAATATCAGTTCTTTGTCAGGGAGAAATGTGTTTTTATAAAATATAAATTAGATAGAAATATATATTTTTTGTAAAATATTACGATGTACAATAAAGACAGATGATTATTACATATAACTGATCCTTTTGCTAAGATCATGTCTATCTCCAAGTCTAACACAAATTTGGGAATTTTTTTATTACATCCTATTTTTCTGCAGTTAAACTGAAATCCGTAAAAAAAAAAAAAAAAACCACAATGAGCTCTGAGATTATTTTGTTCCAATTGCTTCTGTGTGTGTGCTGTCTACCAACAGCATGCAACATCAACACACAAGTTTGAATAACAGTTCAATTAACAAGGCAAATGTTTAGCAACTTTAGCAAACACAGCTTTTAAAATTATTAAAACCAAAAATTATTGCAAAAAATGCCAAAAATGCATGGGACCTTTGCGTTTTACTAAATGTTCTTTGTTCCAGCATACATCTGACTCACCGCCCTGATCAGGGTGTTTATATCTTTTCTCTGTTGTTGTAGCCCTGAGGTTAGCTTTGTGAAGAACTCCACGTTGCACTTAAATGGCTAATTACTTACAAGATGTGACACCAAACAAATTGAAGCTCTCTGAGTTTACGTTAAACAGGCAACAGCAGCTCTGGTGTGTTTCACAAATGAAAGATTGCATATGTCACACTATGTTCTTCTTCCTTTGTGAACTGTTTTAATCCCCTGAGGACTACTTTGGTCTGTTTGAAGTCTCATTTATTTAACCTATATATAAGCTTCACAATTGATTTGGCTTTCCATGGAAACCCCTATATGCTGGTTTTGCACACATTCTTTTGGAGGCAATTTTCACCACAATTGAGCCTTTAAAAACAGTTTGACATTATAACCATTTCCAAACTTGCCTAAAGGAATACAAAAGGAAATCAAATGTAAACAAAGCAGACGTCTGAAAGATGATATTCGATTAAAACTTTCACATCCTATTTTGGGTTGCTCCAAGATGGAAACCTGATGCTTGTTTAGTTTTGCGTCCTCTGGGATTAGTAACACTTGGCTCCTATCTATTAAATGTTGAACTGGACTTTTTTTTTTTTTTTACAGCTGCTGAAAGCCGCAACGGATTGTAAAAACAATATGGAATATACACTGTAACTTGATCCACTTTTTAGTTAGACTGTAGTTTTAGCTGTTAAACACAATTTTGTCTTGACAGGAAAGATACAAAGCCAGACCCAACAACAACCTACTGTGATTAAATCCTCTTTTGTCTGACAAGGACTAATATTTGAATAAAATAACCATTTAATTAGATTACACTTCTTGTCACACATAATATAATCTTTTAGTTATTATTACTATTCCCATTTATATAATCTAGAGTGAATATTTATTGTGCTAGGGCAAACATCCACAGAGAGCAGGATCAGATTTAATGCTGGAATTTGTCACATGTATTTACAAAAATAAGAGAACTTGTTATTAGAGCATGTTAAGTTGCCTTCAGGGAGGGAATTAATATCAGAAAGTATTCAAGATTGTCAACAATTCAACATTCAGGCCGTCTGGAATAGCCATCTATCTAAACAATGAGAACATTGTTATTTTGGAAAACCTGTTGACACAAGTCACTGAGGAGCAGATTATATAGCAGACAGCTGGTTCGACATGAACTCAGGAATAAAGACAGAAATGAACAAAATAAACAAAGATTCGACACAGATTTGATGACACTCAATAAATTATGATTATATTAACAAGTGTCCCATGCAGAGCACTGTAATCAGTCAGAAACAGGAGGAGGAAAGTGGCCAACTACTGCTGACCCCAGAGGTCTGGCTTTCCCATAAGGTAAGGTTTCTCAGAGAACAGAGTATAAGAAGATGCAAACATTACTATATCGCATTGTTAATTAAAAGGCCATACATTTGTCTAATAATAAATTATTTTGTATGTCCTGTGATAAAGATTTGAATATGTAGATCTTTAATAAAGCAATATGGCCATATTTTCTTTCAAAAGTGTAATTGTGTGCAAAATGTGTGTATTTAATTTGTTTCACATTAACCTTTGTTTTAATGTATATGACACAGTCAATATTGACTTTAATTTGTCTTTTGACTTCTGCTGCAAATCAGTAAATGAAAGACAGGAGCGAGACAGAGGAAGTAGAAAAGAAGAATGCTGTTCAAAAGAAAAGGGGTATGTGAGACATGTGACACTGCTCTCAGTCTAACACTTGCTTTGTTCAGCTTTATATAGAAAACAATAAGAAAAAAACACACAAGAAAAGAAATAAGGACTGAGAAGTAGAACAAGAAGTGCAGGACGTGCCCTCCTCTCGGCTTCCAGTACGGTTAAGACACGCTCAAGGGGTTGCATTGGTGGCATTCTGGTCGAGAATCAGGGTAACATTCATACAAGCTTGCCACCCAGAATCTCTGTGGCCATTCCGTGCTGGAGGCCATGGGACAGGGAGTTTGTGCTGCTGAAAGCTTGGGACAACATCTCACACACACACAAATGCACAGAGCGAGAGAAAAGACAAGCTGGTTTCCCACAGGGCAGAGCTGAAAGCTACACCATGTTCAGCTGGTATAACATGATGAAAGTGAACTGGAACACATTGTGCTGGACTGCCACTGAAGGGACATCGCCTCTCCGCTGATCTTTTTTAAGCATGAAGAAGTGGGTTTTTTTGTGTGCAAACCCTATAATGTCAACTGGAGTTGTTGGAAATGCTGCTGCCATGTAGCCATCAATCGATTAAGGGACTTAAAGTTGTGAAGCAGCAGTTGGATAGTGGGGTATTTCTGTAAGTCTGCTCTTAGCAGGTGCCATTGTTAATGCAGAGTTCATGCAGATAAGGAATTGTAGAAAGCATTTTGCTATCAGACATATTTTTTAAACTATTGTATGTAAACATGCAATTACAAAGAGTTCAGACATTTGTGTTTGGGTCTGAAGCACATCTGTTTCTCACATGGACGTACTTTGTGTCGGCCATGTTTAGAGCAAGAACCTACATGTTAGGGTCAAAGGCGACCTCTTGACACAGAGAGTTTATACATGCTAATGAGGCCTGCACTCTAACCTCACAGTCCATCCACACGCAGGTTTACAGACAGTTAATATATATTATAAAGTATGTATGTCAATGTTTTGAGACAATGTAACAGTTACTACACTAGGTTTAAGACTTGTTAAGAGAAAAAAAATAAGTACACTAGCCTAATCTTTGTTATTAAATTTAGTTTTTATCTTGTCTAAAGTTAAAATAAAGAACAAACTTTTTCATTTGAGTTAATGTGGGCTGCAAAAACACATATAAATTTGTAGACTGATCAAACCTGCTATGAAAACACACACACACACACACACACACGGAGATGCACAAATGTACTTAGAAAAACAGGACATATGCTTTGGAAAAGTTAGGGCTTTGAAAACTCACTTTTCACAGCCAAACTTCTTATACATATTTGCAGGAAAATCAAAGCCTCTTTGTGGGGTTGGCCCTAATCCTTTCTCCAGCACATAAAGGATGTACCTTTAAACTGGCTTTCACTCCGCTGACAACCATGCAAATTGGTGAGAGGTAGGATGCCATCTCATTGACATTGTTTGTTAGAATAACATAGCAAGGGGGAAAGGTCCCGTCTCAGGCATTCCACTGAAGCCCTCCCCTCTGTGAAGCTGCCTGATGAATTGTCACAAGCTTGTTATTTGCCATTAGATTCAAGCATTTCTTCCATCTGTTAGCCAAACTAATTCAGTCTTTTTGGTGGGTAGTCTCATTCAATCCCTCAGGAGATTTGGAAGAACCTTCTCCTGTTTGAGACATTTTCTTTCTCTACTGCAGTAGATGACCCAGTTTATTTAACACTTTAATATAATTTTCTTTATGTTGAAGAAACTTTTTGAGATGTATAGACCTTATGTCATTGTCACCTCATTGTACTGTTTATGTCACAATACAATTAATTACATATATTCTGTCTTTTGTTAAATTATACATTGTACATTTTGTGGCATGTGCAATTTATTATATTAATATTGCTGAAATGTATTCAGTTGGAATTTAAACCATGTTCTGTATAAAAGCAACTATAATACTTTTGAATTAATGTTGCATAATGGCACAACTTTTCTCTTGAAAAGTGCAGAAATATATGATCCATCCCAAAGGGCATCAATCCAAAATCCCATTGTAATAAGATCCAGAAGTGTGCTTGGATCCGAACAGGGCACTGCTAACAACCATATCCTTTGATAACAGTGTGACTAAGAGTTTAATTTAGAAGCGGCCATCACTTCAAAGGGAGATGTGAGTCTTTCTCTGCTTATTTGCACCCCCAATAGGGCCTATACATTATCGCATAAGCATGGCCTGCTCCTCCACTTGTGCACTAATGCCATCCTGATTGCCTAATTTCTCATGTCAGCAACTTCTTCTTCTGAGAGAGAAGAGGACAATTAGGAGACAATAGAACATGATTGTGAGCAGAGTGCTTTGTGCAGCAGCAGGCCTGAACATTGCCATAGACTCAGCTGATGTTGGTTAAGAATATGTTTTTCCCCCAAAGTTCATCCTCAGGACACATCAGTAAGCGAGTGTGATAGTAACGAGGTAAGCAGTCGCAGAAGACCAGAGCTACTACAGCTAAACAAAAACATTTAGCCACCCAGAGCAAACAGTGGAATATTGGCTGGGATGCATTTTTTACTTTAAGTTAAGCTTGGATAGTTTGCTACAAGCATTGATTGAGATGTATTCATTAACTTTTCATGAAGTAAACCATGAGTCTGTCATTTGCAACTAAAGATAAAATTTTGCTCAAAAATGCCATGTTTAAACATATATATATATATTTAGCAATAGTTAAAAATAATTATTGTATGATATCCATATAAAATATAAAAGAACAATTATGTACATCTTAATTAACTAAAGATAGGATTGTGTATTTACATGACAGATTATCATAGTTTTTTACTCTAAAATGCACAGTTATAATGGAATACCTTGGTATTACTTTTGTAGAGTTTAGTAGAATTACTTTTATTATTATTATTTTATGTCAGACCATTTAAATATATTCCAGACAATGCTTTGCTTTCTGGCTGGGGATCTCTGGTTTTACAGATATGCTTTTGTAAAGAGAAATGTTCAGTGTCTAAAGCCAAAAAATACAACATCAAAGCAATGTACCTAAAAAAGACAAAGTAAGGTGTAATAATTTCCAGTCCCAGCCATTATCTGGTTTTGAAGCCATGTATGAACTGGCTGCTGTTATTGAACTATTTGTCATAAGAGAGCAGTACCCTTTGTTCAAACAAACAGGTCAGTGTTGCAGGTTCAAACCATTGGGAAAAGAGCGCTCTGGTTTATCTTACCTTTGAACAAATAAACTATAATGCTGACTAATAACCGGCCTGGAATGTGAAGAGAGTTTAACTCACAAGTCAAGTTGTTTGGCACAATGAATTTTACAGGCCCCTGTGTATACAATGGTATAGCTTGGTTTACTTTAGTACACATGGCAGAGGCCCTTCACTGAACATTGACCTTGGATAAAACATGGCTCAGATAAAGCATTTCACTTCATGCATACATAACTGACTTTTGTTTTTAGTCATTTGCATATTGTCCAACTTAAAATTAGTTGGACCAGTTTTTAAGTTGATGGAAATATGAAGTTAAAGGAAATAAGAGCTTTTCTGTGACTGTGGTGAATAGAATTTTTCTTACCCGTAAACATAAGAGTTATTTAATCTTGCTTTAACACACTAAAGGTATTATGTCCATAAATAAGAAGGCAAAAGGGTTCCTGCCACTCTGTGTTATGAGCAGAAGAATAGTGGAGTAGCATGGCTGTCCCAGCTGTCTATCGTTAACAGCAGAAGACACAGCAAGGCCACTTGGTGCCTCAGCAGGCTGTAGCTGTCAGGCTTTCCAGCGAGGCGACAGCACCCGTGATAAAAGAGAAATATCCGTCTCCTCCCCTTTTAGAGGAAATCTGCTTAAAATAAAATGTCTGTCTTGTATGTGGCTTATGTGATCGTCGTGGCTGCTTTAGCGGTAATAAACTCAATATAGTGACTGCCTTGCTCTATTCATGGCCCAATGACTGGCACAGGCTTTCAAAAACACTCAGGTTGTCATTGTTTCTGTCCCACTTAAGCCACATATCTTCCTTGATGCCTTCAACACTTGGAATTAGGCTTCACCATAGGAGAAGTGTAGGCAAACACAACAATATACAGTATAGCTTGTTTTACTACAGAGTGATAATGTCCTTATACATATTAATGCTAGAATAATGGCAAAAAGAGTGGGAACTGACAGTGTTATCAGGGTTGAGTGGATCAAACAATGTTAGAGGTGAAGTATGAAGGACACCAGTTTGAAAGAGTGTCTCCCAAAGAGCGCCTTTGCCAATAAATTCCCCTGAGCAATGTGTCTCTCTCCCATCCTGCCGTGACCTAATTCCCTGGAGGTTTCCAACTGGCTGTCAAAGTTTTGCACCAACTATGGAAACGGGGAAGGGGTTTTTCTTTGCCATATGAATACCCTTTACGATCAAGTGACTGGTATCTGTTTTGCTTGGAGTTGCAGAACTGCAGCTCCATTGCGATGAGGACGTGTGGAGGTCAACACCTCGGTGAAAACAATGACAGATGCAGTAGCACGATATAAATTCACCGTGGCATCCAGCCTCGGCTCCAACTGTCAGCGGCATCAGAGGGCATCAGGGAAGCCCTCCTCCTAAAAAATGAGGGGTGGAAAACGAGAGAAAGGCAGGAGAGTTTGTAACAGTGTCTATTACGCTGCAGAAGAATTTGCCTGGGAGCTCGGCATGACAGATTAGCCCAGCGCCCAGATGGGGCAGTGCATTGGTGAAACAAGAGCTACTTTTATGAGGTACGTAACACAAGCCCGGGGTAGCCACGGCAAGGCCTGGTAAGCGATCCCTTGATGAAAGTGAGGGCAGTGCTCCACCTTTCATGTTTCCATAGGTTTTATTTGGAACGCGCACAGACGGGGCTGCAGACAGAAATGACAGACAATTAAGATTGCACAAAGGCAAGGGAAATTCAGTATCGGGCTACATGACCCCTGCTCGCCGGCAGTATTTGAATGCATATGCCTGCCTTTTGTAATGAAATTCTTAGGGAAAACGTCTGTGTGAGTGAGAGAGACATAGGTGGAGAGAAAAGAAAGAGAAAAGGGGGCCTGAAGCTCAAGCGATGGGTAAAACATGCAGTTATATATACCTGGCAGATTCCACTTTCTAAACCCACCTTCATGCATCAAAGAGCCACAGCAATAGACGGGTGTGGGGATTAATGTGGAAATAAACCTTGGGCTTTCTACATATCAAAGACCAGATAAGCTTATGAAGTTTAATTCATATGTTTTATTCTGCTGAAAAACGGCCATTTGTGATGATGGCTGGGCTGTCCCAGCGGAATGATAGCACACTGATAATGATCCGGCACCAACACTTCAACAGAATCCATTTCTAAGGAGAAGGGAACAGGTTTGAGAAATATAAATTAACCTAAGCTGAGAGAGAGCGAGAAAAGGGGGGATTCTCCCATGAATGTCCACTGACAGAGATTTCTTCATCCCAATAACTAAGACATCTAGTTTGAGCCATAAAGAAACGAAGCCTCAGACAGGCAGTCTGCAGCTCCAGACAGAATAGAACATTTTTTGGTGGCGAGAGATGTCTAAATCTGGGAATGGATTTTATATTTTCAGCGTAATATCAAGGGCGAGCAGGTGAGCTTCCTGGGTTTTCATTCTGCAGACACCTAATCTTGATCTCCCTACACATGTGGATGAGGGAATGAAGTCAGACTGCATTGGAAATGTGGCCGGATCGGGAAAGAATTAAAATGAACTTGGAAAATGTGGAACATACCAAAAACTGATGAAAATTTGTGATTTTTAAAGTGTGTAAAATTAGCAACGTCTCAAACATGGTGAGAGATACATACATACATTACATGTGAAAGCTGTAGATGGAACATTGTTTCTGCTTTAATAAATTAAATTTTAGACTTACATACAACAATGTGTGTTTCCAGTAACATATATTTTTATATGTTACAACATGTTACAATAGCTTATAACAAGATTTTATTCAATATTTTCTCTGTAATGAAACACTACAGGACTACATTCCAGGAACTAAACATAACACTGAGTACATTATGTTATATTTGTTTGGTATATTGTGTCAGGGAGCTCTCATGCACCATGAAAAGAACACAAAGCAAACAGGGCTTGTGCTTATTGTGAAATTAGTCACACTTTTGGATTATCACCATATAATTGTTATGTTTTTTTAGAGACTAAGAACAAAGAAACAGTTTCATCTTGTTTGAATAATAAAGCCAAGTCAGCCTGGTTACAAAAAACAATAGTAGAGGATTAGGTACAGGATGTTTCTTTTCTGAGCGGCCACTAGGACTGGAAATAGTTATTCCTGTGAGTATGTAAATCATTACTTTTTTTCTGCAGCCACTTTTTCAGCAGCACACTAAAACTCTTTTTTTTTTCATATTTAGAAAGCGTCACAGTAGAATTTCACCCAAGAGGTTTTACAGGATTGTTCCCTTTAATGAGGCTCTAGAAAAGCTTATTTTCCCATCTGTGGTCCCTGTTTCCCATTTAGTTAATCAAATTTCACGCCATCTTTAATCTTGCATTATGAGCCAGTTTATTAACTTAAATTCTTCAAACCCTGCAGCAATGAGTGGGCGAGATTTAAAGGAGCTCTGTATGCAGTACAGGGAAATGGTGCTTCCCCCGTATCTTTGACAGTTGGCTGTAGAAATGATGACACCTCAGATGTATTTTTACCTCAAAATGTGCTCAGAATTGATATTTACCATTAACTGCAAGAGTAAACACATTTCAAAATCACAATCTACAAATCGCTTAACTAGCTTTATTAATTTTCCACAAAAACAGTACCTATTACAGCACACAGTTGGGGACTGCTCCAGCCCTATAGGGTGGAGTTATTAATGGATGCAACTGTTCTGCCAATCCGTTAATCGCAACCACACTGAACCGCATCATATATTACACAGCCTCACTCAGACAGCCAACCAGCCAAGCAATCAATCAAGCAGCCAGGCTCTGAGGCAGTGAGCCAGCTCTCGAATAAACCATCTAATCAGGCCATAAGAAAGTTACTCTGTCAGCCCGTCAAGTAGCCATTCAGGCTGCTAGATAGCCACTCAGCTAGTCAGAGGTGACAAAGTCAAAGCAACAACACTAGAGTCAGCCAGTCAGTCAGCCAGCTAGGCTATCGGCCAACTAAGTCAGCCTCGAGAACACAAGCAGTATGCAATCTGTACACCATAAATACAATGTGACACTTAGCACCGGGTTGAGCAAGATTTATCACACCCATCCTTGGCTCTTCACTTAATATACTGCACTTTTCTGTGCCCAAACTTTCAATCTAAGCTTTAAGGCAATAATATAGTGACACCCTTTACCCTTGCCATGAAGTCTCCCTCAACCACTTTCCAAATGTCTTACAAGCAGTAAATTTGTTTTTGGTTTTAAGCTTAGTATTGTAAAAGCTTTCGTTGCAATGAAACTAAATCTATCCTAAGCAGACATGTTATGACTTTAAGCTTTTGATATACCAAACAGTGCACTGGTATTAACAGGGCTCTAGCACAGGTTGGTGGTTGGATATGTGGTTCTTCCAGTAAGAGGCCACTGGGTCATATTTCCTTGTTGTTATGGAGCTAAAGATTATTTTTAGGTGGGCATATTCAAATGTTAATGTTTTT
Organism: Neodontobutis hainanensis; assembly: GCA_024349245.1. Classification (NCBI taxonomy): domain Eukaryota; kingdom Metazoa; phylum Chordata; class Actinopteri; order Gobiiformes; family Odontobutidae; genus Neodontobutis; species Neodontobutis hainanensis. Next base: position 7,849,544 of record JALDNG010000004.1, on the reverse strand, counting down.
CTCAGGTTTCACCGCAGCAAAATGAAAACTGCACTAGATGGACATCTGTAGCACAACTGAAGTCTGCTGAGGTCTGCCATTTTGAAACTTTTACAGTGCCAGATTCTTCTGAGCCAGGAAATAATAAATCATCACATGTCAAATGTCTAGAGGATGAAATAATGATACATAATCCATGCTTTTATTGGGGTGAGAGGAAATTGTTCACAGGTGCCATCTATTTTTGACAGCTTTCAAGAAAATTATTGAGCTCACCAAAGAAAATATTTACTGTTAGTTATTAGATCTTTACTAAAATTACACTTTGCTTTTAGGGACTGACAATAAAATCAAAGGACTGTGTCACATAGTGATTGCGATCATATGTTTGTAGCTGTGTATGCCAGAAAAAAAAAATGTATATAACATTATTGCTATTTTTGAATGCTATATCAGCATACAGTAGACTGAAAGCAAGAATCCCACAACTTTCTAAAAATTTAAAACAATTGTCTTGTATATTTTTACACATTGTTAGAGCTTTATTGTTTAGTTTTTGTATAGCCCACATACTGTATATATTATTTGATGTTTTATGATGCCTTTATAATTCCCAGACACTACCTTAAACAGTCCAACAACTTTTTCCAAAGAAGGTAATGACTTCCTGATACAAGGTTGGCTACATCTATCAAGCTGTCAGTAAGAGACAGTGACGGAGGGGATTAAGCTGTTAGCTGACCCTAGTACTTCCAACAACATCTCTGTGACAGGGTGTAAATGCAGCTTGATTTGGTCACTTGACGTGTTTTTGGTAACCTCAGAAGACTGGTCTATACATCATAACCTGCTTCATAGTAGTATAATAAACAGTATATAGTATCAGCATTACTATTTCTGTCTGATGGCCCAAATTGAAAAAATACAGCTTCTCCAACTGTTATGTTATTTGATTGAGTAAAAAAATTAAATAAAATAAAACACTCTTCAATCTGTTAGAAATCACACAATCTATATCCAAAATATACCTTAACTCAAGTGTTGACCCAACATTTATTTCCCACAATGTCATTCGAGAGCAGCATGGAAAGAGTATCAGTCTGCTGTTGATATGACAAATATAGAGCAGAGCCCTGAGAGCAAAGCAGAAAGGTCAGCCAGAGTCCAAACGATAAGAGTGTGTATATACATCCAGACTCATCAAAGTGTTAATAATGATGCCCACTGCAACATGCTCCAAATCTATGGGCCACAGCCATGCTAATGCTAAGCTATTCTCCTATAAGTAAAAACAAACAGTTGTAATGTGACACTTTATTAGAAAGTCTAGTGTTTATCTAACAGTTTTCAAGGGTCAGGGGGTCAGCTCTATTTTAAATGACCTTTGCAAATCTTTTCCTCATGTCAAAGGTGTGTCAGTCAATAATTAATTTAAATTAAGAACAATCAATTTTTCTGTAACCTCAATGACAATATACATTACTAAATACACATATGGCATAAAGAGAAATTTGAAATATAGATATTGCAGAAAATCAGTGTGGTCTTCTATAGTTATACATGTAAAAATAAATATAAATAAAGCAATAAATAAAACTTACAACAGCAAAAGCATGTTTTGCCAAGAAAGAAGAGATCCTGTTAGCACTGTGTTGAAGATGCAAAAATGCAGGCCCCAGGCAAACATATGGCAGTAAGCAAGAATTACAGTTAGGCCAGAATTTAAGTAAATGTTTGTGGCCAGAAGAGGATGACAGATATGATAGGGGCAAATAAATACATCTCTCAGGTTTAAAAATAAATAAATAAAAAATAAATACTCCGGTATTATTTTGTTTAACATTTACAGCTGCAGTCTGCTGTCTCATTTGTTCTCCATACAGTATGTTTGTACACAAGCTGAGCTGGTCACCTGGCCCAGAGGATTAGAATGCAAACCAGTTTACATTCTGCCCAGAGCTTTTGAAATGATTCAATTTTCCTAATCTTGTTTAGCTTTAGAGTATGTGGCTTTGAGGCAATATGGCATCCTTTTTTTTCAATCGGGAATCGGTTGAGGACATTTGCATATCTAAATTTCGGACTGAAATTCAGGACAGGCTTTTGCTTTGCGGTCCTTAGAGGAGGAAAAAAGAGAGACATTGCTGGGTCAACCTGCAGGCACATTTGAAGAAAATGCTAAACTCGCTCTTCATGTTAATGCCATACACTGTTATTTTTTATGATTCACATGCAAAGGTGTTGAGAAGACAATAAGCTCATCCCTGCACAAATGCAACTTCTTTTAAATACTGAACTTTTCTACATTACATTGTAGACATACAATACTGTATACCGAGTTTTTTTACGGTCACTATTTAGATTAAAAATGAAGAAAAGATGTATAAACTCATATGATTACATTATTACTTCTCTAAATAGTAGCTTTAAAAGGGGTCTATATGTTCTCTAATTACATATGTTTAGGGTTTATAGCTACAGTATATGCATCCAAAATACTATTTGAAAAAAGGATTTACTTCCTTGCTATACTCACCAAACTGTAATTACCTGCAAGAGTTAACGTGCACCAATCTGTAAAAAATTGTTAAGTGCTGAGAGGTTTTCCATTCCAAGTGTTCCCCAATGAATTGAGTGAAGTCCTCATGGCACGATAATGCAGCAGACGTTTGTTCCCCGTATTGAGCCACAGGAAAGCTGCAGCAGCTGACTAAATGAAAACAGCTTTTCTGCTTATTTTAATATCACTGCTACGGTGACTATATCTCTAAAACAATGTTGCAAGTATTTAAAAAAAAAAAGACATATATTTGGTAATTTATTAATTTGTCATTATATTCAATATTAATTGAGTTTAAGATTTTTGCCATTTATTTATTTTATTTATAAAGATAAATAAATGTATATATAGGCAACACATAAAGATGCTATTGTGTTAGTGTTTTCTTCTTTCTTTAGTCAAAAAATCATGCCCTGGCAAAGATAAATATTTTCTGATGACGTGATAGTGTCAGTGTGCACCACGCTACTACAAATATAGTATACAGGATTTTATCAGCGTGAGAGTCCTTTAAGAAAATACAAATAAAACTGAATATTGTTTTTTAAGGTCTCAAAGTAAGATATAAAAACAAAAGATCAATCCTTCCAATCCTAAAAGACCATCTTGATCTTAGAGCATTTGCTGTGAATCATTTAAAAGTATTAAAAAAGGGGCAAATATCGCTTCTCCATTCGCGGCTAGATGTATGTGATAAAGTGAAATGTCAGCAAATATACTAAAGCTGTATGTCAGCAGAGCCAGCTGACAGACGGTGAGGAAGAGGTAAAAAATGTTCTATCATGTCCGACAAGGTGTTCTTTTTGAGATTTAAAGATCACTGCACAACTTTAAACATGTTTGTCACTTTTTTTACTCTGTCGCAAGGAACTATCATTGGCTTCGTAAGAACTTTATCAGCTCAGGCTCAAGGTAAGGGAGAGGGGTGGAAAAAAGTCCATTCCCATTTATCTTAGCCAGCTTCCCTTCAAAGCCAACAAATAAATTACAGTGTACATTTGATACAAATTGATTTCTTAACTCAAATAACAATGTTGTCCCCCCGGTCAGGGCCATGTGTCACTCAGTCGCCAGTCTGAGTGAAAGCCTCAATCTGTCTCTGTGATAGAAATAGGGCTGACACATCTCGACCAAGGAATGCTAATCACGCAGGCCTGGCCTGGCCCTTTGTGGGCAGGCCATGATAAGGAAAATCAGTTTCCCTCCTGTCAGACAGTGGGGCCTGCGCCCTGATCGCTGTCTGGGAGGAAACAAGCCATGGGCCTGGAAGTTACTGTCCTACTTGTTTTGTTGTCGTTGTGTAGCTACATGACGGAGGAGAGAGAAAAACAGAGGGGTGGTGGGCTGGAGGTAAAATGGGAAATGGATGGAAGATGGGAGACAGAGGTGACAGGTGATAGTGGGGGGAAAGAGAACACAGAGATCTGGACATATGCTGTGTTTTGAAATCCTCTGCAGCAGCTGGAGCACCTGAGATGGAGCCTGAGTGAACCCCACTGAATATCTTGAGCCGATCTTATCAGCGGCTGGTAGAAATGAGATATTGGCAGGAGCTGTTGAGTGCTCTCACAGCTGAGCAGGTTAATAGGGTTGGAAGGCAGGCCACAGGCTAATTGGATTTGCCGTAGCTTGATAAACAGTGGCAAGCCTTTTGCCAACCAAACATACAGGGTTGACTTCACCCCCCACCCACCCATGGACCACTTCTCTCTCAAACCACCTCCATAACTACAAGCATCCAGCAAGAGAAAGCCGAGTGGAGGCTATTTTGCTTTCTGTATTCCCAACAGGCGAGACTAGAGCAGTCTGTTTGTGCGTCAGTGTTGGCGTGTGTCTGGATGTGTACATGTGTGAAACAGAGAGAGTGTGAGAATGTTGGCCATCTACTGATTTTAATCAAATACCATTTAACCTGTCTGACCTCCAAGAGTCATCACACATGGTCAGATCAAGCGGGGTTGTTCTCCTCTCTTGCTCGGCATTAGAGGAGTGGCTGTCAAGACCGCCTCAGTGTAGTGTTATTTCATTACCCCTTTTTTTTAAGTAAATGTTGGTTTCGGCATGACTACCTTTTCATCAATAATATAGAAAATACCACATCTTGGCTAGCAATATTTATTTGATAAGAGTAATTGCAGGATATGAAAGAATTCATGATGTAAAAAAAAGATAAAGTTTTCAGTGTTTTCAGGTTTCAGGGATAGTATCAGCTGTATATGGACATTCAGTAAACATTTGCATTACCACCTACATAATTGCATTTACCATGATTCAGATTTCAGATGTTCTTTTGAAGTGGCCAAGTTAAATTAGTCAGGCTAAATTTCAGACACTTCATTCCCAGGTACAGTGCATGTCAGTCCAGGCATGTGAGTGATACTACAAAATAATCAAGTCAAATTGTTTAAGTTCACAAACCTATGCCCAGCGGGAAGCTTACATCAAAGCCTGTACTCCCCCAGTCTTCCAGTTAAAGGTCTTCCAATCAGCAATACAAAATCCATGCATCTTTGTTTGAGCATATAAGTCAGTGTTTCCACTCGATAACTTCATCCCCACACTTGTTTTGATCATATCTAAAGAGGTGACCAGTATTTGATTGTGTATGTTTGTATGTATGTTTTTGTGAGTCTTGTGTTCAGGAGATATTTGTAGTTTGAGTGTGAGGGCGAGGCAGAAAGCGTATCCATCAAAATCTATTTACAAGGAGAGTGACTTTGAGGAGAAAGCCACACAGACAGATTCAGTGTTTTTCTTCTTTTTTTGAAGGAATAGTACCCACTGTGAAACACCCTGGGGTGTCACACTGTCCTCATTTATATAAACAGCCCCAGCCGGTGGAGAACTCCTCTGCATGCTTGGGTGTAGCCAGATTGGCTTAGTTAGTGAGCACCCCACACAAGACAACCTAAGGAAAAAGTGTTTGGAAATGGAGGGGGAAGGAGAGGACAGTACATCAGGCAGCCTCTGGATATCTATTTGCAGAAGAGAAAACATCAAGGCCTCAGACACACTTTGAAAAGGAGAAAAACTTAAACAATGATTGATGTGGAAAAGGACATTGGACATTAACTGTTGGACAGACTACAGTTGGTAAAAGTTCACACATTTGCAGATAGGCTCCAATGTAAACATGGAGGAAACCAACTAAAAAGAAAATGGATGTGTTTGTTAAGTAGCTACATTTCAGGTTCACACTGTGAGAAATAAATTTTACAAATTAGGCATGTAGTCTGTTCAGGGACGGATTGAAAACAGTAAAAATAAACCTTCCTTTGCCCCTTGAGGTCATGCTATTGGCACAGTCAATGAAAGTAAAAAAGTACAAGAGGGAAAAAGAAAGAAGCATGAGATATAAAAATACACTTATCTTCAAAAATTTGTGGGCAAAGCTATGATTTGTTAGGAGGACATTTGGTATGGGACATTTCACAGACTGAATTCATCAGCCTCAAGAACTTGAGCATAAAGAATACTTGGATAGTAATCCGCTGCATCAATTTCCCGATAAGAGGAAAGGATAAGTGCTGTCTGTTAAACTGTCCAAAAGGACTGTCCTAAGCCCATTTTTGCTGTGTGTTTTATATCGTAAAAATAAGGTACTAAAACTACTTTTTAGGGAATACAACTAATATTTAACTAATTATGAAGTTGTTTTCTTAATAGAAATGTATTCCTATGATAAAAACATTCTATAAATTGGGAAAAGAAACTTAACCGTTCTTTAAATTTCAAATTTAGATGTCTTTTTAACATGATTTCCCCCTTCCTCTTTGAATAAGTAGCACATAATTAACACCTAAGGTTGTTCTAGAGAGACTAAGCCAGGTTTGGCTCTGCTCGTAGTGGACAGAACATGAGTGTCTTATCTGGCACTGACTGTGTTTTCACAGCTGACCATTCCCTTCTTTTTTCCTGACTATCGTCTTTCAGGTTGCACTCAGATTCCATTCCTCACACATCAGAACAGAGACATTCATCTTAACGATGACATCTGTGGTGAATTATACAATTACCTAATACTCATTCAGCACAGGAGGGATGGGCGAAAGGGGGCCCCGTAATGGTAGAAAAAGGGAAATTATTAAATATAAAATGCTAAACCCCTGCTTGTATGAAACAGTCAAGCATTAAAGTTCATATTCAAGTAATTCAAGCTAATGTGGTTTGTGGCTCTCTGGAGACACAGCCATAATCCATGGCATGATATATTTACATAAAGATGTATAAGAAGCTTTGGCAAAGCCACAGGTTACATATCATGCTATTAGCTTGCAGTTAACACAAAATGTGTTTATTTTACTCAGAGGTAAAGGCAGCTGAAGCCAGAAGTACATTTAAAATTTAAAACATGAAGAACACTGATGTACTCTTTGTTGGTCTTACTGCCTTGGTTACAGCGGGAATTGCATTTCTTCCCCACTCTCACACCAGACATATATCAAAACTGTAGCCATTTTAAATAGTTCAATGTCAGATTGTACAAACAAATCACCACTCATCACTTATAGGGCCTTTATGACTGTTACTGTAAAAGGCCACACCCTGACACACTGTCAGACAACGGTGTTGTAAGATCTGTCTTTTGCCCCCAACACCTATATGTGATTTGTATCTGCCATGATCCATATGGTGCGGATGATGTGCTTTGAAGAGGCCCATCAGTCAGTTAATCTAAGAGAAAATAGTAGAGGCTGATATCTCCCTCTCTGTTCAAGACAAACTAAAGCAGACTGAAGCGGAGAGGGAGATTCAAAGCAGAGCAGAATCAGCTCCTCTTCGAAATGGAGAGGCTGGTTTAGAGAGGATTAAGGCGCTCCCTCACTGTGGAGCCAGCTTTTATAAGGTACATCATATTACTTCAGCTTCACACTTTCATAGATATATCATCATCTGCCTCCCGCCTAAAGCCCAGCTGTAATGCTTGTGTATTCTGTCTCAAACAAGATTATTACTTACACAATTTGTGTGTAAAGAAACATAGAGATGGTAAGCTGACAGCACCTACTTTATGTAAAGCTTAGCCTTGGTTCATTTTCTTGTTTAATGTGGCATCCAGCGGTGATTTGTATTGCGCTTATTTATTGTTACAGCTCAGTAAATTGAGGTGGAAGCTTGATAAAGGTGAGAAATATGCAAACCATAATTAATATTTAGTAGTTTACATGAAAATATTGCTTGTTGTTTATTGCATGTATTTAGCACTTAATAACATAACTGCTAAAAATGCTGGTCCAAATTAGTGCCATCCAGTTCAGATTATACCATAATATTACACTGTTGAACCGTTGGTACATTCGAGTACACAGATAAAAATGTTTAGTTTTTTATTAGAATTGGTTAATTTCATACTAGATTTCAATGTATTATTCAATATGTTACTTAGTAGGCTATTTGTATGTTCATTTGTATCTTTTCTTTTGTATTAAGTTTTTACATTATGGCAAGTATTTGTTGTGAAAACTCTGCAGAACAACCTTAAAATATAAAGTAAATGTTTCCGAGTTCATGAAGTCAAAGTTTTTTTGTTTTTTTGTGCACGTTACTTTAACAACATTTTTAAGACAGAGCAGAACATGACAGACTATTTTCTTGGATGTGAAGAGTGTGTTTTGTGCTTTATATTTTCTTTTTCCTAGCTAGTAGACAGTTGGCACCATGTGGCAGGCTTCTCTGCTAGTGTGTAATTATTTTGGGATAATTCACTGAATAAGAGTTTTGTATTTTGACAAATGTTCTTATCATTACAGTAAAATACAACATTTTAAAACCTACATTTTATTAAAGCATATTTTAGTGTTTATGAGTGGCGGGAAGGCCATCTGCATTCCTGTTTCCAGTTGATTTCCAGATTTATTTATTTTTTGATAATTGGCTAGGGCCAATAAATTGTGGGACTAATGTAGACACAAAATAAAACTTTATCAGACTTTTGCTCAAAACATCTTTTATACTGTCTTTTCTGACTTTTAATGCATGACACAGTCACCTTTATCAATCCAGGATAAATGTCATAATAAACAATTGATTAGGCATTATTGTATTTACTTCTGTTTGCAGTATTTCATCATCTTGTGTCTCAAAGCCACAGAGAAAACCTAAAGAGTTTTGAAGAAATTGGAGCACCCAGCTGTTGCTACCTTGGTGTAAGGTCATACACATTAAAGCAGATGTATTGTTTTACAGCTGACAACATTCTTGTGTTCAACTAGAAGGAGACTTAATTAGATGTCTCAACTTGTGGACTTACCATTAATACAGTAGATATTTTAACAGGTTCCTAAGATTCGATGGCAGTGTACAATACAAAGCTCTAGGGAGTTGTTTGGCAAAGATGTATTTACCCTTCCAGCGGTTAAAACTATTGCTTGGCTTTGAATGGACAGCAGTCAGAGGTCACTTGCATGTTCTGCTGTAAAAAATAGAACAGATGGTGATAATGTTGTACTTATATTAAATCATCTAATATGTGCAGTTCAAAAGCACTGTTTTTTGTGTTTTGTTTTTACATTACTGAGTATTGATAATAATAAATAACAGCTATATTCATAATTATAAATAAATTAAATGTTGAAAAGTTCAATTAAATGTTAAAATATCAAGTGCGTAAAATCCAAATGAATAAATTTAGTGTCACAAAAGATGATGTTTCCAAGGCATTAACTTGAACTACCACTATATTCCTTCTAACAAGTGCGATGAGACTGACGTTCAGCATCATAATATGGTCTGTACCAGTTACATTCTGCAGGAGTATCTATTGAATATTACAACAGTATTCATTTTGTTAATTAATTATAGACACATATTATTATTATTAAGTTGCAACATAAAGTGCTATAAAGGAACAACATATTCCATTTCTAGTGTGGGAACATCTGTCATTTTTGAGGGCTTATTAAACGTCTTTGGTTTAAACATTTTGAAAGATCAAGTTGATACTGAATGGTCTGGAGCATAAATGTTACTCAACTATATTTCTCTTTCCTGGAGCAGTGCTTTTTACAAAGAGGAATAATGTAGAGGTTTTACCATGACTTAGTCATTTTGGTCTCAACATTTCATCCACTTTTGAAAAGTGAATTATAAAATCTTCTCTTTTTTGGCCCCAATTAAAAAAGGGGACGCTAACAGAGGTAATGTGGAAAAATATAGATATAAAGTCTTTTATGTCAAGTCTGTGTCCTAGAGTAAGATTAGCTTTGCTCTGAACATGTTTGACTCGGCAGTTCATTGCCTAGGGAGAGTCCCCAGGCAAAATCCATACTCTGAGTCCTGGGCTGCCTTTAGAAGCAAGCCACGGAAATGATTAGTGCTGCTCAGCTGAAATGCACAAAGGGCCTGTTGGCCGGTCCTGAAAGTTTCAAAGCGAAACCAGAACACCTTGTGTCTATGTTAATTGATCACAGACACATTATCTTGCCTGTTCAAGGCTTAATTTGCCCTTTGAATCAACACCTTTTGTCGACTCGTGAAGTCATTTGTTGGAAGAGGAAAAAAGAAGCACTACAGCTTAATCATTCCAAGCAGGTGTGCGTTTCAACCAATTTTCTGTCCCCTTTAGTCACTTACACCCATAGTAAAGGACGGAGGTGTCTCCTTATACGGTGCTGAGTATAGCATTGTTTTTATGTGAATATTACATTACAACAAACATCTATATATATATGATGATACAATAAAAATGTTAAAACAAAGAACCACAAGCATCCAACTTTGTATATGTATGTGACGTATGTACTTAAATATGTATATACAATACATTTTTCTATTCTATACAAAACAACACAATCAGTACTTGAGAAAAGGTATTATTATTTAATGTATGCTTTTGACAATTCATGCATCAGTGCCTCTGAAGATGAGGAATTCATGAATACATAAAACCAGCAAAATATGAATAAAAGTAGTGTAATTTAAGAATAAATCTCTTGTGGAGCTCACTGACAACTATAATAAATTTATACATTATTTCTGTGATACAGCCAAATCCCATTTTAGCTTAATGTTGAATAAGGTTCATGTTTTTTAAAGCTTTGTCAAATGATAGGACTTATTTTCATTCAAATTGTAATAATATTGTCACCTTCCCAGGAATATCGATGTAGCGGATAAGCTTTTGCAGGGAGCACCTTAAAGAATACATTGGCAACGCTTCAGACAAACTGTAGAAAATTGAGCTTCAGATCATGGAAGCATTACCTCAAGAAAATAGAAATATTCTATATACTATATAAAAATGTATTTTATTTGAACAATTAAATATGTTGATAGAGTGGGGTAAATATTATCTACAGAAGATTGTAGACCGAAACTACAGAATTGATATATGGCAAATTTTATTGTGTTACTTTGCTTGTTTATTATGTCACACAGGAGTTATTTTCCTGACCACAAAAATTTAATTAAACATATTTCACAAAATAAAAATGTATTCATTTTACTGTTGCAAGTTTGTTAGATATATTGTAGCCAAAATCTCTCCATTAAGCTCCCATTTACTAATACAGTAAAGTTCTATTTACAGAGAAAGTGCCAGGTTCTTTCTATGAGCCCCTGACAAGGTGTAAATACTGTTGTGAGTCATAGCCTCATTCTCAATGACACGGTTGACTTACTAAAGCCGACAACTCACTATGCATCCCCTTCGAGATAACAGTGTTATCACCTCCCTGGTGTCTTTGCAATGAGGGTGATTAGAAGACATAGTACAAACACTTCCATTTCAACTTTGGAAACCATACCTTCAGCCATTTGTAGCAGCACAAATATATCATAGGAGGGGATCAGCTGAGGTAAATGTGTATTTCATTTCACTTGCTGCCCCCATTCTTAATGGGTAGTCATCCAGAGAGAATGAAATGATTGATTTTTGTCATCCTGAATGGGGATAAATGAATGGAAGCTAAATCTTCCATGAGGAGGGGGTGAAAGGGGAATAGCAAGAGAAGGAGGGACTTAGTTTTCTTTGCACGTCTGGCTAGACAGAAACTCAGCAAAGCTGTGCAGTTGAGGCAGGGCAGAAAGTGGAATAGTGTGTGTACATGTGAAAATGGCTCAAACTGTGTGAGCACATGCACACTCTGCATTCACTTGTACTTTGCTTCTGAGATTACCTAATGAAATATTGATGGCAGATGTGAGAAGTGTGGGGGCTGGGTTGGCTGGGGGTTGACTGTAGCGATGATGGCAGTGGTGTTGGAACTGTAACTGCTCCTTCCTGTAGCTTGGGACATCTCTGTCACTCTGGATCTCAGCGAGGCAGCCCTGACCTAATTTAATCTGACTTTGAATGAGTCCGTATCACTAAAAGTAAAATGTTGAGTTTACCACACAGCTAAAAAAAAAGCAAAGCAAAGTGAGAAGAACAAAGATTATAATGAGATATTGAAAGGGACAGAGGAAAAGTTAGAGTTAAAATATAAACAAAACATTAATATCAACATTTAATAACACCAGTCAAAGATGTCTAATATAAACTTTTAATGTGAAAAATAAGCATGCCTATGACATCCTGCTGCTCAGGCTATAAAAATGTTTGCCTGGTACTTCAAGTGTGACTGAGAAACATCCATCCCAGAATCCGTTTCACGATTATACACTACTTAGTTATTTCTGATGAAAAGGTAGGAAACAGTGGCTGACAATGATTGGCTGCACTACAGAGTGGCTCTAACATCATTTTCATCTGAGATGTAGAATATCTCCACCTCAAAACAAAACTTGAACCAGCCTGAGTCACATTGTTTGGATTTGGTTTTGCATGGTTTGCAAATGTCTAACTGTGATTACAATGCATTTCTTTATCAAAACAAATACACCTGTCAAGCCAGTGTAAAATTACTCAGGAGCTCAGGTACATTTTAAGCTAAATTGAAATTCATTTTTCCACATTTGTCCATAATACACTTTGACTATAGTTCAGTGAATGAGCCACCAGTTCTCAGGGCAAAGAGTGTAGAAAACTGTAATATGAGTTTGACCAAAGGATATTGAGATGTGTGAATACACATCTTTCTTTAAACTGCAATTGAGTTGACCAGCCAAGAAAATATGACTTCCACAATAATTACAACTCACATGTAACTCAATGCCAATCTAAATAAGACACATGCTTCCAGAATGTGAACATAGTGATTTGATTTGATTTGATTTGTCTGGCAACCACAAATAACAAAAAGTCATCACAGTACTCATCTTTTCATTGGAGATATCTTGATGTGCCAACCTGAACAAAATTAGTTCTAGTGGAACTGACTTTTTTCATCTGCTCAATGCATTTGGATTATTATTTTATTTACCTTCCTCAGTTGCCTTTTTATATTTGTATCTGAAAGCAGCTTACGTGTTACTTCAGTAATAAAGACATTAGCTTCTTTCACTCTCATATTTTAGGTGCTCTAACCAATACACTAAAATAACAGAATTATTAGCTTATATTTACTGGGGCTCTTATCAGAGTAACAAAATGTATTCACTAACACTATGTTTGCTCCATGCTATCTCTACTAACATGATGAAGGCAAGCGTGCACTAATCTTGTAAAGTCAACCTTTTAAAAGGGAAGGGGCGGCGAATGGGGCTGGGAGAAAAAGAGTGGGACAGACAGCTATGTACAGGATTGTATCCACACTTGGAGTTGCCCCTGTCCATATCCAATGAAAGGTTATAGGAATATCATAATCCCTCCTCTGAGCTCCTTTGCGTCGAAGATGATGACTAAATTTCCAGTGTCTTATCACACAGTCCCAGACTGGAACTAGTACAAGGGGTTCTGAGGGAGGAAACCAGCATGAAAAGTGCTGGGGATGAGATGATCAGATTAGCAGTGGCTATTGGATTTGTTTGTGGTGCTTGCAATCGGAGTGAAGCAGGTGTTGTTCAAAATGCCCGTGGAGATACAAAGCCTGCACCGATCCTTCACCTCTAGGAAAATAAAAAATAAAAAAAATATATATATATATAAATATTCTTGGGGGGTTTCATGAGTGTAATGTAGGTTGTTCTCCTGAAGAAGACGAGGGGTGTATTGGGGAAAACAAATTTAATACTTAGGGGGCCTGGATAGAAGGAGAGGAGGCTGAGTATTTTATCAGGTTGGTCAATGTTAGCCTGTTTCCCACAGTGAGACAAGTGGGATTGGCTGGTGGTGTTCAGCAGGATGCAGGCTGGTTAAGTGTTGACGGGTGCCTACAAGGTAGAGAAAGGCTCTTGTGAAATACCACCTCAGGCACAGTGGGCCATTGTGGATTTAAGAACTTTCTCAGATAAAATATATCTCCCAGGTCTCAATGATGGTACTGTATCAATGATTGTAATTACGGCAGCTTATGACAATTAGATATTTAGCCATGAAGAATGAGCATAGCTTTCAAATGCTTTGATGTCCACAATAAAAAGTGAACTATATGAACTGTATTTTAGCATTAGGTCAAACATGGCTAATAAGACTATTGAATAAAAGAAAGCTGCAAAGCCCTCAGTGTCAAATTACATGTCCGCTCGATTTAAATGGATGGTTCCCCTAAGAATTACAGTCTTCCATGCTATTTTCCCATGCTTAATTTTGTTAAGTGACGCAAACGTATGTCAATAACAGTCTGTACCACTTACCTTGAATAGCTCAATCTGAAGGCAGACAAAGACACAGCTTGCTTATATGACATAATACAGGGATGCACTTTGTACCCTTAAGCCAGGTCATTTCAATACACAGAAAGCCACTGAGTCAGCTCGGAGAGACAATGTCGATAAGTTAATGGCACAGATCAATACTAAAGATTTGGGCCAGATCTTAATTAAAGAAACAACTGCTGATACAAATGATGTTTTCAATGTATTGATATAGTGGGGAGAGAAGGGTAGGCTGGCTGAAGCGTAATGGCTGATCAATGTACTTAACATTAGCATTCCTTTTCATCATGTACTAAGATCACTTAATTCTCCCTGTCTTCCTCTTGTCCTCTCATTCTTGCTTTCAAAACGTCTTTTACAGAGACATCTGAGGCAAACCTTGCCCCCTCCTCCACCACCTTACAAGGTGAACTTGAGGGTCTGCAGGGTTGTGCTTTTTATGTGTTTCAACTTCCTAAAGTCATTGTGTGTTTAATTAAAGGAATAATCAAGATGATGTTTTGACCAACAGTGGGTTTGAATATCAATGAATATCAATTGTCTTTTACATGCTACTCTTTTTGTTATTTAAATCACAAATCATTATATCACTAAATAAAAATTTCAGAATTCTTTTTATTTATTTTTTTTATTTTTATTTTTTTGAAGAACCACTTGAAAGAAGGAGTCAGTCGGGATACTTAAAAAAAATTAACCAAAAAGAAACCATACTTACATAGTTAATTCTTAGCAGAAACAAGACTTGTCTCTAGGCAACAGTGGGGGAAAAAACGATATTGGCATCTCTCAAGTATGGTAAAACCATAATTTTTAAAAGGGAAGCTGAATTGATGGATCCTATTAAAGGTAACACAATGTCTCCAGAGCCCTGGAAGCACAAACAGTTCAAAGTCAATAGTGTGATTCCCCAGGTAGCCCTGACCAGGACCCAGTTTAAAGAGACATCAATCTGGCATGTCAGTTCCCAGCTAATGAAGCTATATACGATCAATATGCAGGATACTACTACTACCTTAAATGAAGTACTAATGCTTGTAGACATCACATGGGCCTCAATCTTAAAAAAAAAAAAAAAAAAAAACACGGATAATTTTCCAACTGGCTCTTTTTGTCAACAATTAGGCAAGGCAAATTTATTTATATAGTAAAATTCATAGAAGGGTAACTCAAAGTGTTTTACAGAAATAAAAGACAAATTTAAAGTACACAGGCAAGGTTTAGAAAAAGATTAAAAAAAACATTATCCATTATCACTCCAGAATAATTGAGCTTTTCCAATTTTCTGTACATAATTTTGTCATTATTATGATACTAAGGCAGTAATACAGCATTTCTTGACCTGTACTGTTTAGTAAACTATTATTTACTGTCAGCAGAAAAAAATAAATCACATGTCAATCCTACTGAAAGCATCCATTTAACTCTATTATCCCAATGCATGCCATATGCAAAATATACTTAAATCATGTATTAGAACATTGTAGGATGTAAGACAGACTTGAATTAGATTTGATATCAAAACTTTTTATCTTTGGCGTCAGCTTGAAGTCAGTATTTTACGATCCAACTAGTTTTTTTTTCCCCTAATAGGATTATGTTTGTTCTAGATTTCATTGTTTAGTTTATATGCACTAGGGACACAAAAAAAACGAGATTGTATAGTCATTTTATCTTCTCCATATGAGTAACACAACAGTGAGTAACAATGAAGCACTGACAATCTTTTTGAAATCAAATGCATTGTACCCTGTGGCATAGTGACTGTAGTTGTTCTATCATTACTAGTTAATAAGGGGGGCCAGGTGTGGTCTCGGATTGACTGACATCCTAATACTGAAATAATTTTCACTTTCTCACCAGCTCCTTTTTACGGCTATAGGGAATTAGTATTATCACATCAAAGGCTTCTGTTAAAATGGGTATAAAAATCATTTAAACAGACAGTCGAGGTGATTATTCAGACTAGGTTATTTGCCAGGGTGTGTGTAATATGGCATTGTCGTCAGGGACATCTTCATTTCCCACTAAATTGCTGTCTGTCACTAGAATAAGTAAATTTGCCACTGTTTTATCAGCATCATTGTGTCAAGTTAGCTGAATACATCAAACAGTCAATCTGATCAACAGGAAATGAACACATAGCGAATAATGCAATGACTGAAGGGAGAGCGGATTGGTGTATTCATGTGCCAAATGTAAATTTGCCCTCAGATTTTTAAGAAACCCACAGGAAAAAAAAAACACTCACCTTTATTGAAATTTTGGCTTGTTATCACAGTGTCACTATGACTGTTTTTATTAGATTTCACTGCAGTGGAAAAATGAAAAAAATAAAATAAATAAATAAAAAAGAAGATAAAAACAACATTATATTTCATAACATAAAATGTTTGTGGGTAAGAACTATAACATTTTTATTTGTATTACAGTTTTAAAATGGTGGTCATTTAAATTCTATAATCTGTATCTTGTAAAAATGCATTGTAAGAACATACTGTATATGAGCTCATTGGGATCATTTAGCCACATGATCCAGACGTGTTGCTATTGCCTTTTTGTAAATCTAAGAGAGGGCTGTAATAGAGGAAAAAGGAAAGAAGCAGGTAAAGGGGGAAAAAAAAACATAATAGAGTTTGGAGGTCTTTTGTGGAGCAGATATTGTCTCTTAGTTTGATGTTTGCCTCCAGGATAAAAGAGTAACAATATACACCAAAATAAAGAATTGAGCTTGAAAGAAAAAGGGACAACAGCAATAACAGAACAATGGTGCACAATGGCAGGTATTTAACTGCCCTCAGAGAAGAGGGATGGATTTACGGTTATGTCTCCCTGAATAACGCCTCCCAACTAAGGTCACAAGAACTGTTTCCTGGCTTTTGAAAACCTGCCTGGATTCATTATATTTTCAGGGGGATCAGGCCAGAGATTCATGAACAGCAGTTTAACCCCCCAATTAGTCAAAGTCCCTCTGAGGCATTCTCTATCTTGTGTTGATACATGAAGCTAGAGTGACAAACCTGCCCCGGGGATGGGTGATTCAACTCCAAAGTGAGTTCAAAGCACTCTTGTTAAACTTGGAACACAATACCACACTGTCAAGGATACTGGTACACCCTAAACAGGCAGTGAAGGCCAAGAGTTGTGTTAGAACACCCGAAAACCATAGATGTACACGGATGAGGGCATAACGTCATCTTGTTCTTAATGTTGAGCTGACACTGATGATTATATGACAACAATTAGACACGAGAGGAAAGTATCACATACTTATCAAAGAATGGCTATCCGGTAATATAATTCTGACAAGTCGTGGAATTCAATAAAAATGTTATTATTAAACTATGTTCCAAAAGCAGTGTTTTTTTTTTTGCAATAGGTTATATCAGTCAAACTATGTTGAGTAGCTTTGACCAATTAGGACCACTAACATGGATTTGGGCTTTGAAAACGGTAGCCTGGCAAGCCAGACTCCTTGCTGGTACAGCGAGGAGTCTGGAAAAGTTCAATGCCAGCTCGTTTTCCTCAAGATTGGGCTTGGCGTGGCAATGCAACAATCTATGAAGAAGTAAAATAACACTTTTAGCGCTGTCTGCTGTTGAGGTTGAGACACATAATTTAGTCTTAATTATTTAAAACTGATTGAAGAGCAGAGGCGTACAAACTCTCGGCAGTCATCATTGTGAACAAAAGACACAAAAGCGTGACGCAAGGCAACACTTCAGTGGCATTTTATATTTGATTGGTTAATACGGAACATATCTAAGGAACTTTCAGGCTCACGGAGCTTTGCCAGACTGAGTTCCTGTTTATAGAATATTCAGAGAGCTCGTCAGGCTGTGCCAGGCTATAAAAACAATGCTGTGCAAAGAATAAATTACCAGCCTCAGTCAATTGTTTTCCAAAATGGCGTTTATTTTTTTTTTTTTGTAAATAAACTTTTCTTTTAAAGTATTTTGCAGACCTCACAAACAGTCATCTATTGTGTCTTACAAGCAGGTCAAAACTATGACTTCTGGTGTTTGAGTATTCATTTGCTCCCTTTTAAGCAGCATATTAAAAAAATAAATAACATTAGTAGTGTTGTTACCAGAGCCGGCTAGTATTATGAGCTAGCTAAGACCCTCCTGTCATATAGGTTTTTTAATGTATTGTTAAACATTAACTAGATTAATTTATTATTTATTAGCATACAATAATGGATTGGTTTTATATAGCGTATTTGTAAGGCTCTCAAAGCGGTTTACAGAGTCCATTATTCATTCACTCCACAGTCACACACTGGTGGTGGAGACGTGGCAGCCATTTTGCGCCTACAGACTCTCCAACCTCCAAACATTCTCACACATTCATACACATTCGTACACCAGACCTGTGGCACTGGAGGCAAGGTGGGTTAAGTGTCTTGCCCAAGGACACAACAACAGTATGAACTGTGGGGAGAGTGGGAATCAAACCGCCTACCTTCCGGTTGAAGGACAACTGCTAAAAACAGGAAATATACAATGTGTATTTTCTGTGATTAGATTTTTTTCTAGAACATACTGTTTATAATTTTGTTGGCATTAATGTGTCTAGCTTTACACAAAACAAGAAAAAGGTGCTTGTTTGTTACAGCCTGAGCACAATAACACACTCAGAGACCTAAGCACCAATCATCATCCTCATTTGGTGATTGACAGGTTTGAAGGCCCACCCCTTGAAATTCCGTCTATTGTACATTAGTCATGTTGAGTACAAGTTTGTTTGTTAAAGCATAGTGCTGCTATATCTCATGTACCAAATGTGATTGTATTTATTAGCCCACCCACCAAATATCACCACCAGCCACCACTGGTTGTTACTGAATGTAACGTATACTTTATATTGCAGTAAAGGTAGTGTATTTTGCTTTTTAGCTATGGGAAGTGACAGATTTGAGCTAATATTTATTTTTTTTATTTTATGTATTTATTTGATAGGGACAGTGCACATTAATAAACATCTATTCCAACAGCAATAGAAGTAAATATGTCGGGTTATATCAACAATGTTAATTTCTATCCACAGTCCCTAGGCAGGTAACACAAAAGCATAATACTGAGAAATAGGACAGAACAATAGATAACAATAGGAGAACTTCACAAGACAGTACATTACTAAGAAGTTAAAAGTATACTTACCTTAAGCCACTCCTTAAGGTAAGTTTTGAAGGTTGGTTAAGTGGGACACTCCCTAATGGAGAGAGGACTGGCCTTTACAGAATGAGCATTTTTTTCTGTGTGGGACCTCACAATTCCCTGGACCTGAGGCCGCTGTGAGCCCTTTTTTTTTAAGAAAGTCCAACATAGGAGGTGGGGCACGTCCATGTAACACCGTGAAAATCAGACAAGCAAATTTTAAAGTAATAATTTTAATATACTGTATGTTAATTTTATTGACATCTCCTGAAAACAGAAGAAAAAAGATTTCCTCACATTTAGAGGGAAGTGGCTCAATGGACTCAGATAAATAATGTCTTTTTTCCCACAAATCTGTAATAGACTTGCCAAAAGGATGGTGCTTTTGTGACATTCAAAAGTGCTTTTTGGTTATCTATATCTCAAAAGCTTTCTGCTCATCAGTGAGTAATTTCAGACAGCTCTAAGATGATACGTGAGTGAATAAGAAACATAGCCTGCAGCAAATAAAGAAAATAGTGAAAAGGAAAAAAATGTATATTTAAGGGGGAACTGTACAGAATGCAAGGAAGATAAATAAGACAGATACTTTGTTTCATTGTCAGTGGCACTCCAGGGTTATTTGAAGCACTTATTTATGCACTGTAAGCAGAACAATACCAGTGAGCAGAAATGATTAAATACAGACTCTTCAAGCAATAGACATCACATTGTGGTGGGCCCTGGCTTGCCACTGGGCCAGCTTGATAAAAGCACTATGAGGTGATAGCTGATACAATTTGCTCAGCGATTTGAATGGAAGCGGCTGGAAGGAGGGGGCTGCAGCTCAGATGGTCTGTCGCTGACAGCCTGTATAAGCTATAATAAAATCATTAGAATGTAAATGCTTTATTGCAAAATAAGAGCCTCGAGCTGGGGTGACATTATCTGCCGCCACCCGAATGAAAGCACCGATTAGCATTCCCTGATTCAATGATAGAAGCAACTTATCTTTATTAAAATTTTTCAAATCGAGTCTTCATTTTTCATGATTGAGTTTTAAGCAAATGTAATATCTAGCTCAGTTTGTGTATGAAATAGGCAGAGGGAGGGAGAGAAGGATGCCCCAGAAATAATTAGTGTACACATTGCTTCCCTACATGTGTTTCATAACCAACAAATTGGATTTTATATTTGATGTGTCACTATCTAATACATTTGCATGAAAATATGGGTCTGCGTTTACAGAATAATTACTGAAAGTGTACACCTCTTTAACATGTGTCTCATAAGAATGAAATTTGATTTGTTTGAAAGTGACTATCACAGTGTTGCCAAATAATTGTCGGTGAATATGAGGGTTAGACTGTGACTTGATTTAGTTGTTCATATTCATGACACGCACACTTTTTCAGCTGAGGTTTTTAAGCGGGCCATTGCTTAGTAGGCAGACAGTCAATTCTTATGCAAATAGCCCAGTATGAGTACAGGATACAATATGCTAAGGATCAAATGTCACACTGGGAGTAAAAGCCTGATATGAAAGTGGCTTACTTACATATTGTTTTATAATGTTGTTTAATCTCTCAGATGTAATGTCCTAAATGTACAGGAGCACTAGTGACTTAGATTCTCTGAGCTGTTTGTGACACCTTTGAATAGTTTGCCTTTGTTTTAGTGATGTTGGAACGTGGCAGCACTCAATAGACACAGTGTATCTGGTGACATCTTTATCCCCTGAAATGTATTATAGTGCTGCCACTTAGCAAGGTGTAATTTGTTCCAAGGCTGTAATTTCACAAACACTATTTAAAAATAATATAATGTATTTTTTTATGCTTTTGTTGCTTCAAACCATAAAACGAATGCTGTTATTGTGTTAAAATATTTATATTTGATTTTTATGGAAGTTGGCTATATTTGATTTCTTGAGGTCTTTCAATACTTGGAGATGTTTAATCTTTTGTCTGTAAATTCCCCACTTTCTCAAGACAATGTATTGTCTTCAGTAGCCCTCACTGTCAAGGCAAACATATAAAATGCATGCTTGGGAAAGGTTTTGTTAAGAGCTCTGTGTAGTCCAACACAATGCACTTGTTATTGCATGCCCATAGGATTTGCACTAGAGTTCATGTGCCCCCTTTTATAGCAATCACCAGGTCATACATCTAGTGGAGTAAATTCAAAATCCCAGACCTCTGCCCCATTCATCGAAGACAAAAGGGGACACAAATTGGTCCGAAAACACTGTGTAAAAAGAAAAGCTTACATTAAGCTCAAGGGGACTCAAGGGACCTGAGCCAATCGCTGCATGTGAAGAGGAATAGTAGCAGTACTGGGGACCACGCACCAGTAGATAAATCACTGCCATCATGCAGATTTACTGTGTTAGAGGGAAAAGATAAATGTGTCAGAACCTGCCGCGCAGGGCCACACGGTAACGCTGGGTCAGTAATTGAACTTTGCTATAATTATCCTGAGGAGATAATATTAACTTATAGTCTTTGCGTGAGAAAGAAGCTAGTTCATAATTCATTTGCTGTATAAGGTGATGGTACTAGATGGCACTCAATCTCACTGTCCCTCTCTTTTTCCTTTAGCCTGTGCATTGTGTTACTGAAATATGACGGCTCCATTTTTATCCTGTCACAATGACAACTGATGGGCTTATTTTCCTGTGGCCCCAGGGGATGATGAAATAGTAAGCAAACATTCTTTCTCAGGAGTAGAAGGGTGCTCCATCATAGTGGCTGGGGCCGCCACCAGTGCTTGTGTTGTGTGGCAGTAACAGGAGGTTACGGGATACAATACACTTAGCCTTCTCTCAATGCACAGGACCAATCCAGTACACTGATGCTATTTCAGCTTCTTCAGTATGGCATTTGGCAGTTCACTTCACTCTTCACTTCATAAAGCATACTATCCAGGGTGAGTGCATATTTTTCTTTTATGTACTTCTTATAATAATCAATGGTACAAATGGTTCTAAATATGTGACAAAAATCCACCTGGATCAAATCTGCATACTTTGTTTGCAAACATCTTGAGAATTAAAAATACATGGTAAATCTGCAAGTAAAAATTGACTAGGCAATCCCATATACTTAGCCAGGTGCCTTGTAAAAACCTGACACCCGAGGGCCCATTATTTACACTAAGGCACACTTGTTCATGTTAAGCCGCGGTAAGCAAAGGCACTAGGGCAAGGTTGCAACATTTATATTAGGTCAAAATAGCACAGCCATCTGACAATATAGCATCCATCTCATTTGAATAATGAGAGATATTGGGCAGACATTAGCCAAGGGAATGAGGCGGCGGCAACTAAGGGGGCTACACACTGTCAGCTCTCATTTTCCTTGCCAGTTTGTTAAGCAACAGTGTGAAGCGGCAGCAATAACAGCGATAAGAGAATTCCTCCAGCCGCTGCTGCTCCAGAGTAAACACCGGCAGACCCCAGTTTATCACCATGCTAACTGGATTTAGACAAAGAGCTCGGGTAGATATCTCAAGACAACAATCGAACATTATAACAGCTCTCATTGCATACACAGTCATTTCCATTATTGATATTCAAAGTCTTTATTTTGAATTATAAATACACAGCTCTAATCCTCCTTATTCCTTCTTCCTGTTAGAAGAATATAGCCGCCGCCTGCTGGAACACCCACCTCGGTGTCTTCTCGAATCAGAGCCAGCATGGGCTTTTGTCTCCTTTCTGTGAAAGAAATGACAGTGTAATGTAATTTACAAGCAATCGCTTTAGCACAATTAAATTAAGTCTCCACTAATCCATGATGAATGCACACCTACGCTACTCATTATAATTCAAAACAAAATATGGCACCGATCATGGCACTGAGAAGGGGACACACCCCTTAATAGATGTGCTGATTAATTTCGTCATTTGTGTCATAAAGTGTAATGTGTCTAATGTCAGCTGGGAGCTAAATTACTTGTGAGCTCAAGGTGTGTGTTTACAAATTAAAAATAAATACATATAAATAAAATAAAATACATATAGCACTAAAAGACTTTGCCAACATGTAAAAAAGCCCTTGTAAACAATTGACATTGACATATCAATAGAAGGCCAGTGCATACAGCCCCATGTTTGGCCACTACATTTTGATTGACAGTGTCATATTTGTAAGAGGGTTATGAACCACAAAACAAGGGTTAAAGGGAAATTGACCCAGCAGTTGACGGGTGACTGATATTTAGAGCTGAAGGTCTTTAATCTTGCTGCTGAGCTTACATGAAGCTTATATAACAAATTACAATGCCTACAGAGTAATATATCACTTGATGGATCTCCTTCTGCATTTCTGTCTTCTCTTCATCTCATCCTCTGCCCAGGAGAGATATTTGTTGATTTCCAGGAATATATACGTTTCAGGTTGTGTTCTGTAAATATGATTAAGATGAATGCACTGTCAAAAAAACAAGATGGGACTTAAGTATATCTACCTTTGTTGGTTATATATTAATTTTTATTATCACACCATTGCGTATTGCCAGTGTTTTGTCCCATACTAATAATGATATGTAAATGTGATCTTATGATTCTTAAAATATATATATATATATATATATATATAAAACACAAAAGGCTTGATTAACTGCATAAACTTTTTTTCCTACAGGATCCCATTATGTCCAAATACAAATACAATTGTTTTTCAAAATATTAGGTTCATTTAGCACTGACTACACTTCTCTATCTGTTGAACCTATGCTGTCATTTCCCTCCTGATTCTATGGCATCACACACCAAGAGATATTCAGCTTGATAAGAGAGACCCTGTCTTCCTTAAAGCATGTCCTGGCTGCACCTGGCGAATGATAAAAAGTACAACTTTTCTGATAAGCCCACAAGTAGGAACAACAGTGTCCAGGTGCAGATTGTTGGCGAGGTATAAACCCCGTCTTGGTATGCAGAAGGAGGCAGATCCTTTTGATAACTCTGCAAAAATGGATTCAACTTCAGCACCCTGGCTTAGATGTATTCCGCTGTTCTGATCTCTTCAGACTAGTGTAAGGTCAGAGGTCATCATAGAAGCACTCACCATATTTTAGCTCCAGATATACTGTCAGAATCCCAGGTTTTGATCACTGTTAATGCAGTTTCCTCAGATAAGACACACGTCTGCACATTTTTAAAATGTAATTACAAAAGCTTCTATAGTTATTGAACCGTTAAAAAGTCAGATCGCACATTGTACTAGTGTGAATTTAACTCTACATCTGTCTGCGGAGCAAAATCAAAAGATATCACATGATATATGTATAATGCCATTAACTATGACTGAATTCCAGAGTAATCAGTAGCAAACTAGGCTTGCATTCCTGCCAAAGTTTAGCGCTGGCAGATCATTTGCAGATTCCTATTACAGACTATAACTGTAAATGTGTACTCCATATGCCTGTCTGCAGACTTTCCTGCCATTAAGGTCGACTGAGGATAACAATATGCCAAACTAATGTGAATTTCTACTGTAAACTGGACTGGAACCTTTCCATGAAGTCTTCTGAAAATAGTTTATATATTAAAAAAAAGTCCCAAGCCTCTTATTCCATATTAGGTGCCAAATGCTTAGCAAAAAATAAACTAGATTAAACAATAATACTTTCTTTTAAACTAAATGTACACAGTTGTATTGTATTGTATATGAAAATAAAAAATAAAATGACATTTACTATATTATGTATGCACATGTTTTTTTCAGACCACTCTGTTTTAGCATGCAGACAAAACTGCACATCTCTTGAAACTAAATCCCTCTCCCACCCAAGCACACGGATGCACAGGACCATCTCCTTTGCCCTCGTCTCTCAACAGCTTTTGAGGGCTCTAAGTATAAAATAGCAAGGCACACTAACAGTATCTGTCCATTGCAGGATACATATAGTGGGTACGTGGAGAGGCTCAGGTAAGAACTTGCATCAATCTGTCACTCGCTTCCCTCCGGGCGATAAGAGAAATTCCAACAGAGAGATAACGCTGGACATTCAACTTAATTCCAAAGGAAGAACTTTTCATCAGTGGGTCACATATTAGCTTTCAGAAAAACGGACTGCTGCAAGTTTCTTTCTTTTTTCCCCTCTTGCTTGCATCGCTCTGTCGAAGTATGAGAATGACATTGTGAACCTGAGTATTTACGATTCCAAAGCAGACAAAATAGTCTACTTCTTTACCTTATTTTTTTTTTTTTTTTTTATCACTATGTTTGCTCATGTGAAATAAACGTGTTAGATAACACACTGACCATAGCCTTATAGTATCTCACATGTGTTGGGCCAACACATTACAAAGTTTACAAGAAGTTTTTAGGTCAACAGTATTTTTCATCAAAATTGACTTGGTTTTCTGCAGATTTTCCGCTCACTTGGGCATCTGATTGTGATTGTGAAATATTGTCATCATACAAATAAATCATTTTTCAAGTCAGCTAACGTGAATCGTTGTCATTTTGCAAGCTGTGGGAGCTAAGACATGCCATGTGTGTAAAACCAAACCCAAATTCTTTTAAGTGAAACACTGACAGAGAAGAATCACATCACTAATTTTGGGGCATACATGGTTTTGGTTAAAGTTAGAAATGTCAGCTAAATTGATTTTATAAGGCACAGCTGCAGCATCAAATTAAAGACTTATTCACAAAAACTCCATTGCACACTTCATCTTGTGTTGAAATGACTCTATTTTATTTTGTTTTATCTTATTATTGCATTTGTTTGCCACTCTTATTGGTTGCCATATAGTGTGGCATAACACATTTATTTCCTCTATGGTCCACTTTATAAATAACACATCCTAGGAATTTAGTAAAAAGAGTATTGATGTTTGAAAATGACAGTATCTCATATTAAATACAAAAAGAAAATCTACCACATTTTAGAAAATCTCCAATATTTATCAACCAAAATACTGCAAAAGAGAAGCAAAAAAAGCTGTCATTGTTATGTGGGAGACCAGCCGTTCCATACAGAGACAATTGATTAGCTACGTAGCGCAGCAATAGCCCTTACTCAGCTGGGGTTGATGTGTAAGTGCTAGTCTGGCTTTTTTTTTTGCACAAGGATCATATGGATCAATACGACATGGCACATTTAGGAGACCCCTACACCATACCCTGGGACTAGAGAGGCACGAATGGAGCCCCTTGCCTCAACATCACCACCTCTGCCTTTTTTGCTGATTGGAAGGGGGTTGGGGTGGTGACAGTAATAGCCAGGCTGATACTCTATAAACCTCTGTTCAAGTGCATGACCAAATGTTAGGCTCCTTTTTTTATTGTAAATGTTTTATTTACTGCTTCTATGTGGCACTTGTCTCATAGGTTTTCTCAAAGTTATTTATTGCATCGATAAGTCACATACAAAATATGACTCGTGACCTTAGATTAATAGGTGTTTTTTGTTAGTTTTTGCAGGGGGTGATGAACAATCAAGATGTCCCCCTGCAAACAAAGACTTATGGGCAGGTGGAGAGGTGAGATAAACACAATTAAAGGTGACAGCAAAAAAAATAGACTGTCACACACAAAATTGTCACTCAAGGGCAACACAAAGCAAAAAGTAAACTCAAGCTGCCATTTAATCTTATTGTAGGTTTATAATTGTTCATTTTATTATGTCGGAGCACAGCACTTAAACAGAACAAAATTTCTAAATTATTATTAAAGAGAAAGTACCTGTTTTATCCGTGGTTAGTTGTGGTCAAAATCTAATGCTTGGTCAATTAAAATAAAAGGAATTTCTCAGTTAGTGCAACAAGACACAAAAGGCCACCACAATTAAAAGATCATTACACCAGGAAAAACTGTTGGGGGCTGAAAATAGAAGTGGCACAAGGGTAATACATTTTCATTGGGGTCACAACCACTGCAGAGACCCCACTAATATATTTCTTTATCTTTTCAACTGTGTTAAAAACAGCTGTTTGGGGCTGTAGCAGATAATTCAAGGAAAGGTTTTTTGTCTATGTGGGCTAGCAGGGAGACAATGGAGACCCATCGATTGGAAAGGGGCTCGACATCCTGCCTTCTTGTCAGCTGAATAAAAAGACCATTACCCCTTCAGCTCCTGTTTGATATACACCACCAGGGAAGAAAGAATTAGGACTTTTACTTCCCTTTCCATCAAGCTAAATCTTTTCTTTCCCCTGTTCCTTTTTTGTCTTGTTTTCTCCAGTTTGTCCTATAATCATCGCAATCTTTTCCACATTACCGGGTTGAGTTTAGAAACAATAGGGAAAGGGTAATAAGTTTTCTTAGAGAGCCAGAGAAAAGAGAAAGACAGTGATAATAAAAGGACTCTGGCCTTGGTCAAAGGTCAACCACTGTGGTCTTATTTCCAAGGGTTTCTAGTTCTTTCTAGAAAGTACTTTTTTCATTACCTTTGGGTAGAATTTAACTTGAAAGGCTGGCAAGAAAAGCATGTTAAAAGTATGAGATTGCAAATTGCGTAGAGATAAAAAAAAAAAAAAAGTTGGTACACAGTACGCATAGGTTTAAACAGGCTTTA
Organism: Neodontobutis hainanensis; assembly: GCA_024349245.1. Classification (NCBI taxonomy): domain Eukaryota; kingdom Metazoa; phylum Chordata; class Actinopteri; order Gobiiformes; family Odontobutidae; genus Neodontobutis; species Neodontobutis hainanensis. The sequence goes on along the minus strand of JALDNG010000004.1, from coordinate 7,821,707 downwards.
CACAGCAGGAGATGATAAACTGTATGGGAAGTAGTTATGTGTGTTGTTGATGAACTATAGTACCTTACATCACAGGAAAGTATGAATATGCACCAAATTGCCATTGAGGAAGGTTGTGTAAATCATTGTAATGCTCTGTTTTGATTAAAGGGACGCAGCCCTGCACCTTGTAATGCCGTCTGAGGACACAGTTATGCATCAAAACACAGCGTGAGTCCCCTTCTCAGATATGGATCATAGCTCAGATTTAAGTTGATATTCTCCCCGCTCAACCCCCCATCACCAAATTGATTAATACACTCCAATTTTCTGAAAGATAGTTTTCTTGCAAGGAAGAGATCTATTTCGCCCGCAAGATCGAAAGTTAGAAGCCACGGCATAATTGATGACCTCCCGGGACAAACGCTCTCATATTTATCACCACCTGACCTTTCCTCCGATCTCATCCATCATAAATTAAAGTTGTACAGCGGTGGCGTGGCCCTCGCTCCTCTCTCAGCACAACCTTTTGTCCAGAGGTCCTCTCCTCCGCTTCATTTGGAGCTGTTGGAAGGAGCAGCTTTAAAACCTGCAGTTCAGCACCTCTGCTGTTCAGGGCAGATGGTCATCACCGAAAGCATCTGTCAAACTCAGGCCCCCTCACTAGTGGCCAACCGGCGTCTTTCTCCCTGTGACCATTCTCTTTTTATATTTCTCCTTTGTCATTCATATGTTGTAACTGTAGCGTAAATATTTTACCATTTCCTTTTTGCCATTTGGAAGAATCTCTTTATAATCTTCTTTGGTTTTTATACACATGAGAGATAAATATTCACTTAATGGCTCAAGTTTTGAATTATCAGAACAGTGAAATAGCAACATTAAAATAAAAAGTATTTAAAAGAGTATTTGAAAAAGAATAAACACTGCAAGCTATCTTTATTTTTGAAGTAGCTTTGGCAGAATGTAGTCTCATCCCAGGCCATTTATTGCTTCTTCCTTCCAATCATCCAAGTCCACGTACACACCCACCTGGCTTACTAAAGGCATCTATCAATATTGATGAGAGGTAGGGCATTAATGTTAAATCTGAGCTTTGGGGCCAAGGCCTTATGACTCCACTGTAGTGATTAACACAAAGCAAAGGAATAATTTATCATTTGTGCCATAACATTTGGGTGAATTTTCTAAATCTCTAGTGTGAAGAGAGTCAGTAATTATAAGCTAATATCTGTGTCAATTATGGATTTAAAGTGTCTTGCTTAATGGTGGGTAAAATTGGTATTGTATTAAAAATAGAAAACATGCATTTTAAACATTGTGTCAGCTCACCCTAGGTCATATTGAGTCATTAGCCTTGGAAGGCTGTAACTCCTTTTGTGTTTGTTTTTTTCTGAATGCTGAGAACAAGTAAAGGATCGTGGATTCCTTCACTTATGGAAAATACTATTCTGTTGTATTTTATTCCTATTTTTACATTTATAAATAATTTTGTTTCCATTGTGTTTTTTTGTCTCACTTCATCTAAATAAATATGAGCCATGCCATCACGTAAAGTGACTTTTTAACAGTGACTGAAAGGGAGTACTCAAAGGCAGAACTGAGAGGGAGCGATATATATGTTTATACATTGTCATTCAGTGCATGACTACCCCGCACTCCCACCAGAGGCAGCCTACAAGTGACCCTTGAAAAGAGGGGGTCATAGAGTAGGTCGTGCGGAATGGCCCGGCTGTTGGCTCCGACACTCTGTGACAGCTTTAAGTAGATCTCTTTTTAGCCATTTATTTGGAGTGTCCGGAGGGAGAGAGGAGGAACAGGATGAACAAGAACAGAGCATGACTTACAAGTGAAAGTAAGAATATGGTGCTGGGGTGAACCTTCCTTGAATATCAGTAAGACACTCCCACATGTGTCTTAAGAAAATAAGGGAATCAATATATTAACAGTGAATATTCTGCAAAAGTAACTTCACATTCAGTCTCAGAAAACGAGTCTGAATTATTCAGCCAGACTACTGTTATGTTAACATAATGATACATAATTTTACCTCCTACTGAAATACACTGTCATGTTCAAAAATTACTTTAGGCATTTTCAATGTTCAATACACCAGCATTAATGCAGACACCCATAGTGCTATATTCAAGCTTATTTTTAGGGTATAACAAATTTATTGCTGGTTTATTTACTTTCTGGGGTCTAATGTCTAATGCATATAATGGTGGCACTTGTAGCCTAACAAAGAAGCAAAGGTCACACATAAACATCTACAAAGAGTTTAGGGACAAAATATGAACCAAAAACTATAATTAAAAATAACTCCCAGAAAATCTACACTGAAACTCTATAAAAAAAGGTTTAAATACTTGTAACACCCACAACTCTTAAAGTAAATGTTCTATAAAGTAGATCAGACTTTTTCCTGGTCTGCATGTAAATCACAAATTTGGATCTTATAATATGCTGTTGTATTACCTGACTTCACTCCAATAGTAACTCTCTCCTGTATAATGCATCTTTATCTCTGAAACACCAGCAGGCCATAGATTAGCATTATAGATTCTAATTTGAAGTCTAACACTGCTTCCCTTGTCTAGAATTCTAAGTGCAAAGGCTGCCATCTGCTTACAATAATGAGCCTGACAACCCTGGTAAATGTGCTTTTACTATCATAATGGCTGGCGTATTGATCTTAATGGACGAAGCGTTGGCTTGTTCTATCACTCAGAGGGAAACAGTGGGAGACGGTAAGCAACACCACTCCGCATCTAACAGATTTGTTGCTCCTAGCGGCCCTCATGGCCACTTCATTGATATCATTAAGTCACCATATGTTTTGCTAATTTACCACAGTTTTCGGATGCCGTGCATAATAAGACACGCTCACCGTGAACTTGTTTGTGACACTGTGACAGGCCGTAAAGAATTTCCTTCTCCTCTTATCCCTTCCTTGTCCGTGGAACTGTGTGGGTGTGCGTTATTGTTTATTCACAGGTTGAAGTAGAGATCTTTATTACAGTTTTTTCCTTAAACCTGTATTATCAACATTTCTTTATTGGTATAGCATAAACAAATTCCATTATTACCTCGAGTTTGCATCTTAAGTACCATTTTGTTTGTGTAACTGTATTGAGATTTTAGAATTTCTTCTACCGATATTATCATTGTCAACAAAACAGCTTATTTAAAAGCATCACAGTTAAAGAGCTTTTAAAATTCTTTAACATATGCCTAATTGTAAGATTCACTTGTTACCGGACACGTTTGAAGTGGTGGGAAAAGATTCATCACAAAGTCTCATTTGTAACATCATTGACATGGCCATAATGACTCTTTGGCAGTACAGAGTAATGAGTGTCTTTGCCCTTTGACCCTAGCCAATGAACACATTTAGTTTAAGCCAACGCTCAGTGATTTATTAGTGACAATATTATGGCTTCTGAAGTCGTAGAGGATTACACATTGGACATTGAATGGGGCAATCATTAACTAGTCAGGATACAGTTTACTTTTACTCCCATTCCACTTTTTGGAGGGTATTTAGAATTCACTCACCTTTTAAATTGCTACCGGTTTATGGAGAGAAACTAATGGCATTGCTTTGGTCGAAATAATGCATGATGAAGCTAAATATTAAACAGTGTTGCATGTTTTTAAATCGACTTGCAAGCATTTCTACAACTACTAAAAAAAATCTATTCATTCAGTTATGGCATCCATCACTTCAAATTTATTACAACTAATTAGGTAATGAAAATATACATTAAAGAGGCATGTTACAAAGTGATAAGCCCTGATGGTGCATGTTATTGATTCCAGAGCCGTCCAAACAGTAGAAGAAATCAGCCCCATGTAATGATCTCATCATCATGTTCAACAAACTAAACCCCATTGTGTCTTGAGTAGGTCATATGAAAGAGATCTTAGTCAATAGCAGCAAATCAAGAAGGGTTATAGAGGAAGAAAACACCATCAGTAAAGTTAGATAAAAAGAAGAAATGGATGAAGAAAAGATAGAGAAATAAAGAGAGAATGGGCCTAGGTGTCTACAAACAAATCACACACATCTATCACCTTGGGCCTCCTGTAAAGGCCATTGGGTCACCGGTGTGTTTGCACCAATCCCATCACTCACTCAGAGTCGACAGGGCGGCCGCTCCCAACCCACCACAGTCTGCTTTTTCAATCCAGTCAACAAAGCCCAGGCCCTGGCACTGTCTGTTTAGCTAGAGGGGAAAACTGTCAGGAAAAGTAAGACGAATGAGCTGCCCTGATTGACTATTTCCTTAGATAGTGAATCAATGGGCTTATTATCACCAGCAATTACAGTACTAATACTAACAGATGCTTGGGGAAAGACATCTGCTTAGAGAGATGAGACAACTAGATTTTCAGTCAATAGAGTGAAGAAAGCTTGGCTCTCACTGGCCCTTAACAGAGGTATTTGTATTCATGTGAGACCCAGGAGCAAATAAACACAAGCTCTCACAACACACATAAATAGACAAGATTCAGGATAATAATTGCCAGTTAAAAGCAATTCCTTTGAAATAATAATGCCCACAAAACAAAGATGGATAAAGAAGTTCCCCATCAGTTGGCTGATAAACAATTTAGTTCTAAAGAGAATGCTTGCTGTAAATGGCCTGCTTTTGTGAGAAAACGTAGATGCAAATACACATGTGGATGAAATTTAAACATAACCTATTACATATAATAATACAAGTGATGATATAAAATGAGGCAGTTCTCCCACGATCACTTTCCAAATTCGAATTAGAGCCAAAAACAGAAAGTGTGAAGCCAAAAACTGTCATATGACTTTGTATGTCACCTGTCAAATTGGCTTAACATTTTTGTTTAAAGTTATAAATGAAAAATAACAAACATTCAAAAATATAGGCCACAAAAAATAAAAATAAAAATTAAATAAATTATTAATAAAACAGGCACCAATAAATCTTCTTTTCTTGCAATTTTCATACTTGCTTACAAATGATGAACCATTCCCCTTTAATTGAACTTCTCTTTTGAGTTTAGGTTTAAAGGTAGCTTCTTTAAGCACTTTTGTTTCTTGACAATAGCTTACTTCATCTGACATATTTGACGAGGACACCAAACATGGCTTCTATGTCATGTCTTGTTGAAGGAGAATAAAAAAGAGACCTGCTTCGCTTCACTTCCTTATTATGATGTGATTCAGTTCACAGATCTCAACACAGAGCCCCAACAGAGACACCATCATTTTTAACACTTTCCCCTCTCTGCCATTATCTGTCTTCAACAATAGCCTCAGCTTACCGTTCTTCTCTCATTGCTGCAACAGTCAAACCGCTCTGTGGAGTTTTGAAGGGGAGTGAGGCATATCATTGCAACTCAGGCTATGCAAACAGCAAGAGGGCCCATTCAGAGTGAGCTCTGATGGACGTGGTGCCACTTGAAGAGGACATGCCTGACTTGCCGGTCCCTGACAACCGTCTGTGTTTGCCAGGTGGAGCATTGAGGGGCCGTGCCGTCCTTTTTGTCACGGTCTGCTCTGTTACCGTTTCCACGCCACAGGGCCCTTGCTATATACCACCATTGCTAGCGTGCTTGCTTGCTAGCTCCACGCCTGAGCAGATAGCCTCAAGAAGGTAGCCGGGCAGAAAGGTCCACCCCCTTTTCTCCCTCTTCCTACTCTGTTTCTCACATTTAATTATCTGATTTGGTCTCCTCCTGTGGCTTGGAGGAGAAAGAAATTGCTCCTCATGGCTCTGTGCTGTGGAGAGCTGTTGATTGTTCTTGCTAAAGCTCACAGCACACAGAATGAAAGGACACCGTCTTGTTTCACATCACATATTAGACCTCTGCACACAAGCCCAAGTGTTTGTGAGCACCAGACCTGTGTTTGGAGTCAATGAGGAGAGCATTTCATCCGTGTCACCACAAAGCTTTTGAGAAAAAGGAAAATCTTTATTTGGGGGCGGTTGCTTGGGAATGGGGACTTTCCTTATCAGGCCTGATCAGAAATACTCTTAAATACTCAAAAACTCAAATAATATTTGTTTGACATTAATTTCACAATTTAATAGTTTTTGTTTATATCAACATTTTAAGTGATTACATTTTAAAGTATTCATACTGTCCTTTCTAATTGTCTTATTTTATTTATTTTATTATTTTATTGACTCTCTGGAAGTCTTGCCTATAGGCCTACACTGTAAATAGTAGGAACCAGCAAATGAGTTGATAAGGCCAAGGATGGAAATCAACCCCTATTTATGTGGCTATTTTATTTGAAAATCACCTAATTAACGTGATTATGTCATTAAGGTTGTGGGGGATGTGTGCATTTCAAAAGCCCCCAGTGAGTCTGTCTGTGTAATAAAAGACGCAAAAGGACCTTAAAGGTAATTAATCCATTTAACTCCCCAGCTCAAGCTCGACATGCCACAGCAGACAACACAGCAGCCCCACAGAACAAGACAGAGGAGGGAAAGAATGCCAGTGGATTGCTTTACAGGAGTGGGCCTTTGAAATATATACATAAATGACAAACGTACCATTCTTCTGAAGCATGGGGCACATTGGGAAAGTCAATTTTCCCCCATCTCTATTTCTTTCTGTTATGTGTGATTTGGCAGCAATTATCCTTTTATACTATATCAAGAATTTGGCAGGACGTTGAATGTACACAAAAGGGCTGATTTGGCTCTGAGTACCGATTTTTTTAAAAATTCAGATAGTGCTTTTTTGTTACAGTAGCTCTTTATGTATGTAAATGAGATTTAGCCCCAGTCTTGACTGTTGCTCGCTCCAGCACACTAACATAGAGTGCATTTCCTGAATGTTAAATGGAGGCTGAATTTCAATAGCATGCATAGATAGTCAATATTTAATCCTATAAATGCAACTTGTTGCAGTTGTTGTAAGGCTCAGTTAATTAAGGAGAGCTGATTTATGGCCATTTAGAAAAGTGAACTGTGCCCTGTAAGAAAAATAATGATGCTAAAGATTTTTAAAAATCAAAAATGAAAGACAGTTTTATTTCACAACCATGGGGAGGATTTATGATAGGTTGTAGGTTAGCAATAAAAGTGCTTAATAAATTTTAATGGTTGTTTTTTTATTGAGAAGAGAGTGCAGTGTGTTGAGTTGTTAGTCAGCATCATAATAAGGAAATAGCATCAAACAAATATCAAATAATCACAGATAATAGTCTGGGGTTTTATTTTCTGTGCTGGTCAAAATAAGAGATTTATTTGATTATCCCATTAGCTGTGCTGTTTGTTTGTAGTTGAGCATGGTGTTACATTGATGTACAGTAAAGGCAGGTCTCGCTCTCGTTGCTTCCGTCCCGTGTGATGTAATAACTCACTGTAGCTGTCCTTGTCAAACCACCTGGCCCGATGATAAATATGTCAGTCTTTATAGCCCCCATCAGAGTCCTGAATAGATTCATTTGAGAATAAAAACAGGATTCCCCTGCCCAGTAAATCCATCAGGGTGATGAACATTCATTTAAACTGAGTGCACAACTCTTGACATTTGACTTTATGTGTTCAGTAATTCTATTTGAAAGGCCCACACTGGACTTTTGGCACACACTGTAGTCTGTTTGTTGCTGGCAATAGAAATGAGAAAATGAGTTAGTGACATTTGTTATACTTATAAAGAGCTACAAACTGTAATCCATAATAGAGTCATACTAAAAATATAGATAAAAAGAGTCCCATAGGAAAAGTTGAAAGCCTATGCATAATAGACATCTAGTTTGCAATGATAAACCACCACAATCCGCAGGTGCATTTTGGAGCCAAACTCCAACAGATTGGAAGAGCAGTGTGGTGTAGGCCATTTGGCACCAACTCTAGTTCACTTGCTGCTCTATAGGGAAGAGACTCCATGACCTTATCCCTTATGCTCTGAAGTAGGGCTCAGACTTACATTTGTGCCCTCACCAATGCACAATACTGATAGTACTCAATAATTACAGTTTAAAATCCCACATTTAAATAAACTTAATAAAAATGGCACAGTTGCATTTTATTTTTAATTGTAAAATGTACTTGTCAAAGGTATCCTAATATGAACCATGTAACACATTAACTATGGTGATAGATATAGATACAGTAAGTTGGAGTAGAGATGGCTCTGTCTTCACACTTACCCATCACTCTTACCTTGGAGTCTCTCTTTATCACTAAACCATTCTCTATCTCCTTCTAACACTTTACTTAACTCCTTTTCACTCGCATTCACCCTCCTGTCAATTCTGGTCCTCTTTCAATCTCCACAGCCGTTCACCTTCGCTAATACTCTCTCTCTGCAGCTCATTCTCCCTCCGAACACACTAACATTTACCAGGCGATGGTAGTGACTGCTGGGCTGTAAAATGGCCATATGAGGGAGAAAGAGTCTGAGAGTGAGGTGTTGGATTCTTGACAGCAGGGTCTCCCATTATCTCTGTAATCTGGTGATAATTAGAATTAGTGCTTGGGCACCCCTAGGGCCAGACTTTCAGTGCGTCACAATGGCTCCAAAGGACCTGGAGGTACACTCTCTACAGAACACACACACAAAATCCTTGACCTAACCTCGCTTCTTGATGCACATGCCCCCAAAAAGCCCCACAGTCAGTCAGTCATCGCCTGTCCAGTCGCTGACTGCAGCCCCCTCTCCTGCGTTGCCCCTGGCGGTGCACAGCTGAAGGTAACAGTGGGTCACTGGTGTTGGGAGTGTGAAGCTAAGCCTTCACTGCCCATTAATCTGCCGCTAATTAGAATGCTCAATAGACTCCTAAAAGAGATGTTAGCTGCCTAATTATGCTATCATCCTGCTAGCTCACTATTAAAGGGAATTGATAAGTGAATAGGAAGCAATGGAAACTGTAGCTGCAGTTTTCAGACATCGTCAATTTCGCAGTCATGCCCCATGGCTGCTGCTAAGGAACATGTAATTCACTTACAGATTTTAAAATGACAGCCATGTCACCATAGTGTTTCAATGAGGGCATAATAAATGTGTAGTTACAGGAGAGTGTTCGCTTATAGGCACAACCACTTACATTGGCCATTCTGTGATCAGTAAAAAGTGAAGTTACAGGTCCAATTTTATTACACAAAGAAAACAAAAACTTTTTACTAAATCAAGCAAACAAAAACCACCATGAAAAGTATTGTTGGTAGCCACTCGAGGTGTGGTCATGGGTAAAGGCTTGGCCTTTAACCAGTGTCGTCTGCCATGAAATGTTGTTTTGGTGCCACTGTGACCCCTGCTGCCCTGACACAATGACTTCAGTAGCTCACAGCGCAGTGTGCAGCTTATTCACCCAGCCTTGTGCATTCCAGCCATTCATGTCCCCCGGAGACTCTCTTTTCCCCTGTCTTCCTCTCGCTCTCAACCGCGTCACTTCTCATGGCTTTCGTCTTCTCTCTGACTTGCTTCCTGTGGTTTGATCTCAGTTTAGAATAGAAAGCACAAGTACAGAGATACACAGGGATCAGTGCAAACCACTAAAGAACTAGGCATAAGAAGAGAAAGCGCAAAGACATGGCAACACTTTGAGAATTTAACTATTTTGTTGTAAAACCTTATGTTTGGCACATAATCAGAGGTTTTGTTAGGGGTGTACTGGCTACAGTGAAGATAAAATAAATTAAATTTAATAACATTTTTCTAGATTACAAAATATAATGCATATGGATTGTGAAAAAAAAAATCTGTATATTAAATCTAATACTACACAAGTCTCTTTCAAATGTTTTTCTTATTTGTGTATCATAAAAGAAAATAAAAATATTTTTAGCTTTGGTGCTATTGAAAATATCATCCAATCAATACAAACCACATTTATATTTACATTTACATATTATAATGTCCAACTGCCAATCAATTTACATGTCTGAAGAATCAAGAGCTGACCTAAAATTAAGTATGTCGAGGGAGGAGCAGGTTACTATTGATTTACTCTAAGATGACCATTATGTCTTGTATTTTTCTCTGTCTTGTGTATAATGTAGACCCAGATTGTCCTTTAGTCATGAGGATATTACCTATTTTATTATGTTGATGTAACTTAAATGTAGACATAAAGTAAACACATGGAGTTAATGACCAGCTGTAGTAACTGCCTTTAGCAATTCATCTAAAAATACATCATTGTAAATCATAAATAAAATGCAGTTTTAATTTAGTGTTTGGGTTGTGGACTGTTTACTGAATATAAATGCTGTATGAATGAAAGGTATATTTGGACAAACAAAAAAAAAAGCTTTTCTACATTTTTTCTGACCAAATTATAGCAAAACGTATATTTACATTATACTATATACAGTGAAAGCAACAAAACAAGAAGCAAAAATGTGTTTTTAGATACTTCTTTTCCCTCTCCGTGAGCCACTCTCTTGTTGTGTTTCTCTATTGCTGTTTGTGTGGAGATCGATAGAGTCACCTTGGTTAGCTATTTGTAGCCTCACGGTTGGTGGGGTTATATGTGTGTGGGAGACACCGCTTCAGTGCAGGAGAATGGCCTGGTTAGAGTGTGGAGAGCGGCAGAGTGCAGACTGTGAAGAAAGCCATGGGGATCAGCATTAGCTACAGAGCTCTTTTTGCTCCTCTTTTAAATTGATCAAAGGCAATAGTAGTTGAAACCTATTAAAGCACGTCCTTTTCAAAAGTGCGGGATAAGAACGCTGCATATTCAGTGGAGGCACATATTTTTAAAAGCCACACCACACTTTTTACTTATTTTTTATTAAATTTTTTGCGAAAGCTAAATACATAAAAAGACACCTTTGAAATTATAAAAGGATTGATCCACACTTACTAAATGGTTTATCAAAATCACTATGGCTTTTTGCTATGCTTGTTTGACTTCACAAAAATATAGATTTCACCTCAGAGAAATGATATTATTGTCATTGGGGTTATTAGAATTTTGTTTTTATTTTTTTTACTAAAAACTTTTACATAATGTATAAATTAAACAAATTTTAATTTAAATAAAATTAACTGTATATAAAAAAAACATATACATGCACATACAAGTATAGTACACTTTAAACAGCACACAATGGAACCTTTCTATAAAAAATACAGTTTATGTAAATAACTATAAGAGTTGTATCACTTACTTCCTGCATTAGGAGGCATCTTGAGCTGTTATAATCTGTGTCATTAAAGGCTCAAACACAAACTGAAATTTGTGGATAGATTGAAACAGATACATGTATTTTGACTATAATGACAAATTGTGAATGGGTGAGCGGATGTTAAATGAATAACTGAAGAACAGTAAGTGGAGAGGGGGAATTCCTCTCGCCTCTTAAATAGCTGGTGCATGTGGTGCCTGGTTTCTCTGCAGCGCTCCCAGTCCTCCAGAGAAATGAATTAGAATAAACATATATAATCAGATAATTAGGCATTCATCACAAATCTCCACACACGTTGGGTTGCATGCCTCAGGCTGGGAAAGCTACTGAGAGCAGATTAGCAGATGTTTAAAGACAGTAGTGAGCGCCGGGGCCCATGTGTTTATTTTTGGCAATGACCAAATTAGGGTTTGATATTTTGATATTTAAACAAGTTATGTAAGATGAACGACAGAAAAGGGGAAATGTTTTATTTGGAATCCACTTTTATACTGGTTCTAATACCAAATCATATTAGACATAAAAGTGTCTAATAGCTTCAAAGAGAGCTAATGATACACTTGTTTTCCGGGTTTTGGATGTCAGCTGCTTGTTCAGGAGCGGCAATAAAGACAATGTCTATCTTTTCTGAAGCAGCAAAATAGTGTGTGATGTTGTCAAGTTAATAAGTACCATCATTAATTTGGTTCCAAAACAGGCTGTGACCTGCTAATACAGCTCCACATTGATATCAAATCAACCGTGTATACCTGTCACATAAATTCTCATATCCTGTCGCATTTCTTATTCAGAAAATCTGTCAAAGTTACCACAGCCTTAGCCCTTCTCACAATGAAAACAATCAACCAAGAAAGATATGCATTTGACAGTTATGACAAACCAGAGGGGGGCTTGTCAGCTTTCAAGGTGGAATGACTGCACCCCCTAAAGGTCTTAGCAGGAACTTCACAATGCCAATCTGAACTGTGTCTCCAAACCAGTCAACCCCACCTCTGCACAGACAGGAAGAGAGAAACACAAGAGTGTGTCCGTGCCACCAACATCATCTTCTCCTCTCCTGCAGCCAGCTCTCGTCTGCTGGGGTGCTTATGATCCATTTTCCTCCAGATATGAGAAAGTTTCTCGCTCAGAGGAAGAAAGCAGTCAATCAATGCAACTGAAATAGCTCCACTCCATTAGCAGGCGGTAACAGGAGCTGTGCCCTTGCTTAGGGGACTTTGGCTCAGGCGGCTCCAGTCCCCTAGTCACTCTCTGCTGTCTTTGACTTGCTGACACTCTCACTGCCTCTCCATCTACCCCTCACCCTTCCAAAACTAAAACCAGATTCAGATTGTTTTACAGATATCATTGCATATCTTCCAACCACTCTCTCATTTCCTCCTCTTTATTTCATCTTACCTCAACACCCGCCGCAACATTGCACCCTATGTCATTTTAAAAGCCTGTTTGGCCCCGTCTAAACATCCTTGACTTTGTCCTGCCAAGCCAGTCCGCCAGACACTCGGTCAGTTAGCCAGTGTCCTGTTTGCTTCGCTGTCTCTAAAGACCTCTAATTGTATTAAAAGTACTCCCCTCTGCAGACCCTTACACCCCGATCTTTGTGTCTTCGAAACCCGATACCTCAAAGCTTCTTTTGTTTTATACGGGGGAAAATCGTTTGGGAGTGAACCCGGGGTTCTCCACCTGGCGTGCATGCCTCTCTCAACTGCAGATTATTACAAGGAACATCTGCTCAGGGGTCATCAGCAGTGTCAGTTGGCACCGAAAGATAGGCAGCACGGATCATCTTCGCTTAAGCCTGACGCGCTCCCCTGTTTGAAGTGGTTGGGACGAACAGCTTCATACCAGGTAGCAAGCAAAAAACACATGCAAAAGACTGAAGTGGTTTATTATTATGTTATGTTTTGATTTTCAGAATGTATTGGGGTTAATTCTTTATATGTAGCATCCTTTTGTTATAGGGAAATGTTACTTTATTTCCTTTTTAAAGTTGACTGTACTATCAAAAATATAGTGAGAGTTGAGGCTACATGAATCTCTGCCATGTCTTCAACTGTCATATTTGATGGTGTCTCTCCCGAGGCACATACACACCACCCAAACCCCTGGCTTTATCGTATGACCCCCTCCCCTCTTTTTGCCTGTCCTGAACCAGAACTCGGCTGGTCGGCACTGAGATCGCAGCAGTGTAACACTGTGTCAGGTGCTATTAGAGGCTGTTAGGTGGCAGCCTCCATCACTCTCCGCCTCTCCCTGTCCACTCCAGGGGTGAGCCAATGCAATTGCCTTACACAGGCGCTCGCCACAGTGCAGTGACAGGAAGGCCTGATTGGCAGTGACACGACCATGTTGCAGAGGGATGGTACAGGGAGAGGGAGGGAGATAGAGAGACGAGGGGACCCAGGTGGTGTCAGAGAAGCTCCATGGGGTGTTATTCTACCTATCCAGCACGACCTCGAGGACTGATGGGAGAATCTGTATGTGTGTGTGTCCCAGGTGGTAGCAGGGCCACTTCCCCAGGTGCTCTGTTGGGACATATTACATATACTGTACAATGACAGAGATGCCTCAGAATGAGACTAGATGGACTGGTCAGGGGAAAGGTGCTGTAAAACATGTGACACACTGAAAGATAGACTTGTCTGCTTTCCCTAGACATCTTGTTTCTGTAGGCTACAAATCACCGAGCAAAAGAAAAGTGATTTTTCTTTTAGTATATTTTTTTATTTATTGCCAAAAATGCAAGACAATGTGATGGTGTGTTAGTTGCATTTCAGTCCACAAGTTCTCAACATTTCAATGTTTTTTTTATGGAAACCTTCTGCCCAGGGTGGTTGAATACAAAGCAGTCTGCATGACAGATATCAGCGCTCCTTGCTTTGTGATGAAGAGAAATGAAAGGTTCAAAAGATGAACAGCATTAGGACCCCCGTTGGGGCCCCCCTTGTCTCGCCTAATAAATATGTTGAAAAGTGTTGGCAACAAGATGTGTCTTGTTTGTTTCATCTCTCTCCTGATTTCTTTAATACTTCTATCTGCCTCAAGTCTCCACCTGAAACTTCTCTCAATATTATTTCACAAAGGTTTCTGCCGATATCTCGCGTCCCGTGTAAGAGAGACCACCCTTTGATTATTTAATAGTCTAAATAGCTGTTTTTAATTAAACATTGTAAAAGTCCAGCCATGTATCATGGATAGGCCATATTTCTGATGTCACAATGCAATGACCACATTTGACAATTACCAAGCCCGGTATGTCAGAACAATTTTATTTATTTATTTTTTAAATACAGATAATTTTGTTCAGAAAAAGTTGCATTGTATAATAGCTGATACTGTGCAGCGTCAAAAAATAAATGCCAATTTAATTATGACGGGGCATATTTTTCATTATTTTATAGAGCCTAATTAAAAATAAACTCTGTGATTCTTTATTCATTTTTTGTTTCATTGTTATCCTCTAAATGTTATAACTAGACATTCCCACTGCTTTAGTGGTGTCTGCTGGCTTCCACAGACAGTGTATTGTACTCCCTGTTTCTAAGGTCACCAACAAATAGGATCTTTCACACAATAATACCTATACAAGTAATTGCCTTTCTTTGGGGTATAAGGCCCCGAGGTCCTCTTGTCCACCAGAGGCTTTACTCATGAACTCCTGATTCTAAAATTTGATATTGTGAAGCCCACTATTGTTGTACTTGTATCAAAGCTGGATGATACTGTGTGGGCTTAATCTCATGTTCACTGCATTGTATCTTATAACTCAGTTAGCTTTTAAAAAGACAAAATGTTTTCTCAGTGCTCCAAGGGAAAAGATTCATCAAAGTTAAGAAGAGACCAATCCAAGTCATGGCATGGTGTGTGCAGTCAAGTTACTTTTTGGAATCGAGTAGATTTTTTTATATTACTGTATTTCAAGTTCTTCTGCATTCTTCTGCATTTTAATGGTGCAAAAATGTCTTCACAAAACTCAAACAATAAATACAATCTAAAGTCCAGAGTAATTTTTAGCTTGAGACAGTGTGGTTTGTCATTTCTTATTTGATTGAGTCTGTGTAAATGACATTACAACCTTCGCTTATGTTGCTTTGTTGCCTTTGGCTATCTGCCAAATTCGTCGACAAATCAGGGCCTATTTCATAAATGCATTTGGCCTGCTATTGCGTACTGAGAAAGAAATATCAAATTTATTCAGGTATATGTGCCCTACTCACTCACCCACTTATTGACAGTTGCATTGCATTAGTCATGCCGTTACACTGTTAAAGCACTTGTTACAATACACACTTAAGTTATGGAAATGCACTATCTCCTTTCATTTTGTATCATGTTGTTATTAAAGAGGATGACAGAGAATTGCAACCATGTAATTAGGCTTATTTCCCTTAATATAAACAGCATGGAGTATCACCAAATGGCCCTTTCACCTAGCGGGAAGCATTGGTGTGTGTTTACACTAGTAGTTCTTGTTGAAAGGGACAGACCTTATTAGCGTTTGTTTGTCCCTTCACTTGGAAATCCCTGAGAAGAGAGTTCATTTTCAAACCACTTTCAGCTGAACATGAAAGAAGTCTGTGGTAATTAGTATATAGCGATAAATGATTGTCAGTATCATAGCTCCTTCTGCTTTAATCAAATAGGCACAAAAACATATACTCTGTGCACACAGTAGCTCTTATTCCCACTTGGGTATGGTTTGCAGATTGGAATCCTAAAGAAAAACAAGGTTATCCTAAAAAGAGCAGAGTAAAGTGTTGCATAGTTTACATGTACTTATAGTTTTACTTGGGATTTTAAAAAGGAATACATTTATGGTCTAAATATAATCATATATTATTACTACAAAAGAAATTCCTCATTTAGTAGAGGATGTTTATTTATTCATGTAAGTGCATTTGCTACATTTACTATCATTGTTATGTTTATATACCATAAGCTAATAATGGCAAAGTAAAGTCATTTGTTTAAGTCAGGTGGAAAGAAGACGCTAACAGCATTTTCACAAAAATCATTGCTAATTATTTCAGGCAATACACTGATCAATCCTTCAAAACACATCATCATCCGTGTAGGTTCTCGGCTGGAATCTGATTCTGGTAATGTTTGTAAAGCCTGCATGCCTTTAGGGTTTTTATTGGTTTTATGGATTTTATTGCACTGAAGAATATAAGTCAATTTTTATCCTAAAGGAGCAGAGTTTATCAAAGCCCATTTGATTAGCTTGGCAAAAGTTCAATAGAATGCTTGTTAGACCTAATCTAATGACAAACTATACAATGTTAGCGGTGGATCCAAAATTGTGCTGCATTCCATCTTTCTCCACAGTGCAGTTTTAAATGAATCAGAGAATGAAACTCCAAATTCTGTTTCTTCTTTTACATTTTCATGGCTTTTAAAATACAAGAGCAGGCATGTGGTATTAACACCTCTTGAAAAGTGCAGCCCTGCACATTTATGAAGCAAGAAGCTTCCCTCCTGCTTGGATTTCTTCGAGGTGAAAGGTTTCAAATCCCTCTTTAGATGGGTTGATCTTCTCAGGCCCATTATGCCCTTTGACTGTGACAGACTGGAAGCCTAGAGGCAGCCAGGGCAGAACAAAGATAAAGGGGTGGAATTAAAGAGGAAAACCGAACTCAACTTTAGTATTTGTATAACTTACCCCTTTTACACCTGAGCATTTGGACAATTCATTTTATATACCCACTTAATGCCTTGTTTCCCATCAGCTTTTCATACTGTTTAAACTCCTCTGAAGACACTCTACAGACATGGCTCATTTGAACATTTCAGCAATATTATGAATGTACTTTACAAATACACACTGAAGCAACCAATTTCTTCAAAATGTATTAATGAACTAATGCTTTACACAATGTACAAATAACTTTAGTTTTAATGGTTCAAATAATTTTTTTTCTAACCCAGACATGCATCAGCAAAAGCCGAGTGCAGAATGAGGTAAATCTAAATTTGTCGGGGTTGTCTCTGTAAGCCTGTACAGTCAATGAAATGAGATGGTTTTAAAATCGAATCTGGTTCTACCTGGTTCTCACTTCCTGATTTGCCACCATAAGTAAACTAAGCAACGCTAGCGGCAAAGTTGTAAATGAATCCTGTGAACACAGGGAAGAGACAGTCCTCCAGCGCACTCAAAGCGCACCCGGCAGATTCTTCTTTGATTGTTGTTCGTTCGTGATCGTACAAGCGTGCGCACAAGGAACACGCACGACACTGGATGCAGTACCGCTAACGCCAGAGGTGGCACACTAGTACAAAACTCTGGCTCTTCCGTAATGCACCTTTAAACTAATATCTAACTTTGGACTTTTAGAAATAAAAAAAAAAGAAAAATCCATGAAATGACAGTTCCATGTGTATTTGCAGCAGGACATTTCCTTCTGTGTGCAAATGCTGAAAAGAGGGGTAGCATTAGTACATCTGTGGACCAAAAGTGAAAATTAAGGCTCAAAAACATGTTTATAGACCTTGACCTTATGATATTTTTCCCACACTGTACAGTCCATGACTTGGACAAAGCGTGCGTTAAATAACTATAAGCAGTGGGTGACGAGTACAACATCCAAGTCCTTACAGAGTACAGAGGCTGGACGGATTTAGTGTTAGGAGACCTGGGATACAATTCGTCCCCTGAAGCAGTTGATCACAACACAAATGACAACTAATTGACTGGATGATGGATGATGAGATTAGATTTATGGGTTCAAACAAGGTCAAATATCTCACTCCCATCTGCTAAACCACAACACGCTCCCAACGATGAAATCAAGATGACGGTTATGTGCATAATAATTCTCTTATCACAGCCTTGAGAAGGTTGTTAAGGACTTGTGTGATATTCAGTAGGTATTGGGTTTAACAGCCTGCTGGGTCGAAATGCAAGGTCAAAGTTACAAGGAGAGGGATTCATTATTGCTCCTGGGCTGGGAGTGAATGGACAGGTTAAGTCTGTGTAATACACTCACTTTTCACTGTGTCATATAATGAAATAAGAGGCATGGGTAGTCCAAGGTGTTCTCATATTTATTATACAATTAAGGATAATATTCATGGGTTATATAGCAAACGGCATCTGTAAATTTTAATTCTACTATTTACTCAATAAAAAAGTAAAATTCCCTGAAATGTTCAATAAGGATCTAGAATATATTTTTATGCATTTTTCTGTTACATAGACATATTAAAATGAGTAAACATGGTTGATTAAAGGACTGACAGCAGTGTGTGTAAGGGTGAAATAATCCCATTGCTTTTATTTATGGAGGTAATCTTCTCATCTAATATAAAATATCTATAATTTGGTCACATATAGTACACTTGAGTCACATAATGAAGGACATACTTCTATCTGTGAGGTGGTTTATGGAATCAAAAAAGAGTTCACAGGCCTGTTTACTTTACCTCTGTTTCATAAAGGATAAATTACCCATTTTAGGGGTCTCCAAGTTCATGGCTGGTGAAAACGTAGGATGTGTTTACTATTTATAGAAGCTGAGTAGTTAACTTTTATATCCACTTTGGTAGTTCTTGCACTGCTTGTCTCCTTCATCCTTTGTTGCTCTAGGATAAGTGAGCTGTTAACTCTTGAGAGCCAATAAAAGTCTTATTGCTGCTATCTTTAACATGCTCTGAATGGAGCATACTGTGGTGCAAAAAAATGATTAACAACTGTTTGTGTAATGTTTATTTATCAGTCTAATGCAGCGTTCTTAAGCAGCCAGCCCTATTTTTCCAAATGGTTGATTTTTATACATAGACATAAAATATCTTTGCAAGGAAATCTGATGTCATCCAGAAGATGATATTATAAATGTGCTTTTCTTTTTAACTATAACACTTAGTACATTAAGATTGGGATTTAAAATACAACAAGCTTCCTTGCAGAATGAAAGTAATGAGCATACTAAAGCAGTCTATAAATTAATTTAAATCAAGTTTTTGCAGAGCCCATGCATTTCCTCATGTTAAAGTAAAATACTTGTGCTTACTTACTCTTGCAGGTCATAGATATATATCTGTTAATATAAAATTGAATACTGAGGGTCTAACAGTGGTTGATAAATAAAAAAGGCCACTTTAAATATAATCCGAGTATTGCTTCAGCATGCAAAACAAATGCATCAGCTACAGCCGTCCATCCATATGGCTACCTTTATGAGTCGCCAGTGAGTGAGTTTTCTGGAGACAGGTCATTACTTAAATAACCAATACATACTCTCCGCTTTTTGAGAATAATTCATCAAAGACCAAAATAAATCAATGCACATTTAGAGAACATATGTTACTAGATTTAGACAAGCTGCAAAGCCTAGCTCCATTAATAAATTGAGAATGTGAGGATTCATTACTGTATGGATTTCAGGAGCATATCCATGCAAATGACAATGAAATGCAAATGTGCCATCAAGTAAAGTGCTCAAAATAGATTGCTATAAAGCAAACACTGGGCCTGCCTACAAACATTTCCACCAGTATACTATCAATCCAAAAATAATAATGTCACCTGTCTTAAACAAAGGCATACATTATGTCAGGCTGTTAATCTAAAGTTCGTGAGGTTAAGAGAACTCATTTTTTTCTGACAAATAGCAATTTAACTTAAGAATGAAGATATTAGCTTTCCTTAATTGCCCTTTAAGATGGCAACACCAATTATTAATCAATGTGTGTAAAGGGGAGCCAAGCACTCTGCATTTAAAGCCATAAATTGCTGAATTATATTCATATTTATTCTAAGTAGGGCTTCATTGTAATTGGCATGTTATTAGGTTGAGGGCTTTTAGTCTGTATCAAAGTAATTCAATTAAAAAAGTGAAATATAGATCTGTCAGGGATAAACAAACAAGCCAGCTGTAATATGACAGAAATGCAGTGAACAGTCTGGTTAAGTAGCTCATTATTTTTAGCCTTCTTTGGGAAAAAAAAATAGCTGCTTCAGGAGTATAGGGCCCGATTCTATTGTAGCAGTGAGGAACTATGGAAGCACCTCATCAATCCACTTATCCCTGTTCTGTTGGCTGGATAATCTGAGTGTCTGACACTAATGGTGAGGTTGCCTCACGACTGAGAAAATAGAGGAGCTAGCTGAACCCCCTCCTCTGTTCTCTTCTTTTCTCGCCTTTAGACACACAGTTTTCTTCCTCTATCACGGTCTCCACTGTGCACACGCACACAAAAACATGTGGTGCATACGCCATCGCTCCCTCTCTTTTCCAATGTTCAGTCAAGAGGGTAATCCTAAGCTCCTTTACTTATCTCATAGAGGAATTTCCAGCATTAGTCATGATAAGACACAGGTCCTCACTGATAAAGCAAAGGAAAAGCTCTCCAAAGCTAACTAAGAAGTAGATACTTATGGAATGCACTTTCTGCAGGAAACCTGTTGAATTGTGACCAACGGTGGTTGTCTTGTTTAGGACACAAAAAAACTTCTTGCTGGACTTATCTCCGAGAAACACAAATATCAATATAAAAGATACACAGTGCAATAATACAATACTACACTGTGATTATTGTGTACATATACAAATATTATAATACTATTATGGCATCACAATAAACATAGAAAAACTAACAGCAACATTCACCGCTTTTCCTACTTTTTCTCTAAGCTCTGAGTTAAATCACAATCTGATCAAAAGATAAGGTGATAATACTATTTATATCTTCACAGTCAGTAACATGGACACTGCAGACATCATGATTCAAAGTTATTAGTTTGAGATGAACCTCCCGTCTGCTGTAACGGTGGCGTTTTCTTTGGTAAGCACTTGCAATTTGTTATGTTTTGTTACATATTGTGAGGGGGTTTTACAGGTCAAAGTGATTTACCCCTTTTGGGAAAGTTTGGCTCATGTGAGGGTGGAGCAGAACTGTGGGAGTAGGGTTAGGTAGTTTATTTAGAAGATTTATCATTACTATGAACTTTTTACTAGCGTCATGCCTTATCCAGAAACAACAACACAGGTATTTAACCTGTTCCTTGTCAAGTCATGCCTGGAAAAACTCCATTCTTCTTCAGGGAGTTGGTGGACATTTGTTTATTTTGCACTTTGGCTAATTGACCAAACTATCTTTACCATTTTCCAGTTGGAGAGCTAAATGTACATGAATGATACGAACATTGTAAAAACAGCACCTGATGGATGTGTGGGGTTCATATGAAGGTGACGGCCTAAGAGCGTGGATAAACTAAAACAGTGGGACTACAAGGGCCCCCTGCTGCACCTTGAATCCTCAGGAAAGAAGCCCTGTCACATTTATCTTGGAGGCAAACTTGCAAAGCAATTTGTTGAAGGTCAGCAGAATATGTGATAAAAGTGTAGTCTTGTTAAGCATCCATCACTGGCTGATTCAGATTTTGAGCAAAGATGTAGTGACAAAAATACACAATGGGTTCAAGGTAATGGGTTTAGGCAGGGATATTGGTTTGGGTAATACAGTTAATAGGTCCTTGGATCTGGGGGCTCTTTTAGGCGGATATGAGAAGCATCACAGGCTGTCATATTCTCTGATGAGAGTATGCATTAGAGCAAACTCTATTTAGTAAAAGACAATTCAATCAGGAACTATTCAGAGACCCTGGATTATTTCCCTAAGGGCATCAGCTCATTCGAGGCAATATTCAGATTTCATTGTGTTTTCAAAGTGGAGAAATGTCAACGGCAGGCTTTTGCTGTGGTCCAGAGGTCTGTATGGACATTCATATTTCAACAGTCAAACAAATGAAGACAGAATTTTCTCAATACAGCTCTAACATTCAGCAGCAATATTTTATGGTTTGAGTGGATACATTTATCTTGTGGCGCAGGTGGTAATTGCCAGGCTTGTGTCTCCCTGGCTAAAAGACTACTATCACTGTGACTTAAGAAAACCCTACCATAACAACAAGAAGTTCTATATGAATTGAAATATATGCATGTAAGAAGCATGCACAACAAAATCTAACAATGACAAAAACATGCAGGCACATTCAAATAATGAGGATTGCACTAACCACTTTTACTTATTCCTGTGCCTCTACTGTTTACATTCAGAATTTACCTCTCTCGAAAGGTTAGAATTGTCAATAAACACATGTTGCTCATGCATATGAGTCGGTAATATATCCTCCATCATCAAATGTGGAAGTGTATACACCACCATATACACATATGCTGAACGTATCACATATATCAGTGGACAGCCCAGTATACACTTAAACATTCTACTCTGTCAGTGCATTGAGGCACATGTCTACATATTACACACATATGTTCCACATATCATCAGACATAGAGACTACACCTGTCTACATGAAACCAGAGACCCACGCCAGCATCCAGGGGCTATGCAGCGTACTGACAATGCATCTGGGTCACAGATAGTCATAAATCCAACCTCCTAAGGATATTATACAAGTAACTGAGATGCCGGCAAATCAATTCACAGTTTGGTAAAGCGCTCATAAACTGTCTTTACTAGCTCATCTAAACCCAATCAGTATGATTCCCATGTAAACAGAGAAGGGAATTATTCCATGTGAAGATACTTCCTGCAGATGACATTACAACAGGGGCTTGTCAAAGAAATAACCAGACAACTGTTAAACATAAGTAACTGCTATTCTTAATTGTTTCACTACGTGTGGTTGCGGTAGTTTTCAAGTGCCCTGTTTTGGCATTTGTTAACTTCATTTTGACCAAAACTTGGAGTAGGGAATAAAAAGAGCTCTGACAACTCTCTGGAAAACTTTAGAGAATCTGTACAATTAATGAAGCACTTCCTTGAGTGGAGAAAGGGCAGACAATTTTACAGGCGGAAAGAAAGCAAGAAAAGATGCCTCAGTAGATTAATACATCGTAGTCACAATGGTGTTATTACTGGGAACAGCTCCAGGGTTTCTTTTTCACCGGAAGACTGCATTGATAAAGTGCTTGAAGTGAATATAACCATGCACAAGTTGGACCGCTTTTAAACCGTACACATTAGATATGTCCTTAGCAAAGATATTGAATGACGAAAGACATGACATGATAGTGGCAGGCTACCAAGATTTATTCTGAAATCCAAGCATATCACATAACTGCTTTGAGAACAGTAAACTTAGTCCCCGACTGACATTCACATTTTATCCAACACTGAAATATGTCCTTCCTGTACATTGGCCTCATACAGAAAAATGTAATGAGGCATTTTGAAACCAGGTCAGATTACATATTTTAATTATTATACACATGCAAGTCTGATCCATCCATCAGCACCGTCTGTCCAGTGTACGATGTAAAAAATATGCTGGCAGTTCTTTTCTAGAACTCTCAATGACAGGACAGAGAGCAAGTGTCCACATGGCTCGTAGAACAAAGGAACTTTATATCAGCAGAATGCATAGGCCAGTATTTCAACCTTTGCTCATCTCAGCGGGATTAGCATTTAGCCTCCAACTGGCTGCCTGGTCCATGCCCCTCTCACTGTCTATTGTAGACATTGACTTGTCAGTGAAATATAAAATAGGAACAACTTTGACAAGGTCTTAAGTCCTCTTCATGGCAAAGTTTGACCGCACCTTTTGTTTGGGGGGAGTGAGAGACAAAGTGAGAGAAAGAGAAAAGGAGAGAAGAAGGGGGAAAGGGGACACAACAGCGACCATATGTTCAATGTGACCCTCATTATTCTCAATTAGGGCAGCCATCCATGGAATGGTCTTGCTGATAACAGCCCATAACACCTTCAGTGGAATGGAGTGCAATCTTCCAGTGGCACAATGAATGCTGAGGGTGATGAGCGTGCGTGTGCCCATCTTTAAATGTGCATGTTTGTGTTCCTCAAGTACTGTCTGTAAACTGGCACATCCTTGTGTGTGCATGTGTCTGTATGTTAATGAGACGGGGTGACGGCTGTTGAATATTTGTTGGTGGAGCGGGAGGGCAAACAGGAGAGCCTTGCCAGATCCTGGTAGGCTTACAGGGGGTGTCCAAGGGCCACAGCCCAGGTCCCCAGGATGTCTGGATGGATAGTTGATCTAGAGTAATGGGGTCACATTGAGCATATGATGTAAAGGCTAACCTTATGCCTAACCAATAATAACATTATGAATCTGGCAGGACTATTCTTTTTTTTCCCACTTAGTATTGGGCCAAATTAATATCTTATGGCAGAATCAGAATTTGTACTGTTATTTTATCTAAATGTTTGCAATCACGTACACATACTTGAATTTTTATTGCTAACTCAGCAAGTGAGAGTGCCTTTACGAGGTTCCTTTTTTTTTGACATCGCAATTATTTTATGTACTTTTTCATAACATGAAGTACTTGTATTTGTAATAAATCCTCCTAAAGCCTATCAATTATGTGAATGTTCATTTTAGTTTAAACAGAGTAGATTGACTCTCATGCTGCAAGTTAAAAAATGCCGTGCTACTCGTCATTTATGACTGTTTTCCTCCTGGCCCGCTTCCCAAGCTCTTACGGTAACCTAAGGAAGCAATGACATCACCCTCATTTCTTCTCGCAATGAATTCTGAATGGCCCAGGTGATTAGCTCTGTTTTAAAGAGACAGGAGTCAGTGCAAGGCCGTGGCATTGAGAAGGCTCATTGATTAGAAGCAAACAAGAGCCTTTAGCATAGTGCAGCGGGAGTAGCCACAGAAGAACAAGAAGCCACTCACAGTGAATGCCACTTATCATTTCTCTTTAAGCTCATCCTTTGTTAACTGTTGGCTCTTTAATAATGCTCTTCAGCCCATGCATATTTTTAGAAGCAAAAACAGTAAAAAAGTGCTTGTCCTTAATACAGTACATAGTCTTTGCCATTTACTAATTTTGACTATATAAAAACAGGCACATTAATAATATGCAAAGTTTAACTGTGTAATTATTCTGGAAATCCCCAACACCAGACCAAATCTTGTAGCCATTATTTACTGTGGCTGATTTAGTCAGCTCTTCTGTTCTGTGTCACAAAAATCAATTGATAGTATGGTCACAGAATCTAGTAAATCTGAGTGCTTGTGCAAATTTGAAATTGTCCGGATCCTTTATGTCAGTGGATTTATATATATAAAACAAAAAGCTCTATAAACAACCATAATCAAGCCCCAGCCCTCTCCTCTTGTGTACACCTAAAACAGAACAAGCCCGTACAAGTTTGAAATTGATGAGTGCGCCACCACAAGTTCATGACTTAGACCTCCGGGGTATTTGATCCCTTGACACAGAGTTTATTTTTCCAAAGCTACAGCTTGATATTTCAGCACTTAATTTAAGAGTGCAGTTAAATCACAGAAGCCATAATATGTCAGACAATCCCACAACTGGGGGTAAAAAGACAGCGAAAATGTGGAGGGGGAGGGAGGGAAAACAGTAAGTAATGAAAAAGCTATGATTGCTTTTCTGTCCCTCCAAATGACAGTTAGCACCTCAATGACCTGCTCGGGGCAGGGCCATCTAGAAATGACACGCTAAGGCACAACGTCATCTAACTGGGTAGTTACAAAAATCAATACAAAACCCATTTCAAAAGATGCTCAGCGAGTGTGTGTTTGTGCGTGTGACAGAGTGGTGGAGAGAAGGACCTGCTGTTACGTTCATTTATTGAGCAGGCCTGAGGGGCCAAAAACAAACTTTTCTGATATACACATTACCTCACAAGCAAAGGAATTTTGAAGGCTAAGCAATAATTTTAATCCTAATCTATTACTTAAATTATAAAGAGCCCCCACTGCAAATCTCAGTGTCTTTCATTGCTTGTCAAAAATGGCCCAATTTTTAAGTCAGAGCCTCCCAGCCCTCTTCATTGTCACACTTTTAACTAAAGTAGGTATTGGCCAAAAGAAGAAGAATGACTCTTTGTCCGCTGGGGAATCAATATGCAGTCTCACTGACATTCACAGAGAACACATGTAAACCAGCCTGGCCGGCCGTACAACTATCTTGTCTTGTTGGGATACTGGCAAACATCACCATATATTATCCTCTTTGATTTGTTGTCAATACCCAATCACAGTGAAGAGGTGGAGATCTAGCAGAGCACAAAGACACTAAGGAGTGTAAAACAGACAAATGGGCAAGGGGGACATCAATCCGAAGGGCATGTCAGCCTGGCCCCTGATGAAATAGCACTCTGTGTCGATGGCTGAAATTTATAGAGAGTAACATGTGAAAGTACTCACTCCTCACAGCCTCGAGAGAGGTCAATAGCCTGATACCTCTGTCTGAATGGGCTTCTCATTAAGCCGGCTCATTCAAGGACTTCTTTTCTTTTTGCACAACAGTGAAGAATACAAGGTTGTTTGTTGTTTCAAACCAAATTATCTTAACCGACTTTCTTCTCAGAATGGCCATATGTCTAAAGAAATTAATGTGCAAGGCTTACAACGCTTTGTTTTTATATACTACTTCCATTCTTCTGTGCTTTGCTCTCCTCTCTCTAATTATACTGTCAAAGTTAGAGCGTCTGCATTATTCTTGATAATATATCTTGCTGAGCTAACTTCACATAGTGTAAGTTTTTAGTTAGACTTTTCTGTGAATGCCAAGCTAAGTAACAACATATTTTTTTTACAAATATAAATAATTGATAAAGTAATGTTTTGGCTAAGATTCTTTAAAAATGTGGAAAAATTATTTAGAGTCACTGCTATCTATAATCAGAGAGAAAACAGTACATTGTTCCGTCAACCACACACGAATAGTGACACGCACATGCACACAGAAAATAAATTTAAGTCACTTCCCACAGTGGTGTCAGTGTCATGCGACCAATATCAATTCAAAGTAATCGTAAAGCTAAGTAACAAAAATAAATTTGGGGCTTGACATACTGTTGGAAAACAACAGTAATCAGTAAATTTAATGCATTTCCAATGTATATTTAAGGCTCTGACAGTAGGCCACAGATGTACATGTGTTGGATTTCTATTTTGCAAAAGATATGGCTGGTGATAACCTATTACGCAACATCAGCTCCCCCACTTCCTTGGCCGCGGATAGGAAAAATTCTATCACTTGCTCTATATTGGAGATGTAATATTGAAACAAATTATTGCTGAAATTGAAAAGTCACAAGCTTATTCCATCTTGATCAAACTACTGCCAGAAGGATCAGTGCAAAAGAGGAGAAACCTTCTTAAACAGCTTTTTCTGCATTAACAGCATACAGGAATCCAAATATATCACTGTAGATTTAAATATATATATTGCTTTAGTATAACATGTACACAAATAATGTTGTATTTATGATAATTAATTTGCTATTAGGAAATTTGTAAACACACAATTACATTTTATTTGAAAAAAAGAAAAAGAAGATTTTTAGACATTTCTGGTACCATTAAATGTTAACAGGAAAAAAGCCATTAAAATGTCTTACTGATCAGACAAATTTTATTTGGTGGAACATGGTTAGTAATATGTAATGACGGCATTTCTAGGTACATGCTGGGATGGCAGGAGTTTCTTTCAGCAGTAGGTAATAATAAAAAAAAGACCCATCCGGGTTTTATGGGGATAGCATATTGAACCATCTGAGTACTGCCTTGCTCTGTGGTGGCCTAGAGGCACTTATTCTTTCAGCGGTGATCAGCCTTGACACATAAGAGGTCTGTTGAGACCCAGTTAAAGATTTCTATTATCATATCAGATCACACAGCAGTGCTCTCATTATAATTGACACATCTCAAACAGAGGATAAAGGCTGGTCTACATAATGCATAATTAGAAAGTTTGACGTCTTTTGAATATGCTAATATATGATAAGAGGCAGTAAAAGCTGATGTAAAAGAGAAAAGCCTTGGTGGGACATTAAAAGATCTAACAGAAGTGTGGAGATTATAGTCGTGTACAGTGACCTATGACCTGGCTGTATCTCTCTAGATGCTTGAGGCACGGAGAAGCAGTGTCCTTATGCAGAGAGGCCCATTTCCCCGTCCTTGCCGAGACCTCTTTAACAACTTCAAAAAACCATCAATATTTAACAACACAATGATTGAAATTTCAAATTCATCCCTGCATTGCAAAATCACAAAGGAGAGGGTCACGGAAGACGGTGGAAAAAAAAGAAAAGAAATGAGGACGGATGGAAAGAATGGGATTTTATTAGAGCACAATTTTAACTAAAGACTTTGATTGAGTGTCCAAGTCAATGTGCAGAAATTAAGATCAGATGTGGCTAATAATTACTGTAATATGAAAACACCTGATGGACACTAAAGGTGTGTCAGATACAGAAGTGATTTCCTGATCTCCGCTCACTACTATTCTTTCTCTCATTCCTCTCGCTTAGTGCTCCTCTTACCAGGTACCTGCCATATGCTTCTCTTTTATGCATTTCTCAACCCCCATGCCCTCTCCTGTTCATTCGACACACTTGAGTCAGAGAGCAAGAGATGGCTTTTACTATTTTATGAAGGTGTGAGGTTTCTTGCCAATGCTAGAGTTTTCAGTGTCTGACAAAGTCCACTCAATCATCAGGGGGTATCATGAGACCTGAGTAACATGTTCAGTGTTATATACAGGACATGTGTAATGGAAATGTGGTATGAAACAAATCTGGAACATTTTAACTTTTAACATCTAGAAATTCAAATGAACCCCTTTGTGCATCCTACACAATAAATAAAGCTTAGAAAATATCTTACCGTTGCAGTCACGTCATCCCACAAATTTTTTTATCAAATATCTTTTTTTGTGGGAGCGCCCCTGCCAAACTCATCCCTGCCCCGCTTTGTGAGTCTTTTGGTTCACTGGAGGTCAGGACGATCATTCACTTCAAGGCCTGAGGGCGTCCATACACTCTCCTTTTAATGGCCACATAAAGAAAGTCAAGTGCTCAGGCGTGCCTGATTAGCTGCCCTAATATGCTATTTGTGACTAATTTCAGGGGCGCTAAGTCACAGGTGATGTTGCCGGACTGTAAATCTAACTTGGTCAACCTTTGACGCTGCACGCTGCGGTGTGTATGTGTGTATGTGTCCTTACCTCATGCATGAGCAGGTTTTGTAGTGAATATGCAGAGGCCATTTAGGTGAAAGGTGGCACATAAAAATAATAGATGGTAGATGAAGCCGTCAAGCTGACAATTCTACTCGTGCTTATTAGACAGGAAGTGTGTATGTGTGCACTCGCATGTAAAAACCCACCAGACGAGA
The DNA here is from genome assembly GCA_024349245.1 of Neodontobutis hainanensis. Taxonomy (NCBI): domain Eukaryota; kingdom Metazoa; phylum Chordata; class Actinopteri; order Gobiiformes; family Odontobutidae; genus Neodontobutis; species Neodontobutis hainanensis. The sequence continues at coordinate 7,792,445 of JALDNG010000004.1, read as the reverse complement.
GCAATTGTGTTTTAGCACAATCATTACTCCTTGCCTCGAGCGCTGATACACTTTTACTGCAGAAATTTGGTGGTGTTACATTTGTTCATTTTATGTGCTTTACTGATTGACTAGTTCACACAATGCAAATCAGAAAATATAGTTAATGAGTGTCTTTTAGCAGTATGGGAGTGGAACAAGCTGTTTTACACAAGAAAGCAGCACATTTTGACCTTGTCTTTTTTATTAATGTCTTTATAAAACTGAAACATGTTCATATGAGTATCATTTTATTTTAATCACAAATATAAGTTCAATACAAATGATTTAACTGGACTTGGTAAAAGAAAAGGAGGGGAGTTGGGGACATGAAAAGTGAAGAAAGGCTGTGAGTGTGTGTTTGGGACGGTGACAGTGTGTATGCATGGATGCATGAGTGCATGTGCTCTGGTGACCTCTGTGCTGGCTGTAGTCTCCTCTAAACTGACAGGGTCCTCTCAGCAGCTCCTCAGTGTTTAACACTCTGAGCGTGTCCCCAGATGGGCAGCCTTAAACACCCACCGCTTGATTCGCACTCACTCAGTTTGGAGCGGCGGGAGGGCTCTCACCCTGCAGCCTAACAGCACTGCCGCTCCAGCGAAGGTGAAGGCTGTGGTTGGGGGAGAGACTGAACAACATTCACCTCAGCCACACAAGCAGAAGGTTAACAATTCTGCCAGATGTGGGGTCAGCACGAGTAAGGAATCGCATTATTTCTAAATGAATGACGATGTATGGCCTTGAGACATTTGGACTTGTATTTATTCAGTAGAGCTGACAGAATAAGGCACCCAAGACATTTGGCTATGAATTGTTAAAATATGCAGTAACAGTGTGGACACATTTTTAGTAGCCTTCAATAAGATAAACTTCTACTCTTTTAAATTACACCTGAATGTGTGTTTTCTTTTTTCAAAACATTTGCTCTGAGAATAAATATTTCTTGGGCGTCTAATAGGACTAAAAAGCCTTAAATACAAATAAGCAATAAAACTATTTACCATTTATCCAACTGTAAACACTAAACTAAAATTGTTAATTTGTCTGTATTTTATCATTTATACTTAATCCTCAGAAGCAACACAGTCCTTACCTGTTTTCTTTCAGACCCCTGGGAAAGCTTACCCAGGGAAGTCGTAAACACCTCTAGTCTCACACAATTGAACAGCTGAGGTTAAAGAATAGTCCAAATAATAAGATGCAAGCCTCCGCGTCTGGTAAATCAGTGTAAAAAGCCTTCTTCCCTGCAGCCAAAATACTTCAACCTCCTTTGCCTGTTTTGAAATCATAAACAGCTCACTGTCCCTTTACCGATGGTAATAACATGCAAAACAGGGAGTGTGTGTTTAAAAAAAAAAAAAATGATATTCCTGCCTGCGCTTTGTGGCCTTCTGTAAACAGTTTTGAAATGCAGGCGGTATCACGTAGCACAAACATGGATTAAGTCTGAGCCAAATTATCGACATTAAAAAACACAAACAGAAAACTTGCTAATTATTACACCTCCTTATAAACAGAGACAGTCAAGCTACGCAGCAAGCACTGGCTGACTCCCAATGTCACTTCTCCAGAATAGCAAATACCCAAAGGTCAAAGTGTGTACTTCTGGAAAGCTCACTGGGGCTAAGTGGTGTGTGTCCGTGCCACTGTGCGCGTATCTTTGATGGAATCTATCCTCCATGTCCTCCAAGACTGTGCTGCCACCTGCTGCTCTGGGTAAATACAAAGGCAAAAAGGTTGCTCAGGGCAATAAAAAAGTTACAAATAAATGTAGGAAATATTATCATTTTAACCTCATTTGGTGCTATGAATACCTGAAAGTGGCAGTGGTATAGTAGATATAGATATAAATTGGATATTTTACTGCATGTTCAAAAACTCTTTAAAGTCTCCTAATGCTAATACTTAACATATTTTAAAATACAAATATTGTTTTATGTTTTGCGAATGAAAGCAAAGTTACATCCTATTATCTAAAATGTTTATTATTGTCTAAAACATCCTTAATATTATTGGTTGAGAACGTTACTATGCACAAAATGGCATCTATTGTGTTTAAAGCTATTGGAGAGCTCATGGATGAACTTGCATACAATAAATTATCCCATCTTGAACACCTGTTTATTGTTGCCATGGACAGCAAGATGTATGACCCACCACCAATTAAAATATTAGATATCAAAGTGCCGATGTCAGAGACTTCTGAAGAAGCGCGACAGTGAGCATGAGTAATGACAGTATAGATGACTTGTCATAAACAGAAAAAAATGTAGGGTGGGAATGACCTCAAATGCATAGATTCTGCACAACAATATTCTCATGCCTAACAATGAGTACAATATGCACCATGTTTTTTGTTGAAGGGCTGCCTCTCACAAAGACCAGTGAACTTTGGACTGACATTTGTACAGATGTGGTAAGGCTAGAAGCCACCCTGTAATTAAAGCACTCACCCTGGGAAAAAGGTGCGATCCTCTGTCATATTTTGACAAGGCTCCAAGCGCCGGGCAAAGTAATATAGTTACATGGTTGGTAGCAGCTGGAAGAAGAATGACTGTATGTTTGATTGCCTGATCGCCTGAGTCTACCCTCAAGCTATTGTTTCTGGTGAAAGCGATCACCAACTTGTGTGGGTCTCTGGATGTAATGTAATAACATTTGAACTTACACTTTAGATGTATTGTTATATTTTTTGATCATAGTTCTTTTTACTAAATGACATTTAGACAGTAAACATCAATTATTTATCTTCATCTTATAATATGCGACTTGGTAACTACATCCTCTTGTAAGTCGATGAGCATTTGAGTAAATATATTTTGACTTAACATCCCTGTCTTGTAGAAACCTGAGACAGACACCATATATGCTCTGTCAGAATCATTAAGTCAACATGCCATCAGGTTTGGCTCGAAGTCTCTTCTCTGAATTTGAGAATGATACAGTCTGACGCAGCTTGAACTTTGCGTCTGCCAGGAGGGGCTATTCTCTGTCGGCTTTCACCATTCTCCCATGGCTTTAAATATTGTAGGCATCTCAGGGATGTGGAGACGCATTTGTCATCCGTCTTTGACAGGCTTGATGAAGGGGTTGTCTGTCAGTGTTTCACAAATCCAACCAGACCGCAAGCCCGCAGGTGGCACACAGAGGGTTGCAAGTGCTTGGGAGTTTCCTCCCCTCCCTCCATCCCCCGGCTGCATGGAGTAATTGTGATAATACCGGGATGGAAAATTATATAGGAGTGAGCTAAGGAGATACTTGTGTTAAATGCAGGGGCTTGACACAGAGAAGGGAGTGTGGGTGGTCTGAGAGCAGGGGCAAGTTGTTACAGTTCATTCTAAAATGCTTTGATAGTTGTAGCACTTACATGTAGTCTCATATTAAATATAATAATCTTTTTTTTTAACTACAATTACTGTGATGGAAAAAAAAAATGTGCTTTGAAATTTGACTTTGGCTTGCTTAACACGGATTATAATTAATCGTGTCAACAATTTTACAATAACTACACGTGAATCTTAAAAATCCTACTAAATCAGCAGATACCAAAGCTGTTGAATAAACTTTCTGTCTCTCTTTCCAGACCCTTCTCCCTCTCTGTTTCTGATAGGGTCAAGCTAGCATATAATAGACAAACTTGGCAGTAATCGGGGGACTCCGAGAGAGGTCCGGGAGATTTATCAATCAACTGGCCACATTAAACGGATTTCCTAATGAAGTGAAGTCTTTACAGGGATTAATCCTCTACCACCTGCGAGGAGCCACCTGCTCGACTCCCATAATTGGCATGGATGGCACAGCCACCATCAGCAGAAAGAGGAGAGGCACAGAGAGCAAAGAGAGAGGGAGAGAGGGAGAAAGGAGAGGAGATGACTGAGAGAGAGAGACGGACGGAGAGGAAACAAGTTGGAGAAAGGACAAAGAAGCTAGACATTGGGGTGTCAAATTCATGCAAATGATGACACTCAGTGTGTTGCAACGACACAATGAGGGAGGAAAATAAATAAAATATTTTAAAAAAGGAGACGAGACAGCGCCAGGTCTCTTATGACACAGCGATGAGCATCCAACCCTTAGTTTGTGCCAGTCTTGCAGCATTCCAAGACCTTGACAGCAGCTCCTCGCTACATCTTCCAGCTGTGTCAAATCTGCCTATGTGCTAATGAATGTGTCAGCATCCCAATCGTGTCATTGCTGTGTGTGTTTCAATTCACCTCTGAGCTCTGAAATTCTACCCAGGTGTACCAGCTTGCACATTACATTCACCTGAAAGTATTTCTGCATGAATAATTACACACAGCCCATTATACAGCACCCGCACTGCCATGGTCAAACTAATATTTCTGATTGTTAATCACTGTTTTTGCAGGCCTCAAAAACAATATAATACATTTTTATATTATAGTATTATTATTTGGAGTATTAGTCTTATTTTTAGACAAAATTAAATGATACAAACATTTTTTTTAAGTAAAGTATAACTGTATAAGATAATATTGGCATTTTGATGCAAATGTACAACTTTGATAGTGTCTATAGCCTGCAAGTGTCAAGCAGCCTTATGACTATATCAACTTTAATTGGGGTAAAGTGACACTTAATTTGTATTGTTCATGTCTCACCCCCTGTTGTTTGTGCAAGCTTTGCTTTATGCAGATTCAATGTGCATATTTTGGAAGACACAAAGAAAATGATGACTCATTGAACTGAGGCAATGTTAGGCCACCAGAGAAATACTATGCAAATAGAAGCTTACAGTTTGAGAGTGCACAGAAAAGGGTGACAATTTAAGCAAAGGTTAATATTGCCTTCACAATTTTCACATGAAATTAGATAATGTACATTATTTTTTATACAATATTTCAAACACCTGCCTTACTTATTGAATGATCAACTCTTGAGTACACACTGTAACCTTTAGGAAGAAGAGATTTGTGCCCTTTGCCAAAAGACTGAGACTACTGACACAGTTAGGGTGTCCCTCATTTGTAATGGAGCCATTCTGTCCACCTTGCCAAAAGAAGTGCCAGGCCAAGGACAAACTGTGGCTCCATGTTGGTGTGAGCCCGTGCTCAAACCTCATCTCAACCATGTTGTCTGACCACACTAGTATTTGTGTATTTATAAGACATGACATGCAGTAGTATACATTTTGTTATTCTTAAAGACAAATGTGTTTTCTCTGGGACAACAGACATTACTACCAGGTAATAAAGAGAAGAATATTTTTTTTATTGTATATATCTTACACTTTTAGAGAAGCTAGTGTGTAAGGCTATGTTAGCTAATGATTACAAACCTATACTTAATTGAATCATTAATGCAGATACATTGGAGAGAGCAGTTCTAGTATAGAACAGATCTGTGAGACTGCCCCTCTACAGACATACACAAAGTGCTTCATCCACCTATACTTCTCTGCCTCCTCAAGCTGTGTTGTTTTGAGTAAAAGAAGAACCATCCCTAATCCACTTCATGGATCAGTTTCACAGAGATGGTAAAGCCATTCTCCCTCCAAGCTAAAGCAATTCAGATCAGACACCTTGATGTCTCAAAGAGCACACAGTGAGCTCTTGTTTTCTGTTTTGACTGCTGGGAATCCATGCCAGACAGCACCCCTGATTCCAGCTCAAAGATAAAACTAATGAGGTTTTCATTCAAGACGCTCTTATAACAATAACTGAGTAAGCCATGGCTGTTTTCACTAGCACCTGAGATTGTCGGAGCCACTAAGCTAGGATTTGAAGCATTTCTACACCATTGCCATGACATATAATACTTCAACAATGATGTCCAAAACATGTTTCATGTGGAAAAAGTTAGCGTTTATTTATGGATCACCTCATTGTCTTAGGTCACAACAGAAGTTTCATTTGTATGTGACACCAGAACTGCTGTCACAATACACCTTAGCTAATTCTACTGAGCATGGTGTCAGTGGCATTAATGACTTAATGTGCTGCTAATTGTGCAGTAACACTATGCTAATTGTAGGGATCAGCAGATTCCTTGATACTCACCTGACACCTGAGAGACGTGATCATGCTCAGTGTTTAACTGTTCCTCCAAAATTCCCACAAATCTCAGTGTTCATTCATATCACAGGTGATGATGGCATTAGCAGGTTACTTTATCAACAAAAAGACAAGGCTGTAATCCCTTAACAATAAGCCCTGATGTCTTCACAAAGGCATTGTTTATATAGCCACCTCTGCTTGGACACCTCTGCTAACTTTTCCATAGATGCCTTTAGGTGACTCCACTGTCGGCAGCGTTCTTAAGACTAGGGCTTTGCATGTTTCAAAGAGATCTCTGTAAGATAATACTTTACTTTCATGTTAGGGATGCACATCTGCAAGGAACACAAGACACCAAATTTCTTTTTATGTTTTTTCAAAGGCTTTTTTTTTTAGATTTAGAGACCAAATTGTCCCAAAAATATATTGTATGTTTTAAAGAATGGAATTGGACAATGATACAAATTATTCAGATTATTGGAAGTCATAGTGAAGTAAAGTGTGTGCTGTGCTGTGTTCTTAAACCCTATAGCTACTGCTAATATGTCTCATCAGTAACATTATGATGTAAGGCAAACTTTTCCACAAGAAAACAATTGCCTCTGTATGTTACAAAAGTGTGAAAAGTTTTGGCAATAAAAAGCTGATGACACCATTTAGAAAAGAGATGTGTTTTCCTCTGTTGTTTCTATCCAGGGGCATAATAACTTGTGTGAACTAAGCACCCACCTTTTGGCCACAAGATCACCAGTAAACATAAATAACACACTGTGGAGCTATGCCCAAGTGGTGGCAGGTGGTTTGATGGAACAGATAAAGCAAGAATATGGTTTATAATAGCCAGTTGGCCAAACAAACAGAGGCAACCTTCTAGTGGTATTATCACCTGGGCATTAAAGCTGCTGTACTGAATCCATCATTTTCCACCAATATTTAACATTTCTTCACATACCTAAGGGAAGTGCGCATCTAATGATTAACTAGTTGATTTATTCTTTATCCTACAGAGGTATGTAGTCTTTTGTAAATTTTAACAATTGCTGCATTTGACTTTGTTAAAATTGCATAACTATGTGTTGGCCTGACATTTACTATTTACCATAAGGGTTACAAATGCACAAATAAAGTGCCACAGTGTGAATCTGCTCTCTATATTATATTCTGTGTGCACAGATAGGTGTGATCATGGAAGCCCACATCAGCTGAGCACTCGGTAGAAAATGTGTCATGTTTCCCAATCAATTTAACAGTGTAACTTTGATGGTGCAAATATTTAATAAGGCAAAGCCCATCCAGTTTGTGTGCACCAGGCACCTTGAACACTGGGGTTTCAAGTAAGAATTCACCCTCTGCCCCAAATCAGAGGCTCAGTTAGCACTGACTTAAATCTTATGTAACTCTTGGCTTTTGACAGGCAGACACCTCTCCTGACTACAGATAGGTAATTTGTTTTGATCTGTGATTATACCCCTTGTGTTCAGAGGAAGATGTAAACCCTCTTGTGAAGCTGTTAGGCAAATCCCCACAATGTGGAGAGATGTGCCCCTGGGGCTCTCAAGTTTTCCCTCTCTTCTCATTCTTTTCGCTCTGTCTTTTCTTTTTCGCTGCGTTTTTTTTTTATCCGGTTGAGAGACAAAGCCCACTGCCAAACACGGAAGCCCCCTAGGAGCTCATCATTCGGAAAACTAGGTCTCCTCTGAGAAGAGCAAGCAGACGGGGAGTAGAAGGAGGAGGGCGAGACTTGGGCTTGTATAAAAGTAGGAACTGGGTTCTTATGCGTATTTTCTCTACATTGTTAAAGACTGCTAAGGGTCTAACAGAGCCTGTGGGCATACAGAGCCTCCCTCCTCTGACTTCCTTTCCTTAACATCACTCTTTGTGGCCATTGCCAGACATACCTGCACAATTATCTACTAATTATCTACTAAATATGTTTGTTCATGTCGGTTCAGCAGCCCACTTAATTGAAGAGGCGCTGTACCTTCCCTCTGCCCTCCGAGTGTGGGTTAGTGATTGGTGTGGGCTTAGGAGAGTGGATTATCCCCAAAAGCTCATTATAAAAATGCCAGTAATTATGTGTTTTGCTTACTTTTGATGTACCTCTGTTCAAACGAGGAGAGTTAATAAGAGAATGACAACAAATATGTCGAAGGGCCCTCTGTGTTGTCTTTGGGCTCTGGAAATTCCTGTGTGGAATTCACATGAGTGTGTATTCTATACAGGGCATGCACCTGACTGACTTCACAAGATTGGCAGTACACAGGTAATGGCAGAAGCTTATGATCACTTCTTCAATCGTTTTTTTTCTTCTATTGCTGAAAACACATGCCAAAGCCAAAACCTTTGGATCCCAAAAATGGAGTGGAACAGCAGTGAGAAGGGTTAGCAGGGGGGATTGTTTTAACTCTATTTATGAGGGTTAGGAAAAGGCTCCTCCTGCCAACAAGGCCTTTCCCCATAGGAAATATCTGGCACCAAGAAGTTTGCTTTAATGCAAAGAAACAATGGCTAATGAGGGAAATAAAACAGACGGAGAGAGTGTGAGAAGAATAAACAGATTTGAATGGTGGTTATATGTTCAGGAGAAAGCAGTGAAAACACAGACACAATCCCAGTGAATGATGTTTGGCTGTCAGTGCTAATGAGAGGGAGACTGTATGATGTAAGGACAGGCGCTCGCTGATGGAGATTTAAACAAACATTTGAATTACATTATCTGTCTCTTCAGGATTATTGTTTGTGTTTTCTTGTCTTTGTTTCAAGAGAATGATTATTCCATAAAATGAACCAACCAAAGCTACCTTTTTTGACAGTTTTGAGGAAATGCATTGCACAATAAAGGAAAATGTCTTATTATATGTTGTTTTACTCATCAGTAGGTATAATACAGTGAACTTACATTTGATGCATTATATATGTTTACAAAGGAAAAAAGAAAAATGATATTATAGTTTGTTGATATGATACATTTCTATTTTCCAAAAGCGTTGGTTGTAGTTTGGGGCTGACAACTATAATGCTTTTCTATGGGCCATAAATCCTGTTTTAAATACAATAATACACTAAAAATAACCTGAACTTATTGAGTGAAGTAAAGTGTGTACAATTTTAGATCAATTTAATAATTAAAAAAATAACGCTGTTTAAACAGTAGAAGTATGTCATCTCCCAACCTCAGTTTAATGTTTCATCCAAAAGTGCCATCTTAGAGCCGGAGCCAAATCTTTTACTGTTGAAAAGGAAGAACTCATTCAAAAAATCGGCACTGCTCCAAACCAGGCCCAAACCAGTTTAAGAGAAAAGAGAGCAGAAGTGTCTGACATCTGTGGAGGGCAGAGTTTTATGACACAATTAATCCTTCCACTTTTATTTCCCCTGTATTTTGGTTAAAACATTTACTCTCTCTTCACTTCTGTTCTGTCTGCTTGCCCTCTGTAATTTCTTTGTTCGTGTCTGTGTCCCTCTGTCTCTCTGAGCTTCACGTCTTTTTGAAGCCACTCGGCGGGACAGCACAGGCACAGACACAGACACAGACTGCTTGAAACACACTGCAGTTTTCAACATTCACATTCCACCTGTGTTTTGACAACACTTTTCACAAGACAGATCTGAAGTGGTTTTATAGTTTCTCTCTTTGCCCGATTTATATCAAAGAGAGATCCCAGTGATGGCAGAGTACTCAGGGCTCTAAGGGATGGATTAATGTAACATTAATAGTAATCCCCAGAGTCTGCATTGCTTCTCAAGCAAAGGTAAGAAAGAAAGAAGGTGCTGTATGCACAACAGTGCTCTATGCCTTTATTTAGAGGCTGGATTTTCCAGTGCATACAGACTAGTTGACATCTTCCTGTATGATCTGATCATAATAAAAAGCTTGAGTAATATTTATCAGTACATGCATGACTCCCAGCCACCTCAAAGCCAGCAGAGATTAAAGAGAGATTACACTCTTTCTTTCATGCTTGTGTGCCTTTGTAGCAATTGCCTTTTCTTTATGCTAACAATTTCAAAATGACAGCAAATTTGATCAGTGTTATAAAAGGTTCACAGAAGTTCAGTTTATTATCTCAGTATAATTTTTATTGCAATTTTATTTTTTTTTTCAATACCGCAAAGCAATCATTATTACATTTTGTCATAGCATGTGTTTTTTTGTAATACAAAGACCTGAAAATGAACACAGAACATTTAGATAAAAAAACTATCATCTGAAATAACTCATGTGTTGTTCACGTGGTTGGTTGAGTAAATGTCAAACATGTGAGAGACCACAGTTCAAATCTTAATCGGGTCATTTGCTTAATGTAAAGAAAAAAGCTAAAATAAATTACTAAAAAAAAAAAGAGATTTGTTACAAATATCCCAGCCATATAGGCTACCAAAGCCATGTACAGCAAAAATAGATTTGCAAGTAACTTAAAAAAGGCCTATGCCGAGCACCCGCCTGCTCTGATCTAGGAAAGTACTCCAACACAATTTTCTAGGCGGAGATATGACACTTGGCTTCTGCTGATTATCATATAATTCAGGATTATTTTACTGTATACTGATGATAGAGGGCTCTATCTCAATGCACGCTGGTCCCTTTTACATTTAACCTTAATCTGATAAAGCCATGACTTTTAACACTGCTCTGCTCGACAGCGGCTAATGATGTACCGTCTCTTTAATTATGTAAAGTGTTGGACTTAGTAATTATGTCTCAAAATCCATTCCTGTATGTGCACTTCTACATGGTGATCCCTCTAAATCTTATCTGCTAGAACATCGCTTAAAGTGTTGGAAGTTTTTATAGTTACATCATGACATTACAATAAATATGAAAGAGGAAAATGTCAGAAGGGTTAAAAGGCAATTAGTATTCCTGTGCTATCACAGTGTTAATCAGAGTGATGAAAATATTGATATTAATCATTATATTATGTATTCAATGGCAGATATTGCTTTTATGAAAGGTGAGATTGAAGATGAATAATGAGAAAACCGGTGACTGGCCCACAACAGAGCAATTTTGTTGAACATTTGATGATTTTAGATAAGATGAAACTTGTGATATGTACCTATGCTTATTTTATCAATGTGGAGTTTTAATTGCTACGATTCTGCTGCTTTTTTAAGTCTGTTAGTTCAAAATATGAAAAATAAACAAGCCAGCATCCAAAAATAATAATCTCCTATTCTGGCACTGATTTGGCCAAAACAAGAGAAGACAGATCTCATTATCTCTGTTTGGAAAGTACTGAAATGTTATCTTGAAACAACAGACAAACTGAGATGAGCCACTCTTTAAATTTGAGTGTGTTTACGCCAAAACACAAACGAGAGGAGAGAGAGACGGACAGAAAGACAGTCGGTGTGAAGGAACAAAACAGACTAAGAGAAAGTGAGGAGAGCATAACTAATGGCATTGGTATAAGATTTATTCCAAAGAGGCAGCAGCAGAAAGAGGCAGGAAAGGAAGGCTGGATGATTCCTCGCCCCGTCTTCCCCTTTTCCCTGATTATGAAAGGAGACATGGCGCGAGGTCGAGGGTCAAGCCAAAAGGAGACAGCATTGTGTAGAAACTGTCACGCACCGCCACCTATTTTGACATGCACAGGCCCGTTTGTTGTCTGTCGAACATGCAAATTGGCGAGCCCGGGCTGTCATATAAAGGCAGGCAGATATGCGCCGGTCGGGAAAATGAGAGACCACCTGTAACCAAGAGAATGGGGAGTGATGGACAAGCATTCAGTCAGCCTCCTTGTCATTTCCAGCCCGCCATTCACCCATCAGTGAAAGTAGCCCCCCACCAAAACCACCCTGCACCTCACTACCACCATCAATCCCATCCGGGCACATATACATGTAAAAATCTATTCTTAATATTCAGATGCAGGAAGTGAAGAGAAATAAATATATGATGGAAGGGGATTGGAGGGGGTCGGTGGTGATTTCAACCTGCTGGCTGCCTAATAGGATCCTACATGGAGACAGCTGAGGGTCAGACCCAGATAATTAGTTGTCCACAGAGGAAACATCACTCTTCCACAAAGCGTGGACAGGAAGGGGACCCTGTAAGGACGCCTTAATACTCACAAAGTCCACAATGTGTCAGGTGATCAACATTAGATTCTTTTGTCCCAACTAGGATACAGTATGATGATGGCGAAATATTTTTAGGTAGACAGGCAGTGGACATTCAGGCCGTGGACATGCAGGATTTTATTGTGTTCGAGTCAAATATGACACAGCACAATGTAAACTTTATGTAAACTGTCCAGACTGTAAAGATGACCAGATAATTGGCTGTCCAGTAGTAGAGACATAGCCCATCCTCAGTAGCTGGACTGCAAGACTGGGAAAGAGGAGAGACATAAATATAAATGTCTGCTTTTATTCAAATAATGGGTTTTTTGTATCCCAAAAAGCTGCACAAATAAGTTTTGCAGATGACGGCACAATTATACATATAATAAATTCTAAATATTATGTTGCATCTTTTGTTCTCTGTCTCTATTATTTTACATTATGTTGTGATGAAAGTTGTGTAGGATATTTTATTAATTAATGTAAAATAATATTCAAATATTTTTATAAAAACTTTAAAAAGCTACGAGTGACATTTTTACATTTCTAATAAAGCCTATCCAGCGCAAACAGTCTCTCCACATACAAGACAGACATGAAACACTACACTGAATGCCCTCGACTACAAACACCACCTCCAATTATCATCAGATCTTTCAAGGAAACAAATTAAAAAGAATCATTCAGTCCCCATTGAGACCTATTTTTCTGAACTTAGATTCCAGCCCAAAAAGGGTCACACAGACTGTACTTGTATTCCTTTTCAATTTACAAACAATTTAAGCAGTAAATCATTGTCTGTAGGATGATCACTGCTGTCCACTGGCAAAACATATTTCTTTAGCCAAATGATCCATTAATATTGAAGAATTAGGGTGTCATTTCTGTTATGATATAGGGCAGAGACTGTCCTCATTATATTATTAAGTCCAGTCAAATGTATTCAAATGCCACCTTTATTACCCTGGAGGTGCTTTGCATAAATTGAATAAATCCAGCAAATACTCAGTGAGAATCAAACATATCAAAGGTTTCCTGTCTTTGAAGTGGGGGTTGTCTCTAATTCCAAAACAGATTTTCATGATAAATAAATACATTATTTATGAATTGTGGGGTAGTGGTGGTAGAAAAGGACGATGAAGACGACCAAGAAGAACAGGAAAAAATCAAAACAACACTAAAAATGCATAAAACATTTTACTGCGCGGAAATGTCAAGAGGCACCAAGTGACAGAGAGGGAGAGAGTGGCGCGTGCCCACCAAGCGGCTGACTGATAAACAAACTGATTAGCATATGCACATCAGAGCATATGTTGTGCTCATTTGCTTACACAAAGTCTCAATCAGAATAATACACCACACTCAACGCGTGTCATAAAAGTCTCAAAATGTTGATGGAAATGATGAAGGTGGAAATGTTTCAATTATTTCATAACTGACAATTATACTGACGATGTGACAACTTCTACAAGCAGCATGCAGCGGCACTGACTAATTGCCCCCACGAAATTTATGGAAATAGGAAATAACAACAAATGGATGCTGACCATATAATGTGAAGACTTTCACAATAATAATCTTCTCACACAGCAGAGTAATGTTTGACATAAAATTACATTTAAAAAAAATGTGGTGAATAAAAAAATATTAAATATATATATATATTTAGTTTGGTCTGCAAATTTTAATTTTGTAGTTCTAAAACAACAACTTGTTATATATGTCAGTATTACAATTACATAATAAACATATCAAGTGTGCAATGGTAATTTAAAAATTGTATCTTGCTTAAAATATATCTTAATCTAACCTAGAAGTGATCTAGGTTAACCATCTATAAAGTTACGGATCATATTTACTTACCAAAACAACAAGCTATTTTGTAACATGTTACACTTTTTAATGTAATATTGGATTATATTGCTAAACAAACCCTACTGGCAAGAGTGATTATTTAAATTGACTGTTTTACTTCTATCCCAAAGGAATGCAGGAAAAGCATTAGAAATATTACAGAAATGTGATGAATGAAGTGATGGGTATTAATCAATTAAACCTTTGAGTAAATAAGCACCAGGGGGAACCTATTGCAGGTAAATAATGAAGGTTCTGCACCTACGCAAACGTTCATTTAACCTGTGAACCACAAGGTTATTTCTGTTTGAGATGACGTTAACACACACTTACACTTACGCACACATACACCAAGATACACAAAGCGGTCTGAATGTCACACTGTTGTGTCTTTGTCTCGGAACAAAAGGCTTTGGACAAAGACAGGTTGTTTTGGGACTGAAATAATCTATAGAGTATACAATGTATACAAGTATGAATCAGAAATATATTCAAAAATGCAATGAAGACGGGCACTTTCTTTTTAAAGTGCAGCAGAATGTAATTTACGTTCACATTCATATTTGCAAAAGCTATATATTTGTCTGACGGAGTTAGTCAGCAACCATATCTGAGAACAGCAAAGTGAAATACTGCTGAGAACGTATTGGTCGGCAATGATGCAATGAGAACATTTTTATCTAAAATCATTTCGGACTGAAAACAATAAACCACATAGTCATTATGCGGCTGACTTTCTACATTATGCATCCTTTTTTATCCAGCCAGCACAGAATGTGAATATGTGTCTGTCTTATAAGTAAATACCCATTGGCAACATTTCACCACTACCCACCCAAAAACAGTACAGTAGTCTGTGTCACAGGGCTTTGGTCAGCCCCACATTGTCTACATCATTACTTTCTCGGAATCAATTTTCTTTCCCAAATGAAACAAGAAACACATGCTTTGTATTGTGTACAATTTCCTAGGTTTTTAGGTTGCTGTCAGGCTTGCATAATGAGGGCCACATCGCTGCAGAGTTCCCTTCTTATCACAAACTAGCATGCATGGCCCTGCTGCTCTCTCCTCAGTCATCAAGCAATTGATGTAATTGAACCAGCCCTTTGCTGTCAAGCAAGCAGCGCGGCTCAATAGCATATGCTCCGAACACTCTGGACAATGAGAGCCACGTATCCAGGCAGGAAGGCAGCCTGCCTTGTTGCAGTTCTGTCAATAAATTTCAATTTCGCTAATTGCTCAGAATTCATTAACTGAGCTTTTGAAACAACATGGTCTCATGGAAAACAGCACAACAATGTGCAATGGAGGCACAGGAGGGTTTTCGGTGATGTCGGAGGGTGGGTTGAGCGTCTTGTCAACTGTTGTTTTGCATCCTGTTGTTTCAGTAAATGATGCCGCACATTGGGACAGCACTGTCCTTGTGCATACGAGTTTGCAAGTGAATTACATTTGATAAAAAAACATTTTACTATACTACTGTAGTACAAAGTATAAATGGCATTACAAAGTTTATTGTTTTTGTTTATTAATGTTTTTTATTTTATTTCTTAACTCTTCACAGAAACTTTACACATGTGTACAAAAAGACCTGACTGAGCTTAATGTAATGTTAAACTTAATATAAACTTCAGACTTGTTCTGGTGTAATAATAAAAATATTGTTGTACATAATTACAATAGATCATAACACCAGAACCACAGAATTAATTGGTGATTAAAATTGTAGACATTGGTCAATAGAGTATAGACTGCAATTCTTAGTCTCTCTCTTCCATTACTAGACTTGTAGGCTTCTTTATGACCTCAAGCACTTACTGTAAAACAACCAGGAATCATTGCAGCTACTTCTTCCCACTGTGAAGTCAGACAGACAACAACAATAACAACACTAACTTTTTTGCCCCTTGTATTGTTCCTTCAACTGATTAGGCCTGGCCTTGCTTTTCCTGTGTCCTTTTTGCCCTCCAACCAAAGTCCTCAATGTCCCACATATCTGCCTAAGTGACCAGCCTAGGGTCAAGGTTCACCAAGAGCTGCCACTTCCCCTGTCACAGGAAACAAGCCTGCGCCATCGGAGAAGGGCAGAAAATGCGAAGACGAGGGAGGTAGAGGTGGAAAAGGAGGAGGGAGGTGATATTCAAAACAAAACAATGACAAGCAGCTACCTGGAATTAGCACTACCTTTACTGTCGACACATACACAGCACAGAATGTGGAAAATAATCCCAACTTGAAAACATTCATGTTACAGACTGCAGAGCTCTTAAAAAGAAAAATTCACGTTTTAGTTTTAAGTTTCAGGACATACCATAAATTTAATAACCAAGCCCACTGAAAATGGCGAACATACATTTGACACACATACCGTATAGGAGTATATGATAGCAGGGTGCGCTACGGTTGAGTAAGCATAGAGCCACTGCTGTGTTGAGCTCCGCAACTCTGGAGGGTTCATTGGATCACATTATCAATCATATCAAACTGCAACATATGCTTTATCCATACAGTGGAGGGGACTTGTTTTATATCTGTATGTACCATGCTCTGTATGATGCCTGTAATAAGGTTATACGTGAAGCTTTTATTAGGTCTATATTTATTTGTATTTATTAGATTATTAATATAACTCATGAATTCTAAAATGCTGACATGGACAGTGAAAAAAATAAAAAATACACAATGACTCTATCCACAAAACCACTGATTCTCTTCTGTCTGGCTACCAAAACAGTACTTGCGGCATTGGTATCTCTTCATTTGTGAAAATGCCTAAGCACAGTTTTGTGAAATGAAAATAACTATTATCAAGTAGCTTCTGTACGGTGCGGGCTGCTGTGGAAAAAAAGTTGACACATCAAGTGGGTTATGAACTTTTTTTTTTAAAATACTTTTTTTGAGCTGGTTTGTCATTATGTTGTCCACTCTTTTGGGATAGTTTGCTTTTCAACAGGTTTTTGCACACTGCAACCTTCAAATAAAAAAATGTAACATTTGAAGGTTAAGTAAATTTTTATATATATATTTATATCACAGAATTTGGTTCAAAATAAATGAAAGAACATCTTGTCAATGGAAATATTTATCCAGTCCGATGTGCTCACAACATATCAATAAATTACACACTTTGAAATCTCTATGAGAAAACCAGAAACACAAATGTAAAACATATAGCCGCAAGACGAGCCAAGAATAATATTTCTACTGCAAGAAATCTTCCTGTTGTATTTCATCTATTCTCATTGAACATCATGTAATTTTTTTTTTTTATGTCAGCTAGGCAATATGTTATAAATAATAGAAATAGAAATAATACAAATAAAAATATTTTTTTCTTCTAGATACAGTGCAGAAAGACAGAAAACAGGGTGAGAGAGGGGAATGAAGACCTGAGCCGGAATCAAACCTAGATCGCTTGAGTGTGTTCTGTGTACTCACCAGGTCAGCCACCAAGACCTAAAAACAGACCTAAAATATGTTGTAAATATGTAATAATTGTATTTACCTTAGTGCTTAAAATCTACAGCATGTTGTTTAAAGCGGTAGTGGTAGCTTTGTTTTGTCTGGGTACATTGTGAATTTTAAACAAACATCTTTATCTTCATGACTCTCACTTATGACTTATGTCTAATATGGGCCATGTTTCAGAAAAGGAAAGAAAAACTTTTACTTCTTTTTTGTTAAATGAGTGGAGCATTTACCAACACACTGTATTTACCCAAAACCTTGAGACTGCACTGCCCTCAAATGGCTCAATGAGGTCAATGCATGACTCCTTCATCCCATTAGAGCCCTATAGCTCCTCCAGGACAAAGAAGCATTAATTAAGTAGCAGCCATGAGCAGCCATGAAGCATATCACATACACACACATTGTCTCTTGTACACACATGTATTCAAACATTTGTACACTGAGCCATTTCCCTTTTTTTCTCCACAGCTTCTTGATAACTGTGAAATGCACTCCCTATGCACAACGGCATTGCCGCAGAGAAAAATAATTTCAGTAATGAAGCTAATGGGTTTAAGTGAGACTGGAGAGCGGCCAAGAGAGGCTAAAGAGAAGAGGGTGGAGAAGAAGAATTTGAAGAAGACATCGTTGGGTGTGCTAAAGAAAAGCCAAGGCGTCTTTCACATTGTTTCATGATTAGATTGTTGAAAAACAGAAGGGAATGCTCATTTTCCCCCGGCTGTCATGATACTGTTGCTGATAAGAGTCGTTGTCCACACACAAAGGGAGGATTTGAAATGCTGGTTAATTTAATTGATAAAACCAAACAATTGTACAATGCTCGCAGATGATTACATTTCTTTTTTGTGTAATTACCGTAGAGGGAGTTAAACAAAAGCAAAGTGAGGCTTCCAGGCAATCTGCGATGCTTTTGGACACATTGTAGAACTACTCTCTCTCATGAATACCGCAATGCACACACAAACAGAATCAGACTTAGGCCACTCAGTACATCTAAAGATATGCAAATGATTTTCACTTTTTAATTACTCTCAGTGAGTGCATACTGAACCATACAGGGTGTTATTTACAGTGTTTTGTGAACCTAACCAAGTATTTGAACCAGTCTGCATTGTAAAATAGAAAATACATCAATTATTAATTTTACAATTTTTGTATTAGGCAAAATATAGTGCAAGCTTATATCCATTTAAGAAAGAAATCTATGCTTTACTGTAGACTTGTAGGGCATTGTAAGTCCAAGAAGTGCATGCTGGTTAAATATTGGCTGTGCTGCTTACAATTACATAAAAATGCTGAGAAATATCAGACTGTGCAAATCTGAAAATTATGTGCTGAATGACGGATGTGATAAAAAACCAAATGGTGAAAATATATCCTTAATGTTATTGATCCAAACAGACTCTTAAAGTAATTGCAGGAAACTTTCATTATGGAAAAAGACTGGAGCAGATGCTGACTGTGACATCAAGAATTAGCCGTCAAATTCTCAGCAGAGGCAGATCTAGGGCCAAGTGAAGGCCCCTTCCGCCCTGTTCCTCTCCTCTCTCTACCATCTAGCCAGCCAAGCATCCCAGTATTAAGTGAGGCGAGCGACAGAGATATGAATGTGATATTCCCTCTGGTATTTTTAACCGCTGTATTGAATTCGCATAAAACACTTAAAGCTCCTCAGCCTGTGCCTTATGGGAGCCTCTCACAGGGGCGATCTCCACCAGTCTCTAGAGAGGGCTTCTCCACTGCCATAAAAAATTCCAGTTTTCCTTCCCAGGCCATCTCCCTTTCTATCGTAACTCTTTAGCTTTTGCTCCATGATGCATAGAGAGCTTTCATGAGGAGAAACCCCTCTTTAACCAACACCAACAGCTCTCACTAATAAAAACCTAATGAAGTTAGAAGGAAAAGTCTATAAAAATCTCATTAGGGGTTCACTTCCTGATACGGGACACAAATCAAACTTAGCAGTACTCTTGAGGATTGTTTGAGTGGCAAAAGTGGGAACATTGCAAAAAATAAAAAAATAAAAATAGACTGCAATTTCAAGACATGTGCAAGCAAGGTGTTCAGATCATGTCACAGTGTGTGTGTCCAAAAACTCAAACAAGTGAGTGTTGACAGAGGTGGCCCAATACAACTTAAACGTTAAGGGCCTATTGTGTCGGACAGGAGATGTCAGTACTTGATATTACACTGGGGAAATAAACTGGACAAAGAATGTAGCTCTAGTGTTGCAGTGTCAGAGCTGTTTAAATCCACAACGTCATATTGTGGTCACATGCATGTTGTACCCTAATGAAAAAGTAAGCAAACACAACAATTAAAACAATATATATTGTGGTACACATTTAATTGATATTCCTCTAATAATGAGCATTCAGTGCCTCTGAAACTAAATCTCAGACAAGAGACCATAAATGATCCATGTATGAAAAGTATGAAACAGACATAGCACTTTTGGCTACATTATGAATAATAGAAAGCCTCCTACACTGATCAAGTACAACCTTATGAATTATACCGTAAATTATACCATAGTTGTCATATTTATTTCTGGGCCTGGGCTATTTCTCATGCTTGAATGAGGCTTATCACTTAACAATCAATTATTAACATGTGTCAGAATAAGGAGTGCTATTACAGCGATTGAGATGCATGTTGTACACTGGGCAGAACTGACAACACTTCTTGTACTCTCACTCGCTTGTCTGTTGGGGAAGCTCAATTTTAGGTGGAAACTGAAGTTTCTGGCTCTTTATTTGTGAATAATGCATTGGCTTGAATATGCATTATACTAAAAAGTACTACCCAGAGGATGGTACATTAAAAAGGTTTCTGCATCTACATGCTTGCTTTTTACTATAATTTATTTGATATAATGAGATATGATAGATGTGGACAGGAGTTATTACGTCCATCAAATACTAAAAGTTCGGAGTTCCCCTTCTGCCACGATTATTATACATTTAATGCACAGTCTGTTCTGAAGAGTAAACAACATAAACTGCTGTTGAGATGATAAGAGTGTTACACATAATTTTACATCTCTCTAGCCTAATTTATTCCACTACATTGTCTTATTAGGGTTAAATCTGAATGGCCTTCCATGAATAATAATTTAGAGGCAGTCAACAATATCATCATCACATCCTCTTGTCCATCAACAATAGTACAGATGTAAGCACTGGTAAAACTGGTAATCGTTAAAGACTGCATTCATTATGCACACAGTTTATCTCTCTCAGTGTATTCTGATCATTTGCATATATCACAATCTAGTCTATTTGTATGATAATCTGACAGTAGATGACAAGTGCATAGATTTTTCACAGGGCTGCTACAGACGGACAGATAGCACAAATGAGGCAGAGATGAGGTGGGTGTCTTAATGCAAGTTGTGAATATGCAATGTGTGTCTGACCTCAGTGGATATGGAAGAGAAGGCATGTAAGATTTATAAGTCGTCTACAGGCCCCTGATTGACTAAAACACAAGGGATCGTTTAGCGAATACACCCCACTCCAACAACTGCTTAGGGTCAAAACGGTAGAGAAGTCTTTATTGACAGCTGACACTGCTGTAAAAGCTGTTTTCCTGCTTTAGTTTAAATACTTGTGTTTATTTTCAGTATGTCCATGATGTAATGTCATATTTTTGTATATGTGACCTGAAATCCTTCAAAAAAAGGGAGAGGGGGTTGAGGACTTTTACTTTTTTCTTCTTTAGCAATCTGGGTATGTGAGATAACAGAGTGAAAAATGTTGGAAGCAATCCACTCTGCCTTGGAGTAAGACCTTTACGATTTCACCACTTCATTAGGAAGTGGCTAATCTCTCCGCTCGAGAGGCCTGATAAGGACTCCGCACTAATGCAGGGGGAGTCAAAGTTCAAACAGCCTTCGATGTTTTGATGCTTAACTTACTAAAGTTCCTGTATGTTCATTAGACAGCTTTATCAGGGAACTCTTCTCTTACATTCTCCAATACCCATCAAGATTGGAAAGAGGTGGAATGGTGAGGTGGAGGGGTGGGAAGTGCAGTGCGATTTGCAGCTGTGTGGAGATAACAGATAGCGAGGATAGCTTTTGTAGAAGGAGGGATGGAGGGGTGAAATAGAGAGAAAACGAGAGACAGCCAGTCAGACCATCACTTCTCTAGATCGCTCTATCTGTATCTCGATTAAGCCTTTAGCCCTCACTCGAGGCTAAGCCAATACAGTGTGTTTGTTGTGCATTCAAGTGGGTTTCTATGTGTGTTTGTGTGTACTGTCCATATTTGCATGCATATGCACAGCACTCACTGTGTATGTGTGCACCATGCCTTGATGTCCTTATGCAGTCACATCTCCATCCACGCGACAACAGCACAGGCCCCTCTACTCATCAATTTTGCATTGCCATTTAAAAAACCCTATCAAAAATTCCCCATCAGATTCAATCGGCCCCTGGTGCACATAAAAGGCCTATTTATACTGATCCCCTCTCCCTGAAATTGTTTTTCAAAGGGAAGATATTATTTTGTGCCCTTCTAGTATCAAAGGCTTGTCAGCACTCCAGAGAGTCAACCACTAATATCAAAGTAGCATAGGAGCAAGAGGACACATCGAAAGAAATAGGAGTGATATAAAAACACATTTAGCATGAACTACTTTGAGGATGTTTGGATGCTCTTATTTTTGTTTACTGAATTTGAATTCTGTCACTATGTGTCAGGCGACACTCTGGCTGCCTTTTAATTGGGTCTGACATGTTTCTCATCTCAGACTAACTTTACTGATGTACAAACATGCTGTTCACCCTTCACAGAGGAAGTTGTGAAAGATATTGATGACAAACTCTAGAGAGTGACTGAATCAAAGGTTACAAAATGTTTATACATAGAGAAGTGCTATGATGGGTTTGGTAGATAAGCTGTAGTTTTACTGACAGCTACCTCTTCAGTTTTGGTTCTTTTGTGGTGCATCAAGTATATCTAAGCTATAAAATGTTTAACTTCACTTGGCTTCACTTCTGAGCCCTAATGGGATAGGAATTCTGTCATTCCAATAAGAAAATAGCACAGAATAGTAGAAAGATGCTGATGTTTATTTCTTGGCATGACTAGCCAGTGAAATAATAATCTGGATGAGAAACACAGTTAAAAAGAAAGCCAATATCAAGGACGACATAGACATTCAAAATACAAATGGATTTTAGATATTATTTATTGGGTCGTTTCCTAATTTTAGACTTTAGCTTAACTTCATAACTTCACAGATATCAGCTGAGTAAAAAAAAGAGAAGGAGCAGCTGTGTTTATTCTGACATTTTTGTGCACATACAGAGACTGTACCTCAGTGTATGTCTGAGCCGGTAACAAATGAGAGTGCCAACTGGGCCACAAAATGCTGCAGAGATAATCTGCTATCAGTGAGCCTTGCTGATCCCAGTGAAAAGAAATGAGGCTTAGAGGGCGAAGTGTCAACACCTTGGATATCTGTACATACTTAGACCTGGAATCAAAGAGAAGGTGGCAGGGCCTGCTCATTGCTTAGCCTTATATCTTCACCAAAGTGACTTTTATCTGTGGATGCACTGTGATTTTATAAAGAAAGGGTTTCACAATGTAAGTAATTATAGGTTAAAATGTAAGAATGATATAGTATTTACAACTGTGTCTGCATTATGCAATCAATATAAGGTCTTTAATGGTTCATTATCTCATTTATTTTGGCATTGCCCAATCTAACAAAAGTCCTGGTCAGATGTATTTTAATGGTTCTGTGTAAACAATAATGAGGAGATAGCCATGAATTACTAACTCTTCATTTTCAAAAGATTCAAAGGATTGGAATGGTAGCAGTGTATAAAAAGTCAGTGAGTTTCTGGGCTCCTGACAGACCCTTGCATCTCTCATCCAGTGCTGCACTGATGTTTCTGTATTCTGAGTTATGGGGAAAGCAAAAGAATTGTCACTGAATCTTCGAGAAAAGGAGATTGAACTTTATAAAACAGGAAAGTGATATAAAAAGATAAATAAGCAATTGAGAATGCCAATCAGCAGTGTTCAAACTTGAATTAAGAAGTGGAAAAGGAAGGATTCTGTTTAAACCAAACCATGGTCAGGTAGACCAACAAAACATTCAGCCACAACTGCCAGAAAAACCCACAAATAACTTTTTATAAATAACTGAAATACAGGACATTCTGAAAAAAAGTGGTGTGGCTGTTTCATACTGAACAATAAGAAGGCACTTAGGAATTAAAATGGGCTGCATGGTTGAGTTGCCAGAAGAAAGCCGCTACTACGCAAATGCCACAAAGTATTCTGCTTACAATACACCAAACAGCACAGAGACAAGCCTCAATACTTTTGGAACAAAGTAATTTGGAGTAATGAGACCAAAATTTTACTTTTTGGTCACAACCATAAATGTTACATTTGGAGAGGAGTGTGATCTACAAAGGCACAGGAAAAGATGAATGCAGCATGTTATCAGAAAGTACTGGATGAAAATTTGCCCTCTTCAGCCCTGTCGCTGTGCATGGGACGTAGTTGGAAGTTACTACATGACAACGATCCAAAGCACATCTCTTGGGAGATCCCAAATGTGCAGTTCAAGCAAGACAGCCCAAGAATTTACAGGAACTGGAGGCTTTTTGCCAAGAAAAATGGGCAGTTTTACATCTGAGAAAATAAAGAGCCTCATCCACAACTACCACAAAAAACTTCAAGCTGTCATTGATGTTTATATTAATACACAATATTTAGAACTGGGATATAAAAACTTTTGATCAGGGTCATTCGGGGAGTTTCTGTTATCATTATGATTTTTAAAAAAGTAAACACAATTGGTTGACAATAAATGAGTGAAAAGAGATTTTTTTTGTGTTATCATTTATATTCTCTGAAAAATGGCCAAAAAATCACATATTCTGCCAGGGTAAGTAAACTTATGAACACAACTGAACAGTATTGTTCAAAATAATAGCAATACAATGTGACTAACCAGAATATTTTTAGAATTTTTTTTATTGATCAGTGGCAAAAACTTACAGGTATGTGCAGTAAATTCTCATAAAACAAACAAGACCCAGCATTCATGATATGCATGCTCTTAAGGCTGTGCAATTGGGCAATAAGTTAAAGGAGGTGTATTAAAAAATAGCAGTGTGGCATTCAATCACTGAGGTTATCAATTTTGTGAAAAAACAGGTGTGAATCAGGTGACCCCTATTTTAGGATGAAGCCACCGGCACTTGTTAAACATTTACATTTATTCATTTAGCTTACATTGTTCTACAGTAATTACCAGTGTTACAGCCACTAAAGGCAAGGTGTGTTAAGTGTCTTGCCCAAGAACACAATGACAGTATGAACTGTGGGGAGAGTGGGAATCAAACCACCTACCTTCCGGTTGAACTCTACCCACCGAGCTACTACCGTCCCATACATGAACATACATTTGAAAGCCTGAGGAAAATGGATGGTTTAAGACGTTGTTCTGAAGAACAGTGTACTTTGATTAAAAAGTTGATTGGCGAGGAAAAAACCTATAAAAAAGTGCAAAAAATGATAAGCTGTTCAGCTATAAGAATCTCTATGCCTTAAAATGGACAGCAAAATCAGAGAGACATGGAAGAAAACGGAAGACAACCATCAAAATGGATCAAAGAATGACCAGAATGGCAAAGGCTCAGCCAATGATCAGCTCCAGGATGATCAAAGACGGTCTGGAGTTACCTGTAAGTACTGTGACAGTTAGAAGACATTCAGATTAGTGAAGCTAATCTATTTTCAAGAATCCCCCGCAAAGCCCCTCTGTTTAAAAAAGGCATGTGCAGAAGAGGTTACAATTTGCCAAAGAACACATCAACTGGCCTAAAGAGAAATGGAGGAACATTTTGTGGACTAATGAGAGTAAAATTGTTCTTTTTGGGTCCAAGGGCCACATACAGTTTGTGAGACAACCCCTAAACTCTGAATTCAAGCCACAGTACACAGTGAAGACAGTGAAACAAGTATTATGATATGGGCATGTTTCTCTTACTATGGTGTTGGGCCTATTTATCGCACACCAGGGATCAGTTTTCATTTGTCAAAATGCTTGAAGAGGTCATGTTGCCTTATGCTGAAGAGGACATGTTCTTGAAATGTTTGTTTCAACAAGACAATGACCAGAAACACACAAGTAAACAAGCAAAGTCTTGGTTCCAAACCAACAAAATAAATGTTATGGAGTGTCCAGCTCAATCCCTGGACCTTCATCCAATTGAGAAGCTGTTTCTGAAGCAAAGCCAAAAAATAAATGAATTGTGGAATGTTGTTAAAGAATCATGGAGTGGAATAACAGCTGAGAGGTGCCACAAGTTGGTGCCACACAGATATGAAGCAGTATTTTAAACTGTGGTCATACAACTAAATATTAGTTTAGTGATTCACAGGATTGCTAAATCCTAGAAACAAAATTGTTTGTACAAAATAGTTTTGAGTTTGTAAAGTCAACACTGCAAATTTTTTGAACACACCCCTTTCAACTAATTGCCCAATTGCACAGCCTTAAGAGCGTGCATATCATGAATGCTGGGTCTGGTTTGTTTTCTGAGAATCTAATGCACCTACTGGTAACTTGTTTGCCACATAGCAATAAAAAACATACTAAAAACCTGGATTACTCTGGTTAGTTACATTGTACTGCTATTATTTTGAACAATACTGTATAGTTAAAAATGTGATCCTCTTTCTTGAATTTACTGAATAAGTAAATGGGAAACTGTAGCAGTATGTGGATATGTATTTTGTGTTTTGTTTACTGCATCCAAGGATGTCTTGATTTTGAGTGAGCTCTCATCGGACAAAAATGCAAATTTTGTCAATTCTAACCAATTCCAAGCCTAACAAATATTATATTTTGTACTTGACTTAAACAAGATCCAATGCTCCCTCCAGGTATGCTTTTATTTAATTTATATGTTTATTCTGTAATGTGGTTTAGTTTAGTTTAGTTTAGTTTAGTTTAGTTTTATCAATGTTTATTATTATCTTTGAAAAGGAACATAAAAAATGGTAATAAAAATAAATAAATAAATAAATATTTTTTGATTATTTATACTGTAAAAGGTTTTTTTCAGTTCTATTTATCTTAAAACAGCCACAAAACCAAACAGAAAACTTCATAGAAAACTGCACAAAAACACAGTTAGTTCCACATTTACATTCAAATACATTTACATTTTGACTTACCAATTAAGAAACTAAACATTGATATAGTAATTCATGATGGTGTGCCCTGTGGCATGCACACGTTTAAACTCACACAGCATTTAGGTCTGTGCATTACATCTGAGATTAAATGTTCCTGTGCTCACAAGAATTGCTTTGGTCGATCATAGACTGTCTATAGGTCACACTTAGAGTTTACTTTCACACACCCAGCATAAACAAAGTAAATGCCACCTTCACACATTCTCCACTCCAACTGGCTGTGCAGGGCTTCCATCTTCAGAAGTTCTCTTAATCAAAGTGCAGCAGTGAGGCTAATCAAAGGGCCCTAAATAACTCCATCTCCCAACACAGGCCATAGAAGGATTAAAAATCCACTAACCAGAACTAGGTTTCTTCGATCTGGGGGCTGCTAACGCCTAATGAGAACTCCCCAAAGCCCCAGATCACAGCTGAGCTGCTGGGCACAGCATGCTGAGGCCCCTCTTTAAATCCTTAAAAGATCCTATCAGGAGTAGATGAAAATAGATATTGCCCTCTCTGGGTGTCAGATGATTAAAAGAATGGCAGAGGATTACAGAGTCCAGTTTGGATGTTGGTTCAGGGAAACTCAAAGTGTTTGTGAGTCTTTTACATGGCAGTAAGACCCTAGCAGATAAGAGTAGTCTGGTACCAAGGGTGATTGTTAAGGCAGCTCTCCATTATGCAGGCTTAGAGGACCTACATTTGTTTACTCAGATCTTTCAGGGATTAAGGCAATGTTTGTAGCGGCTCTATTAAACACAGGCTCTTTATTTTAGTGCAAGAACCACTGAAAGTTAAATAACCTTGTGTTTACTGCCTGTACGTTGTAACACTGGATCTACTTCATTCTCAGTATTTGATCTTAAGAAAATACAAGCGCGTGTAGTTAAAATGCTTGGCATATCAGAAGATTAAATGGCAGAAAGCACACAGTGGACTCATCACAATGTTCATCACATGATGACACATGAACTTTAAACAAAGTCATTATTTATGAATATAGTACATAAGTATACCTAATTTTGCTTTTTAGGATTTCAATGCATTTGCAATTGTTTGCATGGCATGTGTTATTTAAATGATCAATCATGTGACAATTACAGCCATTTCCTTCTTTTTGCAGTTAGACAAATAGGTCACCGCAAGAAGTCTACGTCTTCAGTGGAGGAGGATCCGAATGCTCTAACTAGACCCACGCAGATCTGACAAGGTTGTGTGCACCTGTCATGTTGCACTCTACTATAACTTTAACATGTTCATGTCTGGACCTGGCAGGTCATTATAATAAATGAGGTGGGTTCAGTGGACAGCCCATCCTCGTTCCTCTCCCCTAATAGGAGGGAGGATATCTGACTGATGCTGAAGGCTCAAAGAAACTAGTTAAAGTGGACAATTAGAATTGTGGGAGGGTATGCTGTATCTCCCTGCCAAATCAAATGAAATGTCCCTTGTTATTTTAATAATTCAGACAGTGGCTAATTTCTACAGCCCAAGTGTGTCAAGGTAATGTGCAGCTCACATGTCCTAGATGTGTCCCTTTGAACTTGGTCAGCACACTGAAATAAATGCACAGGTTATTCATCAGTAAAATTGTTGTTAGCGTTCAATTACTTAGTAGTAGGTAGTAGTAGCTACTTTAATAATCAGTTAACAAGCTAAATATACAGTATTATTTAGTTTAAGTTCTCATTCCCAAGAATAACGTGTGGTGACTGGACCATTTCATGGCATTTGATGTTACAGTGTTTCAGTTACATTTACGAGAACTAAAATGGTCATGACAGTTGTGGTTTAGAGAATTGTTGTCTTCAATTTCTATCAATCAAGCTGCCTTATTAATGTTTCTCAATGGCTTGCTATTGTTGAGTTTTTGTCCTTAGCTAAACAACATTGTTTTATAATCTTATAAAATACTGTATTTTTAAACCAGCCAGTGCCCAGATATTGGGTTTGGAATTGGATACACTCACCACTCCTTTTCAACAATAACTTGAATTCAACACAGTGAAGGCATAACATCTAAAATTTTGTTACCCATTCTGGGGGATATTCTGCCCTCAGTGCTTACACAGCTCAACAACAGACCTACACACATACCTTGATGCTCAAGTTTAAGGCTGTTAGACCCTCCACTCACATCTGAAGTGGCTTAGCACAAGTGCAAATCTCTCCAAACCAGACCCTGAGGACTCTATTTCATACTCCCAACCCCTCTCTGCTTCTTCCTCTCCAATATGCCTGACCTAGACGTCTGCGCTCCTTTCATCCACATTCCCATGGAAACTCATTTAGCCTAGCTAGAGGGTGAAGCCAGCCCAGGGTTCAATTGGCTGGATTTACACTTGAGATATTATTCATTACATTAGCTGCCATGCTGATCTCTTGCTCGGTTGTTCTCCCTCTCTCTGTGTCTTCTTCTCATTGTCTGGTGCCTGGCTTTTCAATATATTTTCTTTCTTAAAATTCATGGATTTCATCTCAATACATACCTATATTCAGTTTGCCTCTGCTTTATTTTTTTCTCACTGCCACATTGAGATTGCATTTGTGAATGTCAAGAGCAAGGTTTTCCAAGGACAAATAAAACCAATGGCACAAAGCTACTGCCTAACAAAGTAAACTTGGATTTATTATAATACATAACAGTGATTCCAACACATGGCAATTAATGAGCTAGTCCTTTTTGCTCCAGAAACAAATAAATATCTTAGAATAATTGAATTGTCGACGCTTGTTAAGACAATTCAACACGGTGTCCAGACATTGTAACAGTAAGAGGATTTTTTTTATCTTCTAAAGGCAATGTGTGGTTATCACTACCACAAAATGTAATGACCAATTGTCCTTGCTACTGCAGATTCTATTGTCCTTAAGCTTATTATATAATTACTTTGCAAGAGCTTTTTTCGTCCATGTGCTCAGCCATAATGAGCGCCTGTGTGCTTGCATATCAAATGAAAGGTACCATTCTTTTAATTCATACTCAACCCACATCCACTTTCCTAATGCTTTTTTCAATGGTTGCTTATTTAATTATTTGGCTGATCTGCTGTTCCCCAGTTGTCAGGATATTGTCTTGAGCATGCTAATGGCTGTTGTTTAATGGGAAATTGAGCTATTATTTAGCAAAAAAAAAAAAAAAAACATTAATAAACAGCCCCAGGACAAGTAATGTTAAGCAGGGTGGTTGACAAAGATTAGTTTTTACTAATCTCCATGACATCTCAATGAGACATCAGCATACCCCTCACATTAATATGGCCACATGCTGTTTACACATGTGCAGTCACTCAGTCTTAAGTAATCACTTGGTCTTGACATTCAATCATTAGAGTGACTGCACAGGCTGACGTCTAATTTTTATTACATTTAATTATTTTTGTTGCAGCAGTTTTTAATAGTTACTAATGTTTTGGGTGTTAAACAACACAGTTCATAAAGGAAAAAAATATATAGTACTAAGGTACTTATAGCCTATACTGGGCAGTGTTGACATATTTGGGCACAAAATATTTGATAATTACTACATTTATTTTTATGTGGTCCATGAAAACATACTTTCTAGAGTCTAGACAATTATAAAATCTGATGTCAGTGCAGTAAAAGCCAGGTGAAACTGCCTTTGTGTGCTTGTATGTGTGTATATACAGTATTTGGACCTTTGTATGCACATACTGTACTCAATGTGCACGTGCCTTATTGTCATAGAGTGAAGGGGGTGTATCCATCTTTCACAGTCCATTTTTTGGAGATAATGACGGCCATTTCTTCTTCTTGGTGACTGATGACAGGCAGAACTAACTGCTAATGGCATGCCAGTGCTGGAGCATGCCACTTATGTTATTTTTTCTGACAAGGCTCAGGGGAAGGCTTCATTTTTTTGACATTTGACCATGCAAATTCACTCCTACTACATTATTCCACATTTACATCCATCTCTCAACCCCAGACCCCCCCAACCACCCATCTCCCCCTAACCCCCACTGCTCCTCTCCCAACCTCTCTGCCTCAGTCTACCCTGCACCTTTTTCCTTGAGAAGCTGCTGATGGCTGCAAACAGTAAACGCTGGACTAATAAAGTACCATATAAATCTCATAAGGAGCATCACAAAGGGAAACCAAAATGACCAAAACTTCCTTTTTAGCACCATAGCTAAAACCATTGGATATTTTTATGGCTTTTTTAATAGCAAAGAACGTCCAATGCAAACACTGTGTGGTACCATTTTGACCATTATGGTCATTTATTCCAACAAGAACTTTAGATTTATGTCATTGTCTGACAAGAGTAGAGTTGTAATTGAACATTGTAAAATATACTACGTATTTTGCAAAAAAATATTTTTTTCTTTTGAATAAAAATTACGGTGTTTATCTTATTTCTGCTTTGTTCTACTTCATCCGAAATCTTCTGATCAGCATTGTGTATTGTCTCAACAATGCTTTTCTCTTGTTTGTCTGCAGAATGTGTTGAGGGCCATGCCTGCATAATATGTTGTTTTTATTGCATATGCACTCAATTATTCTATCAGAAACACAGTGTGCTTGGCTCTTTAAATGAGAAATGAGTCTTGTGCATATGTGCGTGTGTGCATGAGCGTGTGTGTGTGTGTGTGTGTGTGTGTGTGTATGTGTGTGTGTGTGCGTATGTGTGTGTGTGTGTGTGTGTGTGTGTGTGTGTGTGTGTGTGTGTGTGTGTGTGTGTGTGTGTGTGTGTGTGTGTGTGTGTGTATGTGTGTGTGTGTGTGCGTATGTGTGTGTGTGTGTGTGTGTGTGTGTGTGTGTGTGTGTGTGTGTGTGTGTGTGTGTGTGTGTGTGTGCGTGTGTGTGTGTGTGTGCGTGTGTGTGTGTGTGTGTGTGTGTGTGTGTGTGTGTGTGTGTGGAGGTGTATGAGTGGAGCAGAGACGCAGGGGGTTGATAGGTCTTGGTGGGTCAGCACACCTGCTGCGGCTACAAGCACTCCGGGACAGCTAATGTTCTCTGAGCTGACAGGAATCTCCCCTCCAGCCCGATGCATGGCCCTCCTCCCCTGCTCTGCCCCTCTAGTTGGAGCTCAGATAGATTGCCCTTGTAACTGTGGCTAATAATGTCCCGCAGAAGGCTTTTTAATGGGGAGGACTTTGATAGGTTTTCCAGGACACAGAAAAAGCCACCCAGACGAAGACATAGCCTATGCGAGGCGTTAAGACAAGAACGGACACACACGTTGACGTGCATGAGCGTGCCTGTGAACTCGCAAACTTAAGCAAATGTGGATGGGCGCACGTAACCACGCACACACTCCCTATCTGTCTGCTTGTTTTACCACATTATTATGGCTGGCAGGGGGTCTCTGGCCCTCCGCTGTTCTCCAAAGGCAGCCTGTAATGTGTCAAGGGAGAGAAAATGAGGAAGGAGGGAAGAAACGAAGGAATAGAAAGAGGCAGAGGAGGAGGATGTAGACTGCCAGCTGACAATGAAATAAAGCCCATTAGAGAGAAGTAAAATAACACAGGAGAGAAAGTGACAGCAGGCCTGTTACACGCAGAGCTTTACTGTTTTTAACTACTGTCATCCCTACTGGGTGACAGCCACTGCCAACACTCACACACACTCACACACACACATAAAGGGAGGCATGCTTACAGATATACAAGCCCATTGAAAAGCTCACAATAACATTCAGCACTTGTAATCATGCACATGCAGTGAGCGCAAATAAGAGGACATACAAACACACTGACTGAGAGGCGACAAGCAAGCGCACAAAAACACAACAGAAATTCAATGCAATCTGTGTTTTATTGTCAACATTTTAATTGTTATTTAAAACATGTTGTCATCCAATAATTACAAACTACTCCATCCTCCAGAACTTTCCTGTCGTTAAAATGGATTATTACATGAGTTGTGAGCAGAAAACTTTCTCTTGTGCAACATGAAAGCTACACAAGGTGGCATACTTCCGCTAACTTGCAATTCTTTAATAATTAAAAAAAAAAGAAAATGTAGCTAAGGACAGTGGTGTATATTTATTCAAATGAAAAAAGAAATAACAGATTGTTTCATCCCATATTTATAAGTGAAAACCACAGATTCATATCTAAAAATGCATATTTGTTTCAGGTTCAACATTTTAGCCATAGTTGCTCTCAATAATAAATACAGTAGGTGGCAGATTTATAATTTGTCTATATTTGTCAGTTGTTTTTGGTTTTGACACAGTTCATTAACGTTATATAATAATATCTATTTATTGATATATTTATGTCAATGTTGACTAAAACATTTTTTTTATTATCTTCTTTTACCTGGAATTTACTAACAACATTCCTTTATTCTATAATAATATGAGGTTTACTTTTCTTCTTTGTAAATTATTGCCATATATATTATTATTATATAATTATAATAACTTGGAATTTTATTTAATAGAAGTGTTACATTACTGTACTGAAGCTTAGGTAAATACCTTCAACAGCCATTTAGAGACATTATAAAGACTCCAGAAAAAAGCCATCAGAATTGTACATAATGTGGGATTTACAAATAACACCGGCACCAACCTAAAATCAAATATTATAAAAGTTGAAGACATAGTTAAATGAAAAACATTGCTGATCAACAAATGTTTATTAATTGAAAAGGGGGGGGTGTCCTTTAAGGGGAGAATATCATTTAAAGGTACAGTGTCTTTGTACCACATTAAAGATGCAGTGTATTACTCGAAGTGGTGTGATTCTGTGGAACTGACTGGATAATAGCATAAAGTGTGCAGCAACTTTTCCATTATTTTAAAAACTATATAAAACTAGTATCTTTAGTAAATACACTCAAATGCTATAACAAACTAAAAAAAATAATTTAAATGATTAATCCAATAATTTGATTGAAAATTATTTAAATAATGATAATTAATCAATGATAATTAAATGGCAGGAATGATAATATTCAATTTTATTTCTATTATTTCTTAATAGTGGTGGCTTTCTTGTGTTTCTTCTGTTTTGCTTGGCTTTGTTCCATTGTATGGCGTTTTTCTTTCTTAAAGGATTATGCAAAATTCAGTCTACACCCTTTAAGTCACAATGAGTTTCTCCTTCAAAATGTTTGCGCCTCTAGCGCCATTTGGTTTTCGGGTGTGCCCTTTATGGAAATGAAATGGCTGAACTTGTAAAGGCCGATCTCACTAATGTTCCTGTCACCACGGTCTTTCGAATGCATGTTTAAAAGGGACGTCAGGCTGACCTGTCAGGAAAGATGGACTTTTAAATGATAGAGACAGAAGACTTGTAATGCCAGGTCTCACTAATATTTTAAAATATTAATGAGCACCTCCATCAATGCATGAGTGAGAGATATTCTAATATATACTCTATTATTCATATCTAAAAATAAAGTCCTGCTTACGTAGATGAGGACTAAAAACCTCCACTATGAGGCTTTATAGAAACAGGCTAATAATGTATGTATGCAAAGGCTTTCTGTGTTCAGCCACACCTGCACATTAAGTCCTGCTTACGGTGCAAGAAACACCAAGAGTCTGACATTCTCATTCTATATTTACAGGGCACAACTTTCTGGACCATTATGACAGTATTTTAATATAATCCAACTACTCTGCATATTTCAGTAATGTAATGTAAGTATGAAGGCCAGTTTGTTCATTTTGTTCCACAATCAACCCCTGGGCAAACCAATATCTCAAGTTGCGTTGCCTTTCTAGTTGCATCATGAAATTGCATCATACACTGTACACTCTCTGGATAATGATATGCATTTTGATTTTTCATCACAGCCTGATTTAACCTTGCATCTCAACAGGTTTATAAACTAGAGAGTCTCCCCACAATTAAACTAAATGGAAAAAAATAACTTTCTAAAGTAACACCCTGAAGCAACTAGCATCAAATTATGGTTGTTTTGCTAAAACTGGCATGTCCTCCACATCTCTAAGACCACTTCTGAGAAAGAATTAATTGCTAATCAGTTTAATTTGCAGTTTGTGAATATTTAATTGAATAAACAAACAGAAACAAACAAGTTAATGGGAAGTTTTCTGATAATGCTCCCCTTACTTAAAATTCTAACATGAAAAACAGAATAATTATGCTGTGGGATGAAAAAAAAGTTTTAGAGATAGGTTTAAGACAAAGCATGATAAACTTATATTCTCTGTTTCTGATCAGATTCCATTAGCTATTCATTACACTACATATTACCACTATACTATATATATATATATATATATATATATATATATATATATACATATACATATACATATATATAATAGATCTATACCGTAACTTTCTGATTAGCTCTGTATCACAGAATAAAAAAAACCTTGGCTGCTGCAGAGAAATATGTAAATATTTTTATTAATAACCAACAGTGTTTTTAAATTCTGTGTAATATACCCTAAAGATCTTGGGTATAGATTAAATATGGCATTGGATTAATTTACTGTAAATACTATATACTAATCAATTCCAAGAAAAAGTTAGCATTTTGTTTTTCTAAACAAATAACAGGTGAGATTTGTCCTGGATGCTGATGAGCCAGTCTAAGTGAGAGTAAGATGATCAGTTTTGAGCATAATGATCCATAAATTTTAATTTTGAAACTTTTATAAGTATTAACAGAGCAATTACTCAGTAGGTAAACAAAGAATAGCAGGCTAATTTTGTTTCTATCATAATAAAGTAGCAGGATGACAGATGAGCCTGCTGTGCCCTCCTGTGGCCACCTCATGAAAATAGAACATTGCGTATTTCCTGTCCATTTCATTTATAGCTTTCACCCAAAGTGTAGAGTGGAGTGTTATCATATTAATAATAATAAAAAAAAAACTGTGTAAAATGTGCAAGAAAAAACAACTAATTTCTAAATCTTGTGTCAATGCAGCATAAAGGATGGCAATAATTTTCAGTCACCGAACCAGGTTAACGTGCCTTTCTTTAATTGTTATTCTAAGGAAATTGCATATAAATGATCTAATCATGAATACTTTAGCTCTAAAATATGTGAGAAATGTGCAAGAAATCCAAACTCATTGAAGTGATGTGGTTACCCAATCCAAATAATTGAAAATACAGTGTGTGCCATAGGTTCTGCAATGCATTGGAAACTGTAAGTCAAGATGCTATGGCTGTCAGACAAACAACAGGCACCCAGTCAGACAGATGGCCAACATGCCACCCAGACAGGCATCTCGGCAGTCAGTCACAGTGACAGTCATTCCACCAGCAAGTCAATCAGACACTCCCCTAATCCTTTAGTCAGTCAACAAGACAGCCAGGTATCCAGCTAGTCTGCCACTCTCCGGGTTAGCTACTCCGCATCCCAGCACGTCCAACCAGTCATTTCATTTGCTCCCCTCACAACCAGCGAAGAGGTAGTCAGTCCAAACCTCAAATAACCAGTCAGTCACTCAAGCAGGCGGACAGGAAACCAGTTAACCTCTGCCAATGAGACAACCACTTCATCAGTTTAACCAATA
This sequence comes from Neodontobutis hainanensis, assembly GCA_024349245.1. Lineage (NCBI taxonomy): Eukaryota > Metazoa > Chordata > Actinopteri > Gobiiformes > Odontobutidae > Neodontobutis > Neodontobutis hainanensis. The sequence goes on along the minus strand of JALDNG010000004.1, from coordinate 7,756,314 downwards.
CCCCTGACTGTCACTCTGAAACTATTGGGGGCAGATGGTACATAACCTTTCACATCTTGGGGAATCATTATTTTTAGTGTGGTAACTGCAGGGCAAAGACATAAAGTGGAGGGAAATAAAGAGTGAACCATTTACGAGTGGCCTTTTCACATTGGCATAAATACAAGGATATGCCTGACACAAAAACACAGACACAATATGAGGAGCTGACATGTGCCCATCTCTTCTGTTCTGCCCTTGGAGAATCTAAATGCTAAATGTATGTGCATATTTTTTCATAGCAACAGACATATTAGAATTTTTCAAGCAACCCCCATCCCCTTCCACAATCTCCCATATGGAGGACATGAAAGGGTCTGAAGCGCATAATGCTTGAGGAATTAAGGGATTCCTTGGTGACCCTGACAAATAGAGGCTATCGTAATGACAATAAGTCTTAAGCGCTTTGCACCCACCCATCTACCCTGTTCCTGTCTTTGCCTGTCCAGCAGCTTTTATATATATTTGAGAGCGCTATTAAATATTCAATCTCATGGTAAAGTAATTGTTTGTTTGTTATTGAAAAAGCAGCATTTATTTCAAAAGAGGATCCAATTTTCTCCTGTTGTTGGGATGCTCGTCTTGGTGCGACCACACAAAAATAGATGTGTTTGTTCAAATATTAAATGTTGGGTTTAAATAATTGGTTTAATTGGTACATATCATTCAAAAAGGGGACACTGCCAAAACAAGAGACATTTTTCTCATGTGAGTTTCTGAGAGATGATCTCACTCGTCTCTTTTATCTTTTCTTCTGTAGTGATGGTTATTGATCTTGCAGGGAGTAGGGGTAATTGATTGAGAAACTCAAGCATAGTCAGAGAGGAAGGATTCCCACTAGACCCACATAGGGATCACTTTCTCCTGTAGAGTGGTGAAATTACAGCTGTCAAACATTATAGACAGACTCTCACTCACATGAATCCTGTCGGTCAGCACCTGATCAAGATGTGTTTTCAAAAATATATAAATTCTAAAATATTTTACACGTTATTTTTAGATGTCCTTGACAATCCCTACCTCCAACCTCTAATCAAACTCAACCTTAACCTCTGGAAATACATGTGTAATTTCAGGGCAAAGCCGCAAAAATGCCATTTACAGCATCTGTCCACTAGAGGGAGACATTGAACTGCTAATCACTAATTCCAAACTACTGTCGTTAACTTTATAAATACGTACATAAAGAAGATCTACAATTTATATCTCTCTTCAGATTATTAATTGTATGTTGGCTATACACTGAAAAAATATGTAACTTTAAAAACTCACACAGTTCTAAATTTGTCTGTTGTGTGGTTTTGTATTTTGTGTTCTCTTCAGCTACTATCTCTTCTTAACTCTGTCAGGTTTTGCTTGAGTTATTTTTTCTCCTTTAAAAGTTGTTCACTGTCAGCAAGTCTGAAGGAATGAAATAAGAAAAAAAATGGTGGGAAGTATTGTAAGCCCTGTGTGTCAGGTCAGAGTCATGTTTAGAGTTAGTTTTGGCATTGTTCACTCTGAGGGGGAGAGTGAACTTCTGTCAAAGTGTCACACCGAGGCACTTGTCTTGATCAAAGGTGGCAGTGGCCCCACACAGATTGCTCTTTCACCCACACTCTCTCTATGTATGGTGCTTGTACAGTGCAAGTTGGTACACGTACACACTTGTGTGCACGTGTAAAGCAAAGCTCCGCAAAACATGGCAGGCACTGATATGCACAAGTACAAAAGTACAGAAGATACTGACAAATGCACATACTGTACAAGCCACACATATCTAAAGGGATGAATACACACTGCGACTCAGTACAGGAGCCAGGAAATATTTTTATACTCAAGAGGGCAAAAAGCTGTTCTCTTGAGCAGAGTCCAACCTCTTTGTTGTTATAATACTGGTAATTGAAAGAATGAGTTTTGTGACCATGCTGTGTGGTTATCTAACCCCAGCACGCCTCTGCAAGATTCATCAACACTTCTAAGAACAATGCATTACAGTTGTCCTCTGAACCATCACTGGTAAATGCCATGGGCATTTTCACTTCGATATTATTATTTAGTACCAAACAATAATTTTCAGGCTTATGTTATCTGGAACACACAAGCATTTCTAACTCACATGTTTGGAGCACAATGTTAAAAGCCCCTTGGTGTGGACTTTGCTGACATGAGAAAGATGTGCTGATGTAGTGTTGGGTTATATTTCTGACTGCAGCTTTATGTGCCTCTAAAGGAAGCCTCATGTGGATCTATATGACACTCTGTGTAAGAACGACCATGGCCAGCTGTTCACAAGTTTTATAGCCGAAATGGAAGACATCTTTCCATGCAATTTTCACCTCATGGGCCAAGCATGTGTCAGTTATGGAGAACAGTGCAGGGATTTCCCCCACTGAGCTCAAACAACTTTATGGAATTCACCAGTTTCTTTATTGACAAAAAATAGCACCCAACTCTTAATAATTTCCACATTTTATTAATATTACTAAGCAAGTAGATCATATAATTGTGATCACTCAAGCTATATAATAAGTCTTGACTCCCCCCTGGTGGTCACTATAACACTGTAGCTTTTATTTGATGACAGCATGCACAAAATGTATGACATATGTTGGCTTGACCAAATAATTGCTCTGAGGCAAAAGTTCATCAGTATTGCAAAACCAACACAAATGGCTTTTAATTAATAAGTGGAAGAAAGAAATATCACAATTTTCTAAATTGGACACGCAAATACTTTGCATGAATTGTGATTGCATGCATAACATTAAAGGATAACTTTTTATTCTTCTTGCCAGGTTTTTTTTATCTATTGTAGCTAATTATACTGCAATCAAACATCTATGAAAAACAAAGAAAACTCTCAATTTATGTAAATCAGTTTATAAAATAGATTAGCTACTATTTCATTTTATTTATTTATTTATTTTTTGATAGCTCTGGTTGGGGTCGGCCAGACAGCGTGGCCAATAAGTTTCCAGGGGTAGCCTGTGCCACCCCCAGCCCCCTGGAGGCCACGCATCTACAACACTGTCAGTTGTAAAAAAAATCCAATATGTGGTCAATGATTAGATTTTTGTCCAATCACCAGCCACATATTGGACCTCATATTCATTTAAGGTAACAGCCCTTTTGCAAGATGGTATTGTGGAACAGATGATGTACTGGGAAGCAGACTATCTGGCTTGTCAGGTTAGTTATTTGCGGTTAAATGGAAAGAAATATTATTTCCTTCTACCCTTTTATCATAAACCTTTTGAAACAGCTTTTTGTGAACTAAGTCTCTGCAAGCACAGCAATTCAATGAGTTGTCTCAGACAAAAAGGTGCATCCCATATTCCACATTTTCATTTTCAGGTTCACTGACACAGTTCCCCCTGACTTCTATCTCAGGACCTTTGAACCTGGCAAGAAAAATAAAGCTTTGGCTGTGCCACTGGGAGCCACAGATTCTGTCCCTGATGGGGACACATGCTGACAGAAGAAGTGACCTGTAATGATGGGCAACAGTTGTCATTGTTCACGTAAAACCAAAGGACTTTCACAGTAAATAAAAATTATGGGCATATTGAGTGAGGCCATTCCCTTAATGATATTATAATATGCAGACATGCGCAAGCAAAAAATTATTCTTATTTGAAAATGTCTCTATAATTTTGCCACACTGCCATTCACATTATAACCACATTAGGTAACTGTAATCTTACAAACATGCCCTAAACTACCCATTATTTCTCTCAGACAGACACAATAGAATATGTATACAAAAACAAGACATAACTTTTTTGCAATATAGTTTACAATTAACTCAAATCATAATAAGGTGGTAGAAGACAACCTCTAGATATTTTGTTTTTTATGGTTCAAGATGTTTTGACCCTCAAGGACTCAAGAAGACTCAAGGAGTCAAGATTTAATGTGTCTCTGAAAAAATAGGCAACCAAAGGTGCTGGATATAGAGCTTTACAGTCACACTTTCTCTGTGCGTCAGGCAGCCAGCTTATGATGCATGCACTTCTCATCTCCAAAGCAGCTATGTGTGTGATCCTGGGTGGTCTGTGAGCTTTTCATGCTTTGATTATGCTTGGGACTGAAGGATGAATGATGACTGCTAGTGAATAATGTTCACAGCTTCATAACTATAAGAAGGGATTTTTATATCAACCTATATAATAAACCAAAAACCCAGAATGAAGTTTTGGTGAAGCCCGTAACTGAAGCAAACTATGATCTGTGGCAGTCTATGCAAACTGCCACACTTTTGCATGAAGAGCAGTTTATTCAAGCACAAAACATCTTCTGCAATTATAAAAATATCAACCAACACCAGGCATACTGGCACTTTGGTTCTTGTCCCCATTTTTTATGAGCTGAACTGAACTGAAGACTTTCTCAATGTACACAAAAGGCATATTTCTCTCAAATATTCTTCACAAACACAAATGTGTGTTAGTGAGCACTTCTCCTTTGTCGAGATGATCCATCCTCCTCACAGGTGTGGCATATCAAGAAGCTGATTAGAGAGCATGATTATTGCACAGGTGTGCTTAGGCACTCTAAAATGTGTAGTTTTATTACAGCACAATGCCACAGATGTCGCAGGTTTTGAGTGACCGTGCAGTTGGCTGACTCCAGGAATTTCCACCAAAAGTCTTCTCCAAAAGCATTTCAGAGAACTTGGCAGTACATCCAACCGGCCTCACAACCGCAGACCCCATGTAACCACACCAGCCCAGGACCTCCACATCCAGCGTCTTTGCCTCCAAGATCCTCTGAGACCAGCCACCCGGACAGCTGCTGCAACAATCGGTTTGCCTTAACCAAATCATTTCTGCACAAAGGGTCAGAAACCGTTTCAGGGAAGCTCATTTGCGCTCGTCGTCCTCATCAGGGTCTCGACCTGACTGCAGTTCATCATCGTAGCCGACTTGAGTGGGCACGTGCTCACATTCCATGGCTTCTGGCACCAGACACTGACAGTTTTTCGATATATTTACAGCATTATGGTGACTGATGTCACCACTAGGTGACACTAAATGTGGTAGCAGTTGTCCAGTTAAGCAGACTGTAATAGAAATAGTTAGACAGTCAGACATAGATATGAGTACAACATCCCTCAAACAGCTTTTGATTAAAGCTAAATTAACAGTCAGTTAATAAATAAATTAACCATATAAAAATAAATAAATGTTCCTGCTTAGTCATCAGTCTTTTATTAAAAAAGAGCTGCTTAGACAATACAGAGGTGGTAAACTTTGACAGGCTCTCACCCCTGCAGAGTGTCATAAGACTGGCTACTTTGTTTTTAAGTTTCACCCCTTCAAAGATGCTCTTTCTGCCCCAGTGATCAAATACACTACCAACAATAATTAGTGCAATTTTCCAACCCTTTCTTTTTCCTCTGGAGCTCTCTACAACATGGTGCACTGAGCAGGTTTAAAATGAATCCGTTTTCATCAGTAAAAGAGGTATGTAGGTCAGGAATGCATTATTCTTCAAAACATCTTTAAGTTGAAATAATTCAGAAATATTTTTTGTGCTTCTGTATAATCAAGAGAAATGTTCTCATGTTTTCATGTTTATTCAAGTTTTATATCCAGTAGTCCAGTAGTTCTAGTAATTTCCAAGAACTAGTTCCTTAATAAATCACAAAACCTATTGCTGACTGGATTACAGCAGTAACCATAACATATAAGAATATATAAAACTCAGTGATGACTGCCATGAAAACCTGATCCCATGTCCCAACATGAACTTTAACCGCTCACATGATCATTGCTGGGCCTGCCGCACTGTAACAAGCGACTCCAGCTAAGAGATGTAGAGCACAACATTAGCCCAATCTGTGCTAGTCAGCTGTTATTAACAGATCAGTGCTTGAGTCACTCAGTTGTAGCTGTCTTAAAGAGATGAGTAGAGTGAGGAGCAAGGGCAGCGCAACTTTGCACTGATTTGGTTTGGAGGATTGAATAATACCTGCAGTCCATGTAAAAAATAGCAAACAACATACAGAATCGTTTTGAATAAATAGAAGTGCCATGAACAGACAGTGATGTTTTATGTATTTATTTTGGTCCATAGTAATATCACTATATTAGGGGGAAGCAGCTGATTGTAAATTTACACCACAGTAGTGACACTCAAAACCCAGTGCATTAAAACCTAAGGTTTCTTCACAACCACTTTCCTTCTTGTTCATATTACTAGCCTCTGGTAATCTTCACCTCACTCAATTGTTATTAGTGTTATTGTTATTAGGGGATTCATCTTTATGTTGTTTTTCCTTTTCTGAGCATGACCTGCTTGAGTCCACTACTGACTTGCTCTTATCTCTCTTTAGAGCTTACATTTTGTAACCATGTAGAACCATATTAGCAAATACACTCCACAATATAATTTTACATTTTAGGATTAAGAGTGCAATAACTATTCTAATCAGACCTGCCATACAATTTAAAATATAAATGTTTAAATATTTTGCTAAATATCATTACAAACAAAATTATAAAGTGATGGATTTTTCTGAACAGAATCTGTTTTTTTACAGAGAAAATAAAAAGGCACTTTCTATTGCCAGATCATCATTGTGCACCTCCACCATTTATGTTGCCCTCTAGTGTAAACTCAAGAATTGATAAATGGGCTCAGGTCTAGTACAGGGCAAAAGGTGGACTTCTGCACCATCTGTAAAGATTTAGGAGAAACAGTCTGAGCTGATGTATCCAAGGTGTGTCAGTATGAGAAGGTTCAAGTCAATAAAAGAAGAGGAGTCAGTATACCTCGACAGCACTACAGACGTTCTGTGAAGCCCAGACTATACCTTCAATCATCAAACAAGTTGGCAACAGCCGCCGGTCCTTGCTCGACTCTCACCTCCACCTTCCTATCCCACCTCTCTTTGCTCTCGCTCCATGTCAGCTCCTATCAGCCTCCCCTCTGTGATGCTCTCAGAGGAATTTTACAGCTGCTGCCGGCTTAAACGCACACACAAGACCAGTGGGTGCTCGTGTGTGCAGGTTCTAACTAAAACCTGCACCGAAAGACATGCTTACACATAAACCCAAAGTATGAGCCAACTAATAAACGCACACACATAACTTTGTTGACAGACAGCTAATTAAAAATTGCTGTGACAGGGAAACTACAGGGAAAGTGGGAAGCAAACGCAAACCTTAAGACCAATGTAGTGTTACTTAATTTGTCTTACAACTGCAGGGGAAATTTCCACAAATACCTGCAATGTTTGTGAACAATTTCTTCTTTTAAATCAGAGAAGGTGTAATTGTAATGATGCATAATTCAAATTCCGCTGCTAGAACTTGTTTTAGATTTGTTTTATCATTATTGTTATTATTATCTCATTATCATCAATCAGTTTTAATCACTAATAAAGAATAATGATGATTTAAATATTAGGTATGTAATACAGAAGAGAGAAAATGAGGTCAAAGAAGCAGGGAGGCAGTTAGAGAAAAAACAGTAGACAAGTCTGTCTGACAGAGATGCAGAAGTGCTCAAGGGTTCAGAGGTCAAATCACTCACAGTAGTTTGCTCACTTTGGACTAGAGGGTGTTTTCTTTATGTTTTAATGTCTGTCCTTCATACAGCACTTCTCTTTTTTTGCTTGTTATGAAACACACTCCTCGTGAACTTTTATACTTATTGGTCACCAGTAATTTTGTACAAAAACTGCAAATCATTCTTTGACTCACAATGTTTCCAGACAACCACAAGACAACAGGGCTATACACTAAATGAAATATTAACACAATGAACATATACAAGACAATCACCTTACTAAAACCATAGTGATTCATCAAAAATAGTGATAGTACTATTCCAATCTGAAGGTCAGACATCATTTTCCAATTTTATGTTGGAGAAAAAAAAAAAACATTAAGGGCAGACAACATGTAAAACCACATTAGGCAAATAATTTGTCTGTAATGTGATTTATATCGCCAACCTTCATACACACACGTTTGAATCTCACATGTGTGTGTGCATGAGAGTAAAAGCTGAGCCCATTAATGATAGAGGAGGAGGAGCAATATAACTTCGGCGGCAGCTGACACTATAAAGATAAAGCCTCAAAGCATATGGGAGGAATTGTCTTTATTATGCCATTTCATCACTGATTAAACCCAGGATTAGAGGGCAGAAATCTGGAAGTGGGTTTCATTCACTGTATGTAACAGTTTTATAAGGATGGGGCTTATTGCTCTTTTCCAAAACAATTTTCTGACTTCCACATTGCATTGTCTACATACATTACTTATACATATTGTTAATATGCTGTATATTAAAAAGTGGTCATTTGGTGTTACTAATGATAAATGCAAGTGCACCCGGTTAATGCAACCAGACCTTGTTAAAAAAGATCACCTGGAACACTTTGGGGGTTCACTAATTAAACAATGTGGGACAAAGTCATGTCCCATTTTTTGGATATTCTTGAATGTGCAGTCTTGGTTCAATATTGTTAACTAAGAGAGCGTTTGTTAATTCATATGGAAATTGAATGCCAAGAACGAATCCAATGTTTTTCCTTATTGTCCTTCCTTTTAAAACCACAAAATAATCAGCTCATCTGTTGTGGATATCATCTTTCTGGCCATTGTGTTAATGATGAATGTACACAATTCACAAAAACAAAACAAGTGGAAAAAGGTGCTGTTACAGTAAAAGAGGTTGTGCCAAAAAGATCACGACTAAACATTAACTGCCACACATTTCATATTCTTCAAAAAAAAATCCATCTGGTTTACTTTTCGGTGTGTGTGTGTGTGTGTGTGT